>OX377204.1:0-373372 GCA_947396885.1 Heligmosomoides polygyrus polygyrus
CCTAAGCCTAAGCCTAAGCCTAAGCCTAAGCCTAAGCCTAAGCCTAAGCCTAAGCCTAAGCCTAAGCTAAGCCTAAGCCTAAGCCTAAGCCTAAGCCTAAGCCTAAGCCTAAGCCTAAGCCTAAGCCTAAGCCTAAGCCTAAGCCTAAGCCTAAGCCTAAGCCTAAGCCTAAGCCTAAGCCTAAGCCTAAGCCTAAGCCTAAGCCTAAGCCTAAGCCTAAGCCTAAGCCTAAGCCTAAGCCTAAGCCTAAGCCTAAGCCTAAGCCTAAGCCTAAGCCTAAGCCTAAGCCTAAGCCTAAGCCTAAGCCTAAGCCTAAGCCTAAGCCTAAGCCTAAGCCTAAGCCTAAGCCTAAGCCTAAGCCTAAGCCTAAGCCTAAGCCTAAGCCTAAGCCTAAGCCTAAGCCTAAGCCTAAGCCTAAGCCTAAGCCTAAGCCTAAGCCTAAGCCTAAGCCTAAGCCTAAGCCTAAGCCTAAGCCTAAGCCTAAGCCTAAGCCTAAGCCTAAGCCTAAGCCTAAGCCTAAGCCTAAGCCTAAGCCTAAGCCTAAGCCTAAGCCTAAGCCTAAGCCTAAGCCTAAGCCTAAGCCTAAGCCTAAGCCTAAGCCTAAGCCTAAGCCTAAGCCTAAGCCTAAGCCTAAGCCTAAGCCTAAGCCTAAGCCTAAGCCTAAGCCTAAGCCTAAGCCTAAGCCTAAGCCTAAGCCTAAGCCTAAGCCTAAGCCTAAGCCTAAGCCTAAGCCTAAGCCTAAGCCTAAGCCTAAGCCTAAGCCTAAGCCTAAGCCTAAGCCTAAGCCTAAGCCTAAGCCTAAGCCTAAGCCTAAGCCTAAGCCTAAGCCTAAGCCTAAGCCTAAGCCTAAGCCTAAGCCTAAGCCTAAGCCTAAGCCTAAGCCTAAGCCTAAGCCTAAGCCTAAGCCTAAGCCTAAGCCTAAGCCTAAGCCTAAGCCTAAGCCTAAGCCTAAGCCTAAGCCTAAGCCTAAGCCTAAGCCTAAGCCTAAGCCTAAGCCTAAGCCTAAGCCTAAGCCTAAGCCTAAGCCTAAGCCTAAGCCTAAGCCTAAGCCTAAGCCTAAGCCTAAGCCTAAGCCTAAGCCTAAGCCTAAGCCTAAGCCTAAGCCTAAGCCTAAGCCTAAGCCTAAGCCTAAGCCTAAGCCTAAGCCTAAGCCTAAGCCTAAGCCTAAGCCTAAGCCTAAGCCTAAGCCTAAGCCTAAGCCTAAGCCTAAGCCTAAGCCTAAGCCTAAGCCTAAGCCTAAGCCTAAGCCTAAGCCTAAGCCTAAGCCTAAGCCTAAGCCTAAGCCTAAGCCTAAGCCTAAGCCTAAGCCTAAGCCTAAGCCTAAGCCTAAGCCTAAGCCTAAGCCTAAGCCTAAGCCTAAGCCTAAGCCTAAGCCTAAGCCTAAGCCTAAGCCTAAGCCTAAGCCTAAGCCTAAGCCTAAGCCTAAGCCTAAGCCTAAGCCTAAGCCTAAGCCTAAGCCTAAGCCTAAGCCTAAGCCTAAGCCTAAGCCTAAGCCTAAGCCTAAGCCTAAGCCTAAGCCTAAGCCTAAGCCTAAGCCTAAGCCTAAGCCTAAGCCTAAGCCTAAGCCTAAGCCTAAGCCTAAGCCTAAGCCTAAGCCTAAGCCTAAGCCTAAGCCTAAGCCTAAGCCTAAGCCTAAGCCTAAGCCTAAGCCTAAGCCTAAGCCTAAGCCTAAGCCTAAGCCTAAGCCTAAGCCTAAGCCTAAGCCTAAGCCTAAGCCTAAGCCTAAGCCTAAGCCTAAGCCTAAGCCTAAGCCTAAGCCTAAGCCTAAGCCTAAGCCTAAGCCTAAGCCTAAGCCTAAGCCTAAGCCTAAGCCTAAGCCTAAGCCTAAGCCTAAGCCTAAGCCTAAGCCTAAGCCTAAGCCTAAGCCTAAGCCTAAGCCTAAGCCTAAGCCTAAGCCTAAGCCTAAGCCTAAGCCTAAGCCTAAGCCTAAGCCTAAGCCTAAGCCTAAGCCTAAGCCTAAGCCTAAGCCTAAGCCTAAGCCTAAGCCTAAGCCTAAGCCTAAGCCTAAGCCTAAGCCTAAGCCTAAGCCTAAGCCTAAGCCTAAGCCTAAGCCTAAGCCTAAGCCTAAGCCTAAGCCTAAGCCTAAGCCTAAGCCTAAGCCTAAGCCTAAGCCTAAGCCTAAGCCTAAGCCTAAGCCTAAGCCTAAGCCTAAGCCTAAGCCTAAGCCTAAGCCTAAGCCTAAGCCTAAGCCTAAGCCTAAGCCTAAGCCTAAGCCTAAGCCTAAGCCTAAGCCTAAGCCTAAGCCTAAGCCTAAGCCTAAGCCTAAGCCTAAGCCTAAGCCTAAGCCTAAGCCTAAGCCTAAGCCTAAGCCTAAGCCTAAGCCTAAGCCTAAGCCTAAGCCTAAGCCTAAGCCTAAGCCTAAGCCTAAGCCTAAGCCTAAGCCTAAGCCTAAGCCTAAGCCTAAGCCTAAGCCTAAGCCTAAGCCTAAGCCTAAGCCTAAGCCTAAGCCTAAGCCTAAGCCTAAGCCTAAGCCTAAGCCTAAGCCTAAGCCTAAGCCTAAGCCTAAGCCTAAGCCTAAGCCTAAGCCTAAGCCTAAGCCTAAGCCTAAGCCTAAGCCTAAGCCTAAGCCTAAGCCTAAGCCTAAGCCTAAGCCTAAGCCTAAGCCTAAGCCTAAGCCTAAGCCTAAGCCTAAGCCTAAGCCTAAGCCTAAGCCTAAGCCTAAGCCTAAGCCTAAGCCTAAGCCTAAGCCTAAGCCTAAGCCTAAGCCTAAGCCTAAGCCTAAGCCTAAGCCTAAGCCTAAGCCTAAGCCTAAGCCTAAGCCTAAGCCTAAGCCTAAGCCTAAGCCTAAGCCTAAGCCTAAGCCTAAGCCTAAGCCTAAGCCTAAGCCTAAGCCTAAGCCTAAGCCTAAGCCTAAGCCTAAGCCTAAGCCTAAGCCTAAGCCTAAGCCTAAGCCTAAGCCTAAGCCTAAGCCTAAGCCTAAGCCTAAGCCTAAGCCTAAGCCTAACTCCGAATCCGAAGCCTAAGCCTAAGCCTAAGCCTAAGCCTAAGCCTAACTCCGAATCCGAAGCCTAAGCCTAACTCCGAATCCGAAGCCTAAGCCTAACTCCGAATCCGAAGCCTAAGCCTAACTCCGAATCCGAAGCCTAAGCCTAACTCCGAATCCGAAGCCTAAGCCTAACTCCGAATCCGAAGCCTAAGCCTAACTCCGAATCCGAAGCCTAAGCCTAACTCCGAATCCGAAGCCTAAGCCTAACTCCGAATCCGAAGCCTAAGCCTAACTCCGAATCCGAAGCCTAAGCCTAACTCCGAATCCGAAGCCTAAGCCTAACTCCGAATCCGAAGCCTAAGCCTAACTCCGAATCCGAAGCCTAAGCCTAACTCCGAATCCGAAGCCTAAGCCTAACTCCGAATCCGAAGCCTAAGCCTAACTCCGAATCCGAAGCCTAAGCCTAACTCCGAATCCGAAGCCTAAGCCTAACTCCGAATCCGAAGCCTAAGCCTAACTCCGAATCCGAAGCCTAAGCCTAACTCCGAATCCGAAGCCTAAGCCTAACTCCGAATCCGAAGCCTAAGCCTAACTCCGAATCCGAAGCCTAAGCCTAACTCCGAATCCGAAGCCTAAGCCTAACTCCGAATCCGAAGCCTAAGCCTAACTCCGAATCCGAAGCCTAAGCCTAACTCCGAATCCGAAGCCTAAGCCTAACTCCGAATCCGAAGCCTAAGCCTAACTCCGAATCCGAAGCCTAAGCCTAACTCCGAATCCGAAGCCTAAGCCTAACTCCGAATCCGAAGCCTAAGCCTAACTCCGAATCCGAAGCCTAAGCCTAACTCCGAATCCGAAGCCTAAGCCTAACTCCGAATCCGAAGCCTAAGCCTAACTCCGAATCCGAAGCCTAAGCCTAACTCCGAATCCGAAGCCTAAGCCTAACTCCGAATCCGAAGCCTAAGCCTAACTCCGAATCCGAAGCCTAAGCCTAACTCCGAATCCGAAGCCTAAGCCTAACTCCGAATCCGAAGCCTAAGCCTAACTCCGAATCCGAAGCCTAAGCCTAACTCCGAATCCGAAGCCTAAGCCTAACTCCGAATCCGAAGCCTAAGCCTAACTCCGAATCCGAAGCCTAAGCCTAACTCCGAATCCGAAGCCTAAGCCTAACTCCGAATCCGAAGCCTAAGCCTAACTCCGAATCCGAAGCCTAAGCCTAACTCCGAATCCGAAGCCTAAGCCTAACTCCGAATCCGAAGCCTAAGCCTAACTCCGAATCCGAAGCCTAAGCCTAACTCCGAATCCGAAGCCTAAGCCTAACTCCGAATCCGAAGCCTAAGCCTAACTCCGAATCCGAAGCCTAAGCCTAACTCCGAATCCGAAGCCTAAGCCTAACTCCGAATCCGAAGCCTAAGCCTAACTCCGAATCCGAAGCCTAAGCCTAACTCCGAATCCGAAGCCTAAGCCTAACTCCGAATCCGAAGCCTAAGCCTAACTCCGAATCCGAAGCCTAAGCCTAACTCCGAATCCGAAGCCTAAGCCTAACTCCGAATCCGAAGCCTAAGCCTAACTCCGAATCCGAAGCCTAAGCCTAACTCCGAATCCGAAGCCTAAGCCTAACTCCGAATCCGAAGCCTAAGCCTAACTCCGAATCCGAAGCCTAAGCCTAACTCCGAATCCGAAGCCTAAGCCTAACTCCGAATCCGAAGCCTAAGCCTAACTCCGAATCCGAAGCCTAAGCCTAACTCCGAATCCGAAGCCTAAGCCTAACTCCGAATCCGAAGCCTAAGCCTAACTCCGAATCCGAAGCCTAAGCCTAACTCCGAATCCGAAGCCTAAGCCTAACTCCGAATCCGAAGCCTAAGCCTAACTCCGAATCCGAAGCCTAAGCCTAACTCCGAATCCGAAGCCTAAGCCTAACTCCGAATCCGAAGCCTAAGCCTAACTCCGAATCCGAAGCCTAAGCCTAACTCCGAATCCGAAGCCTAAGCCTAACTCCGAATCCGAAGCCTAAGCCTAACTCCGAATCCGAAGCCTAAGCCTAACTCCGAATCCGAAGCCTAAGCCTAACTCCGAATCCGAAGCCTAAGCCTAACTCCGAATCCGAAGCCTAAGCCTAACTCCGAATCCGAAGCCTAAGCCTAACTCCGAATCCGAAGCCTAAGCCTAACTCCGAATCCGAAGCCTAAGCCTAACTCCGAATCCGAAGCCTAAGCCTAACTCCGAATCCGAAGCCTAAGCCTAACTCCGAATCCGAAGCCTAAGCCTAACTCCGAATCCGAAGCCTAAGCCTAACTCCGAATCCGAAGCCTAAGCCTAACTCCGAATCCGAAGCCTAAGCCTAACTCCGAATCCGAAGCCTAAGCCTAACTCCGAATCCGAAGCCTAAGCCTAACTCCGAATCCGAAGCCTAAGCCTAACTCCGAATCCGAAGCCTAAGCCCAAATGAAATCGTTGTCCAAATGTAAGCCGATTGTCGAGGCCTAGGCCTAACTCGATGCTAGATGATCGATGCTATTGTATGCAGAAAGAGGCAACTGACGAAAACGGTGAAGTCGATGCCATAGATAAACTCTAAGCCGAGGTGGTCACTCTGTGTCGCCCATGCCTATTTTGATTTAAGGCGAAACCTGAGGCCAATTCAATGCCGCAGCTTGTGTTTTGAGCTAGATCGCAATGGAGGCCTAAGCGTATGTTTGAGGGAAGCCGTTTCAGGGAAGCCGTGTTCTTCCTAATTATAGGCCTATCGAATTCTAGACCTTGAACTATGTAGCCTAAAATGATGCGGTGTAAAAGCAGCTGAGCTCTCTAGAAGTCCATCTTCTTCGCTTTTCCACGTATTGCTCCCAGTAGTTATTAGTTTCTTCTTGGCAACATTCAATATCAATCAATTTTATGACGTTGCGTCGTGACGCTATCTTCTCTGTCCTGTTTTCCACCCCCACAGATGAAGGATGGTACTATATGTGCGAACCTTAGCCGTGAAATTATTTATTACTATCCACCGAAACAAATGAGTTAACAAAGTAAAGCAATCTTTACGTGCAGCCATAATACATGAGCAAAACTGAATCTGATCACAACGAATAAATAGTAAAAAACTGACAACTGATGAATGTAAAACACTGACAAGGGAACTGTCTCAACGGCAAGGCGAGAACTGATACGTCGGCAAGGCGAGAACTGATACTATAGCAAAAATCTGCATCCTTCGTCCAACCCCGAACCCGAACCCGAAGCCTAACCCTAAGCCGAAATCGAGGTCTAACCCGGAATCCGAAGCCTAAGCCTAAGCCGAAATCGAGGTCCAGCCCCGATTCCGAAACCTAAGCATAAGCTGAAATCGAAGCCCAACCCCGAATTCGAAGCCTAAGCCTAAGCCGAAATCGAGGTCCAACCCCGAATCCGAAGCCTAAGCCTAAGCCGAAATCGAGGTCCAACCCCGAATCCGAAGCCTAAGCCGAAGCCGAGATTCAGACCCAATCCCAAATTCGAGTAGTAAAATGTCCAAGATCGTTGCGAGTTGAAGTTTCATTTTTAAAAAGTTGAAGGTTCATGGTTCCGCTATTTCCATACAATCCTGTTTGATCTCCTCTTCTAGCCAGAAATTTAGACTTGCTTATGCAAGGTTTTTATCACATCCCCATATGGAAATAGCCGAACCTTGAACCTTCAACTCACATCCCCATTTTGCTTTCTTCTCAATTCATATTGGAACCTATCTCATTTTTTCACTTTTTTCTCATCGACCCTGCAGATATTGTTCAAAAGCTGGTCGATAGATAGATGTTTGCCTCAATTAACACTCCTTGAACTATGTAGCCTAAAATGATGCGGTGTAAAAGCAGTTGAGCTCTCCAGAAGTCCATCTTCTTTGCTTTTCCACGTATTGCTCCCAATAGTTACTAGTCTCTTCTTGGCAACATTCAATATCAATCAATGTCATGTCGTTGCGTCGTGACGCTATCTTCTCTGTCGTGTTTTCCACCCCCTCAGATGAAGGATGGTACTATATGTGCGAACCTTAGCCGTGAAATTATTTATTACAATCCACCGAAACAAATGAGTCAACAAAGTAAAGCAATCTTTACGTGCAGCCATAATACATGAGCAAAACTGAATCACAACGAATAAATAGTAAAAAACTGAGGGATGTAAACACTGACAAGGGAACTGTCTCAAGCTCAACGGTACGTCGGAAAGGCGAGAACTGATACTATAGGAAAAATCTACATCCTCCATATAGTACGAAAACATGTTTTGTTTTTGCCCAGCCCTAGAGGCGAACGAGTAGGAGGCACTGTAAATTTTAGCGGTTAAGGGTTGGCAGGGTCGAGCTTACCACGGAGAATTAAAAAGAGGTTGCGGCATTTCCTTGGTGGCGCAACGGTAGGGGGAGCTGCCTTATGTCATGATGCTGAGGGTTCAATTCCAAAGCTGCCGTGTTTAGCACTTTACCGTAGTATAGAATTTCCGTGGAGAAACGCTATCTGATAGTTTTTATTGAGTATACTGCAGTACGGTGTTTTCGTTACATATTCCTTGTCGACACTTCGTGATGCACCAGTAACGTTTCAAATATGTAAAATGCAATGAGATATCTTTTACTTTCAGATCTTTTCCGTTAATATCCTGAAGACCTGCCGCTATTTTGCACTTGAAAGTGTCACTTGAAAGTGAAAGATCATCAACTCACTATCTTCCAGGAAAATTATTTTTTTGTAAATTTTTAATTTTTTTTAATGCGGTATTCGCTTTTTGTCGGCCAGAGGCCAGATTTATCAACGACTTAAAGCAATCTAACGGTGAAAATGCTGTCGAAATCCCTGATAGCCGTGATAAAATTGAAACATTTCACGACATTGCCTGTAGATAAGCCGTGCTATCAGGAATTTCGGCAGTGATTTCACCGTTAGATTGCTGTATGTCGTTGATGTGTCTGGCCTCAGGTGAATTACGTCTCCTGAAAAATTAGTAGTAAATTTAACCAAGAAAAAAAAATAATTTTTTTTAATTTTTCGATACCGTGAGGGCGACTGACTTTGTGTGGGCGGGTTTCTAACGAAATCATTGTGTAATTCATAATTCTTTGTCATTACAAAACAAAAAAATTCGGATATTCAGTTTTGTGTTCACTTCGAAACAAGGGGTTGGGCTCAAATTTTAGAAGCAACACTGGCTGAATAAGGCAAATTGCTGCTTAAGTAAAATTTTGGGACATGCGCAAAAAAATCGTACTCTTCTAGATTGGAAAACTCAAAGTGCATGGTTTT
Source organism: Heligmosomoides polygyrus polygyrus (assembly GCA_947396885.1). Classification (NCBI taxonomy): domain Eukaryota; kingdom Metazoa; phylum Nematoda; class Chromadorea; order Rhabditida; family Heligmosomidae; genus Heligmosomoides; species Heligmosomoides polygyrus. The sequence continues at coordinate 8,197 of OX377204.1, forward strand.
CACACTAACAATCAATAAAACATCGCGATGTATTGAGCAAATGCATGACTGTAGCTAAGAGAGAATAATGGGGAAATGGGGACAAGGATAGGTGTTAATCAATCACTGTGGAATGCGCCACACACTCTGCTTCCATGCAACATTTTACAGAGGCGATTCCAATGCATACTAGGCTGATTTAAACACTTTCGGTGGTCAGCCAACGAAAGCGCCGGCTATTTCGAAGGGTTTACATCTCTGGTTCCAACTTTATGACCCCTAAAAGGATGGAACGCTTGGTAATACTGTGCGCCCATTTGGGGTGCACACGAGAACCGGCGCCTCTTCCGACTGAAGGAGTAGAAATTTCATGACTAAATGAACAGTGTTAACACGGTCCATGTCGTGAATGTGGCCAGCATTGGGAAATAGGGCACAGTAGCTAATCATAACCAATTAGAACAGTTAGTGAACGAGCGCTGACAAATCAGGGCACCGATCGAACACCATCATTTAGAAATGGCACGCCCATTCGATGCGGCCTGATTGGCTTGCGCATTCCCACCTTCCAGTGCTGCCCACATACGCGACAAGGACCGTTGACAATTTTCAAGGACGGTCTCACCCAGAAGATATACTGTGATTCATTACCGTGGTGCTGGCTGTCCCCAAAAATGTTTGCACTGTTCGAATTTCCATAAAATTCTGACCGTTTAGCTAAATGGCAATCAATTTCGCACTATTTAGCTGCAGACAGGTTTCTGGGCTCATTTTAAAGTGCTGAAAGACGAAAATCTTATGGGTGTAGTACACAAGGACCGCGCCATGCACCCAGCCAGCATGCCGCAAACCTGATTTGGTTAATGGTGTAAATGCTATTTGCGTGCTCTGACAGTCTAATCAATCAATAAGACTAAGCTATTGATTAAACAGAAGGTCTAAAGAAAATCAGCTTAAGAAAGCAAGTGAACAGAGTTTACAATATTAGTCAAATAGACCTCGCGACGTATCGGACAAGAGCACGGCGCAATCTTGACATGTAACATGCCGTTAACTCCAAGGTACTAGTGGCGAATGTGGGCAGTATTGAGAGGTGAGAATGTGGAACAACCAGCCAATCGGGCGGCAACACATGGGCGTGGCAGTCAGAGAGATAGGTGACCTGATCGGCCAGCGCGCGTTCGGTCGGTCTTTCGATTGGCTATGATCAGCCGACGTTCCACTCCTTACAATGCTGTACACATTCAAGGCATGTACTCGGCATTTAAATTTTCAAGAGTGCAGCAGAATTCTGTGCCCAATTTTCGGCGATTCTGAGGAGGATATTGAGAACAGCAATTCGAACAAGCAACACTTCTCAAAGCGCAAGTGATCTACCCAACCATAGTGGGGTTGAGGGTGTTCTGAGTCAGTCGACTTATGATCTTGTCCACTCCGACGGTGAACAGATTCACGTTCGGCACCACATGGCCATACTGCATGTGTCGATCCGCCATGAAGTTGAGGTATTTGAAGGTGTACGGCGCACGCTCGTTCGGGTCGGACAGCGTCAGCGGGAACTCCATCGCACTGTTCAGAATACCGTTGCCGCCTCCTGAAGGAGAACATTATCATCATTCACGTATACTTCCAGCTACACTTAGGAATTGCAGACATTTGGCTAAGAGAAGAAATTTCGGATCTATCCCAATAGGGGGTGGGTACCGGTAGTTTCGTCAAACAGTCGTCCTCTCTAAGTTTCACCGAACGCCCTATTAGCTGCAACATGCTGTTGGACAGCTCAGGCAATACTGTCGTATGGCATGAGAGTAAGGACGCAAGTGCATCTTCAAGGTGGTCCTCCGGACAATGAGAGGTAGATCAAAAATATCTTAAAATCCTAAGAAGTGCATCCATATACCCTTTTTTAAATTTTTTTCCTTTTATATGAGAACAAAAGATAATCCTTCATTCAAAAAAAGGTAACGATTACGGCTTAGGAAAATTAATGATGAACAGAAAATGTTTGAAAAAGATATCGCACCTTTGAGCATGATTCTACCATCGAAGTCGAACAGCTCATTCACTCCGAGTATTGGCAGGTCAATGTGACCTAGAAACTCAAGACTAGTGGAAGATACTTCGTCCCATCAGTCCAAAAATCGGGAACCTACCGGTCACTTCACGGATTTTGCTCAGGTCGTAATCCCCGCCGACGGTGCCTGTCGTCAGAAACGGCTGATACATCCCGTCGTTACAGTCGAGAGGTGCGTCCGCGTACTGATCGAAGTTGCGTCGTACTTGAAGATTGAAGTTGTTCACACCCTGCAAAAGAGCTGAGTCAGTTCTTAGCTTAGAAGGCTGCTTCAGATGTGCTGAAGTTCTTGGCTTGTGCTTACATTCACGGCGAATGCTGAGCCCCACGAATCCGAAAGATCCTCATTGAACGTCGCTGCAACGGCATGAGTGAAAGGGTTGAATGAGGACGTGAAAGCCATTCAGAAGCGTGGAAGAAGTCGTGACATGGGACCCTCTCACCTTCCACTGAATACAGCCATTTGTCCTGGAAGATGAACGTCCGGAACCGACGCTGGTTTTTCGCCAGCCTAAAAAATCATTAATGTGCCAACGGTGTTAGATCGCTTAGAAGGCAGGCTCTAGGAATAGGGGTAGGACAGACATTGCACCAATTCAACGGAGACTTCCTCCCCAGTGCGCTGTCATCGCGAAGATGGAGCAATGCCCTGGAGGTGTAGTGTTACCTCACCTTGCCTCCCGCCATGTATAGGTTTGGAAAGAATGGAGCCGAACGTCGTCCGTCATTATGGTCGGAAGCTGCAGAAGCCCGAGACCTCGAGGGCGGTCGCGAAGCAACGCCGCTAGAAATAGAGTAGTGGAAGTCATCGAAGAGTAGTGGAACTATGCTTGTTGAATTACAAAAAACTGCACCAAAATAACTGACGACCACAAACCTAAGCCCATTACTTCCGTAACTAACGTCGTTATGGCAAAGAAGCGCAGAGTCACCATCTTGAGTATAAAGTGCGAGACTCTACTCAGTTTCAAACTGGACCCAGAAGCGAAACGGTATGCCTCCTCGGCGTGAATGCGAAAAATATGAAAAAGGGGTCTGATGACGGGTAGAGAAGTTCGAAAAACATCCGCAGATCAGCAAATGTGTCGATAGATCTTCAATCCATGGCAATTTCTGAAAAATCCGTTATTCCGTTAAGTCGTTAGGCCAGATTTTTACGGAAAACATCGTCAATTCGTTAACCGCTACAAAGATGTACACTCGTTATCCGACCAGGCCAACGAAGCCTTGCCTCATTCCTCGGTCGGCGTCTTGGTATTAGGCTAGTCTGGGAAGAATAAATCATCGTCTGACTTCATTGTATGGGACAAATACGCATTCAAATTGCCTCCACGACATCTCATAGAATTAGAATGCATGTCACATTCCGATAAGGAGTGGATTAAGGCCATCTTTTATTATTTTTTAATCCTTATGATGAAGACTTAGAGGCAGTCCTAAAACCACGTGCAGTTGGCATTAATTGAAAAGGGCCGTGAAGCCAAAACTGAGCAACAATTTTATGGTGGGACTTTGTCGATCTCGTAGCGTTTCACACTAAGTATAATAGTTCAAGTTGTAGTTCTCTAGCTGTCCCTGTACTGTATTAAGCAAAGGCCTTTGTCTCGTCCCGTGCACTTTGAAACCGGCCCTTCAATGCAGAGTATAGCGTGCCGTTTTTTAGATCATGACTTGCTTCATACATAACTGCGTTATACGTATCAGGCGTTTTTTTCATTTAGTAGGAAGAACAAAGGAGGGCTCGTTCGTAGCTCTAGTAGAGTCAAGTGGAGCACCCGAATGCCACATTCAACATAGAAATCGTTTCTGCACCAAGTAAAAAAGCGAACTCGCCTTGTGCGAGAGTTTTGATGGCAACAAAACATTCGGTAACGGCAAATTATCCCTGTACCAACCGCTCCACGCTTGAGCAAATGTATAGAAAAAAGCGAACAGGTTGGACAAAAAGTGGAACTGTTGCGATGGCACTGGCACCATCGAGTTCCTCGGTGCTGAATTTAACTTGTTTTATATAAAAATACAAGCTTGTCTCCACCACCACATTAAGATCGCTTCCACATTTTGTCTTGTTGATGAGTTTTGACTGGGGTCAGATTCATCAACGATACAGCCGGATTCACCATACCGGCCTACGTAGTAACCGACACAGAGAGTTTGACCCCAAAGTTACCACACCGCATATTAATGAATGTCTTATCATGGGGTTTTGGCGGTACTTTTCACCGTTGCCGGCCGGTAAGTGATTGATGAATCTGGCCCCTGATCACCAATGTTTACCATGAATTTGACCGCTGGAAATCCTTTCAGCTAGAAACGGCGTTTCATCGTAGAAAACAGTACCGCAGTGGGCCACCCTTGAGCATACAGCTTTTCAGTTTTTTCAACGAGAACACTGAATGGTATTAGTGAAATGTGTACTAGTATTGATTGTTAAAGAGGCACATTTCCAAAATTTCCATTTAAATTTTTCATCAAAGGAAGCGACAGCTGAATAACCAGTTTGTGCGACGCACAGTAGCTACGCTAAATTTTTTCCTTCCTATTCTCTCCTTCTCACAGTTGAATCCTTGCTACGCTTGCGATCTTGTAGAGCCGTTCTTGCAGTTCTTTAAAAAACTACTGAACATTGCATAATAATACGTTACGCCCACGACTAAATATAGAATTTGTTTCACTTCAAATCAGTTTCATTAAGCCTCAAGTGGCTGGTATCGAGGTTGTGAGCTGTCATAACGATGTTTTGTTGCGATCAAAACTTCTAGCGCCAGGCGGGACTCGAACCCGCACCTCCCTCTAACCGGGCGGGAATGCTCTACGCCATTACACCACCGGCGCCGTTTGATCGAACGCAACATCCACACCTCGTGGGACCGATCAGCACCCACCCGAACCAGTTAAGCTGATGGTACCATCAGCTTAACTGCTTCCATGCTGATATCAGCGGCCAGCTCATCCCGGATACGGGTGGGTGCTGATCGGACCCACGAGGTGTGGATGTTGCGTTCGATCAAACGGCGCCGGTGGTGTAATGGCGTAGAGCATTCCCGCCCGGTTAGAGGGAGGTGCGGGTTCGAGTCCCGCCTGGCGCTAGAAGTTTTGATCGCAACAAAACATTGTTTCACTTCGTTGCTTTGTTGCGTATGATGGGCAAACTAATAGCGTTCTTCAACCGTAGCTTAGATTCATTCATCTAATGTTCGCTCTTGAATGATCCTGAAATGGCCTATACCCTAACACAACACAGAATGTTCAACCACCAATCTTCGGAAATTTAGCCACTTCGGAATGGGAGTGTCCCGATGCGGATCATGAGCAAAAAGCCTTTAGTCTTAGATCATTACTTTTTATTGTACTATGATTAGCTACAACCGTGATAATTGGAAGGATTATAGCACGGAGGATACGCAACATAGCTGTTAATATGTTGTGCTGCAAAATTGGAGAAAGTCTTCTAAAAAAGTTGCCTAATTTTGTTGTAAAGCTCACAGCCCACCCTGTAATTGTTATCAAAGAGCTTTCTATTGTACTACGAGTAAGTAAAACCTACTAAAAGCCATATATAGATAGCACTGCTAGGCTGGCGAAAAAAGCTCAGCTTTATAGAAATTTTCGAGGATGTTGTGTCCACTAGACCTTGTTTGCTAATACAATTGGCGTTTTCTCCTACTGCGCTATCACATGCCCATGCGTGTATTCAACTGAAGTAAGTAGAGGCACCTTAATCGTTTGAATGCTCGACCAACGTCATTCTGAATAGTTAGAGAGTTTTAGCAGTAGCTTGGCCAGGATTCACGCGTTACAGGAGGAAAGAAAGTCGTCCTTCCGAGGACCTGCCGCATTGTAAAGCGCGGACTTAAAAAGTTGTCTAGCTCAAAGTCAGAAGAGAAGTCGTGTAACAGACGGCGTTAATCAATCACTCCTTAGGATGCGCCATGCGTTCTATTTACTTTACGGGATATTGTGGAGGCAATTTAAATGAGCATGTGCCCCATACAATGACTTACGGTGACCAGCCGATGAATAAAGCCATGATTTATCTTTCCCATACAAGTTTGGCACCGATTTATCGACCACGGAGAAATGGAAGGCTTGCTTGGCGTTGGCGGGAAACCCGAACCATAAACCTTGAATCGGAATACACATGACAATTGGCGTTTTCTCCTACTGCGCTATCACACGCCCATGCGTGCATTGACCAATCAGAGCGCTGACCGAATACGCACTGGCCAATCAGGGCATCGATCGTGCATCATCTCTGACTGGCAGGCCCACTCGATGCGACCTGACTGGCTTGCGCATCCACACCTTCAAATGGTGCCCAAATTGGCGACTAGGACCGTTTAGGCTTTTCAAGGACATTCTCACCCATAAGATATGCTGTGATTCATTACCGCTATGCAGGGTACTCCAAAAGTTTGCTTCGCCTGAATGGTAAAAAATTTTCATCATTTACCTACCGATAGGTTTCTAAGCTTATTTTAAAGCGCTGAAAAGTGAAAATCTTAAGCGAAGGTGTTATGCAACGGATTGCGCAATGCACCCATCCAGTGTGTTGACGGGCTGATTTGATTAATGGTGTAAATGCTGTTTACTCGGAGTTGTGAGAACAACGATTTCTTCTAAGGTTTTATCTTCTAAATCTTTTATTTGGATAGAAGCTCTACCTGTTTAATACTTTAGTAAATGTTTTAAACGAGACAAAGGTGCTCAAACTGCAGCTAACAATTTATTAGGTTGGCAACTAATTTCATGGACTCTCAAGCATCTTCAACAAAAGTGTTTATTAACAAATAACTAATAACAATCTTTAATCGAAGTAAGATCCGTTGGAACGCAGAACCGCTTTCCATTTATCAGGTGGCTGGTCGATCCCACGACTGTAGAATTCTTGTGGGTTTGAGGCGCAAAATCGGTGGAGGTGAATTTTGACCTGGTCCATATTGGTAAATCGTCTTCCAGCCAAGGAGTGCTGCAGCGAACGAAAAAGGTGTCACTCGGCGCACAGTCTCGGCTGTAAGGTGGAATGAGTTCGGCGCTCCCAGCCAAGGTCTTAGATTTTTTGAAGAGTCCGGTTCGCGACGTGTGGTCTGGCGTTATCCTGCTGAAGGGTAATGCCACTACTGAAGAGCTTTTCCGAAGAGCTGTCGGAACCGATTCTGGAGGGGTTCGGCCTGCACGCAGTCAAGTTGAGAAGAGTATTATACATCGACATCAATGCTGGAACTGCTCTCGATGAGTTTCCAGAAGATAACACCTTCTCGATACTATCAAACGGAGAGCATCAACTTGCTCTGATGGGGTCAGGCTTAGGCGTTGGCAGCGGCTTCTGTTTCGCTCTAAGCTACTGATTAGAGCGCTGGCGATTATCCAGTGGAATCCAATTTTCATCACATGCTAGCAATCGGTGGAGAAATGGTTCCTCCTTGTGATGATCCAACAATTCTTTCGCGGCATCCAGACGTTTGTTCCTCTGCGATAGCGTCAAGTCGTGAGGCACCCATTTACCGAGCTTTGCGGAAAAGCCAGCGCTGTGCCGAATCTTCTAACTAAAGGTATGTGGCTCCTAAAGACGAGTGCCAACGCTGTCAAGCTCGGATTTCCTTCGATGGCGCTTATTACAGCTCGACGATCGAGGGCGACGTCCGGTGCGTCGCTTGTCTTCAGTGCCAACGTTGCCCTCACGAAACCTCTTGGACCATCTGAACACTGTCATTCGTTGGAAAACTTCATCTCCTACTGCTGCCCTAATGTTCTGTCGGGCTCAGCTGCAGAGTGGCCGAGCTGGTACTCATGAAGAAGGCGTTCGCGAATAGTGTCTTTGTGTCCCTTCATTTCAGACTGAAAAGCTTCCCACTAAATCGGAATGTCAGGACAAACAAAGTAGTGTCGAGAAGCGAAGACCAATTGGTTTCAAATAGTGAAAAGAGCAAGAGAATTCTTGCACAAACCACCCAATAACCTCTGATAGAAGAAGTGACTTCGAGTGAGTCCACGAATTTAGTTGCCAACCTAATATATCTATTTTTGTTGTAATCTATATCTGTGTTACTCCATGCAAACAGAATTTTTAATCGCGACTATCCAGGAAATCTCCTATTTCCATTTACTAAGAGATTGCGACGCACACTCGCTTTGAAACACAATTTAATTATTACAAAATTTCATACAGTGTGTATACTAATTGCGCCAGGTAAATTTAATGAAAAATTCAAAGAAAGTCATAGTAGTTTTTTCTTGAATAAACAAAATTTATTTTAACCGTCTCCGTGGTCTCTATTTTAATACGAAAAAGGTGTTAAATTTGCCTTCAAAAGCGTCGAGCTTGCTCAGTAGTGTCCATGTCTGTCTTTGAAATGTCTAATTTGACGTGATAAACGCCGGCACAATACAGTCAGTTTATACTTCCGCCTTCGTAAGAAGGCACATGAATGCAGAGTTACACCTGAAGTGGCCAGGGGGCCAGGGACAGTCCACTACTGGGGTGGAACAAACCAGTACTGCGTAAAAATTTTAATTCACCCGAGCCTCATCTCGCCGGTGTGGGCGCAACAAGATTGAGACGGAGGGGGGGGGGACAGTCCATCCTGTGCTTGCATATATTTCCGACAGACAGCCTGCGGCAGGACAGAATATTTCGCTTTCCTAGCGATGGCCTACCCCTTCCCCAACCCACTAGGACTGCGCTAGAACAGTGAGGTCTAGTACTGATAAATGCAAGAAAAACATCGTTTTGCGAGTACCACCCATTCCGTACTGCGCACATGGGGTGCCAAAACCGATCACTCATGACTCCGAAAGTTGGCATTTAAGAGCGACACACTCTAAGAGCCTGCCCATTCGGAATCTAGTGACGTCGGTATTCCCGTTGCACTCGAAAAACTCCCGCCACGAGGAATTGCGAACAGTCCGACACGGCTTGGCGATAGGAACAGAACCTACAATTTTGTTCGGGAGGGGGGGGGGGGTTCACATTAATCAATTAGACTGAAAAGCACTAAATGATCTAAATATGACTTACAACGGCAAACAGGTTATCGTCGGCCTATCATCTTGGATATATAGTGGCATAAGGTATAGGGCATTGGGTTTGACCGTATCAGCAAGTAGTCACATGGCAATCAGACATGAATTTCGAACACTCTGTCGTTACTATTTATGAAGACGTATTCGTAGTAGTTCTTGTTTGAACTGTGGGCGAGGTTGCTAAAAGCGTTTATTTGGCTTACGTTTCGGCTAGATCGCCTTCTTCAGAGCCTGAAAGGAAACAAACCTAAGTGTGATCACTCGACCAAGGGTCTCCTCAACTCTACTGGATTTTGAGACCAATTAGACGTACACAAGATGAGAAGGAGACAGCAATCGACCTCACCTAATCAAGGATCGCCAGGGGTGATGGTACCAGTGAAGACCGTACCCTGACTAGAATGCTAGCCGGAGGTATGGCCTGAGCTCCCGGGTTATATATAGGCACTCCCCCTTCCGGTTGATTTTTGGGTCAATAGCCTGTACCCAAAATGCCTCAAGGGCCTTCCGCGCCGACGTTTGGTGCTCACGCGCTAGAATTTTGAATGTGACCCCGAAGTCCTCTCCGTGGTGGGCGTTGACCCAGTGGCGACCCAGTGCAGTGGAACCCGCGACCTTTGTTTGCCCTCCAAGTGTTCCTTGGTGCGCACAAGGAGTGGACGAGAAGTTTCGCCGATATAATTCTCACCGCATCTGTGACAGGTGATCCTGTAAACTGTTCCAGAAACGGCGCAATCTCCCCTTCCTGTATGTAAGAGCGTTAGAAACAGTCCAGTGCCATTAGGAGCGTCGAGGAACTCGTGGAGAAGACAAAGGACGTCCGCCTCCCTCCATGCCCTCCCATTCGACTCCACTGCCCTTCCTGCGCTAACGTACCATACAGCAGCAGGATGATCAAATGATCATCATCCCGTAGCGAGCAATCAAAAGGACGATGCTTGGAGTCAAACGATTCAAGCAAATGGGCCTCCGGATTGTTAACGTTTGAGCACTAGAGACGCTGTTGAATGAGCTAGCCGTCGAAAATTACGTGGGCCGGCTACGAATTGCGTTTCGGAGACACCCGCTGGACGAGGATGATCACAGACTGGATCCCGGGGGAGGGGGGGGGGGAGAGGGATTTTTCAAAGAAACACCAGTACGCTCGGACTTCTGCGTAAAAGCCTTAAATGAACGGTCGTTTTCCTACAGCGAGGTTGACCTATTGGAGCGTTCTGGCACACGACAGGAACGAAATAGGACGTTGTTGGCGCCGTTGGAGCAACCGATGATCAACAGACGACAGGTGGTATAGGCCAAGACTGAATGACACGTAAACCTGTTGCTTACCTGCTCTGCTGTCAGAGCATGCAATCTCTCATGAGAGGACTTGACTTGACTCCAAGCATCGTCCTTTTGATTGCTCGCTGCGGGATGACGATCATTTGATCATCCTGCTGTTGTATGGTACGTTAGCGCAGGAAGAGCAGTGAAGTCGAATGGGAGGGCATGGAAGCGGACGTCCTTTGTCGTCTCCACGAGTTCTTCGACGCTCTGGTGGCACTGGACTCTATCTAACACTCTCACATACAGGAAGTCGGCCAGCATTCACTTCTCTTGACTAAAGATTGGGCTTCTCGTGACCTTTCTGGTTTGGTAGACCCAGATCTTTATGGTTTGGCAGGACCCGACACTGTAACCCTGAATTCGGGATGCCCCCGAAAAACTCCACCTCCGTTACACCTATGTAAGCATGAAACATGAAACGTACCAGTCCAATTCCACATGTAGAGTACCCAGAACTCATGGTTTTGGTACTGGTCTCACCAGGACTAAATACAGATTTTCCACCCAGATTTTGCATCAGACTTGTCTCGGAAGGATAAACTCTTAAACGTAAATCGGTTGGCCACCGCAAGCCACTGTAAAGGCTATGTTCGCATTGATCCTGCTTTAACGATGTCCCATAAGAGTAGAATACACGGCGCATCCCAGACCGGGTTATGGTGACACCAACCTTTCTCCATCATAAGGGTTAACAACATGTGAACCTGTTGTTTACCTTCTCCTCAATCAGCGTATGGACGCCTACCATGAATATGAAGTTTGTGAAAATGCAAAAGACAAGTCCCGCAGGACCCAAACCCCAACCTTCCGCTCGTAAGTCTGCCAACTACCCCCGTCGAGGCACGGAATCAAGAGAACAATGAATTCAAGGGTGATAGCATACCAACCTTCTCGCTTGCTTCACTAGTCCATTTGAATGGGGCAGCTTCTACGGAACGTAATTCTGCTCAAAGTAGAACTCGGGTCGGGATACTTGCACATTGTTATTTCTGAGAGGGAGGCGCTTCAGCCCGTATGCATCGGATCGCTGGTTCAGACTTACACTTTAGGTAGTTCCCAGGTAAGTCAAACCGTTGGCGAAATTTGAAAATATTGGTTTTCGGTGACGTCGTCGTCAGCGCAGGCTCGGCTTAGCTCGTGCTCGTCCTCGATGGGAAATTGTCAAAAAAAAATGTTTTTCCGAAATTGGTCGGGATTGATAACGTTCGATAGAGCTTTCCAAGCTGAACAGAATCGTATCATTGCTAGCGTCGAGTACTGAAATATGGGCAGGCAAAGGGCGGAAGAAGCTTCAGCCGCTAAGTCCGTCGCCCTAAAACGGCAGCTTGGGTTAAGGCAATATAGGAAGGTGGAGAGCTGTGATCATGTCGGTGTGAAGAACCTTCACAACTCTGCTGAACAAGGCATTTTTGGGCCGCTAGCTTTCCGCGTCTCACCGCAGTGGTCGACTGAATTCGGAAAAAATCCCGTCACTCAAGCCTAACCTGCATATTCGCACCGCTATAACTTTGCCCGTTCTCAAGCTACGTCGCTGTGCTTCGGAGCGCTACATTACCTTCTTACTTTCTACAAAACCCACAAGCTGCAGCCGGAAGGATTCAAGCTTGACGGAGTTGTTGCGCTCCAAACGCGCCCGCGCGTGTTTAGAGCACATCAACGGTCGATGTTCTCCGCGCCCTTACTCGCCCAGATTACACTTCTCGCTATTATAAACGAAACCGTTCAATTCGTTATCAAAAACTCTACCGAACGGTACCCAAAATGGCGAAATTTGAAAATATTGGTTTTCGGTGACGTCGTCGTCAGCGCAGCAAAGGGCGGAAGAAACTTCAGCCGCTAAGTCCGTCGCCCTAAAACGGCAGCTTGGGTTAAGGCAATATAGGAAGGTGGAGAGTTGTGATCATGTCGGTGTGAGGAACCTTTACAACTCCGCTCACCTTCGCATTATCGGGCTGATAGCTTTCCCGCGTCTCACCGCAGTGGTCGACTGAATTCGGAAAAAATCCGGCCACTCAAGCCTAACCTGCATATTCGCACCGCTATAACTTTGCCCGCTCTTAAGCTACGTCGCTGTGCTTTGGAGCTCTACTAGACCTTCTTACTCACTACAAAACGTACAAGCTGTAGCTGGAAGGATTCAAGCTTTACGGAGCCATTGTGCTCCAAACACGCCCGCGCGTGTTTAGAGCACATCAACAGTCGATGTTCTCCGCGCCCTTACTCGCCCAGATTATACTTCTCGCTACTATAAATAAAACCGTTCAAGTCGCTATCAAAAACTCTACCGAACGGTACCCAAAATGGCGAAATTTGAAAATATCGGTTTTCGGTGACGTCATCGTCAGCGCAGGCACGGCTTAGCTCGTGCTCGTCCCCTAGGGGAAATTGTCAAAAAATCAGTTTTTCCGAAATTGGTCGAGATTGGAACCGTTCGAAAGAGCTTTTCGAGCTGAACAAAATTGTATTATTGCAAGCGTCGAATACTCAAATGTGGGCGAGCAAGGGCGGAAGAAGCTTCAGCCGCTAAGTCCGTCGCCCTAAAACGGCAGCATGGGTTAAGGCAATATAGGAAGGTGGAGAGTAGTGATCATGTCGGTGTGAAGAACCTTCACAACTCTGCTGAACAAGGCATTTTTGGGCCGCTAGCTTTCCGCGTCTCACCGCAGTGGTCGACTGAATTCGGAAAAAATCCCGTCACTCAAGCCTAACCTGCATATTCGCACCGCTATAACTTTGCCCGTTCTCAAGCTACGTCGCTGTGCTTCGGAGCGCTACTATACCTTCTTACTTTCTACAAAACCCACAAGCTGCAGCCGGAAGGATTCAAGCTTGACGGAGTTGTTGCGCTCCAAACGCGCCCGCGCGTGTTTAGAGCACATCAACGGTCGATGTTCTCCGCGCCCTTACTCGCCCAGATTACACTTCTCGCTATTATAAACGAAACCGTTCAATTCGTTATCAAAAACTCTACCGAACGGTACCCAAAATGGCGAAATTTGAAAATATTGGTTTTCGGTGACGTCGTCGTCAGCGCAGCAAAGGGCGGAAGAAACTTCAGCCGCTAAGTCCGTCGCCCTAAAACGGCAGCTTGGGTTAAGGCAATATAGGAAGGTGGAGAGTTGTGATCATGTCGGTGTGAGGAACCTTTACAACTCCGCTCACCTTCGCATTATCGGGCTGATAGCTTTCCCGCGTCTCACCGCAGTGGTCGACTGAATTCGGAAAAAATCCGGCCACTCAAGCCTAACCTGCATATTCGCACCGCTATAACTTTGCCCGCTCTTAAGCTACGTCGCTGTGTTTTGGAGCTCTACTAGACCTTCTTACTCACTACAAAACGTACAAGCTGTAGCTGGAAGGATTCAAGCTTTACGGAGCCATTGTGCTCCAAACACGCCCGCGCGTGTTTAGAGCACATCAACAGTCGATGTTCTCCGCGCCCTTACTCGCCCAGATTATACTTCTCGCTACTATAAATAAAACCGTTCAAGTCGCTATCAAAAACTCTACCGAACGGTACCCAAAATGGCGAAATTTGAAAATATCGTTTTTCGGTGACGTCATCGTCAGCGCAGGCACGGCTTAGCTCGTGCTCGTCCCCTAGGGGAAATTGTCAAAAAATCAGTTTTTCCGAAATTGGTCGAGATTGGAACCGTTCGAAAGAGCTTTTCGAGCTGAACAAAATTGTATTATTGCAAGCGTCGAATACTCAAATGTGGGCGAGCAAGGGCGGAAGAAGCTTCAGCCGCTAAGTCCGTCGCCCTAAAACGGCAGCATGGGTTAAGGCAATATAGGAAGGTGGAGAGTAGTGATCATGTCGGTGTGAAGAACCTTCACAACTCTGCTGAACAAGGCATTTTTGGGCCGCTAGCTTTCCGCGTCTCACCGCAGTGGTCGACTGAATTCGGAAAAAATCCCGTCACTCAAGCCTAACCTGCATATTCGCACCGCTATAACTTTGCCCGTTCTCAAGCTACGTCGCTGAGCTTTAGCGCGCTCCTAGAGGATTTTACTGTCTACAAAAATCACAAGCTGTAGCAGGAAGGATTCAAGCTTGACGGAGCTATTGTGCTCCAAACACGCCCGCGCGTGCAATTTGGCACATCAACGCTCGATGTTCTCCGCGCCCTTGCTCGCTCATCTTACACTTCTCGCTACTCTAAGTGAAACCTTTCAATTCGCTATTGAAAGCTCTATCGAATGGTACCCAAATTGGCGAAACTTGAAAATATCGGTTTTCGGTGACGTCATCTTAAGAGCAGGCTCGGCTTAGCTGGTGCTCGTCCTCGATAGGAAATTGTCAGAAAATCAGTTTTTCCGAAATTGTTCGCGAATGGTACCGTTCGATAGAGCTTTTCGAGCTGAACAAAAGCTTATTACTGGATTTATCGAGTACTCAAATATGGGAGCGCAAGGGCGGAAGAACCTTCGGCCGCTAAGTCCGTCGCCCTAAAACGGCAGCTTGGGTTAAGGCAATATGGGAAGGTGGAGAGTTCTGATCACGTCGGTGTGAAGAACCTTCATCGTCCTGCTCGCCTACGCACATTTATACCGTTACCTTTCCGCGTCTCACCGCAGTGGTCGACTGAATTCGGAAAAAATCCAGTCACTCAAGCCTAACCTGCATATTCGCACCGCTATAACTTTGCCCATTCTTAACCTACGTCGCAGTGCTTCGGAGGTCTACTAGTCCTTCTTACTCACTACAAAACGTACAAGCTGTAGCTGGAAGGATTCTAGCTTAACGGAGCTATTGTGCTCCAAACACGCCCGCGCGTGCAATTTGGCACATCAACGCTTGATGTTCTCCGCGCCCTTACTCGCTCATCTTACACTTCTCGCTACTCTAAGTGAAACCTTTCAATTCGCTATCGAAAGCTCTATCGAATGGTACCCAAATTGGCGAAACTTGAAAATATCGGTTTTCGGTGACGTCATCGTCAGCGCAGGATCGCCTTAGCTGCTGGTGCTCGTCCTCGATGGGAAATTGTCAGAAAATCAATTTTTCCGAAATTGGTCGAGATTGGCACCGTTCGATAGAGCTTTTCAAGCTGAACAAAAGCGTATTACTGAATTTATCGAGTACTCAAATATGGGAGCGCAAGGGCGGAAGAACCTTCGGCCGCTAAGTCCGTCGCCCTAAAACGGCAGCTTGGGTTAAGGCAATATGGGAAGGTGGAGAGTTGTGATCACGTCGGTGTGAAGAACCTTCATCGTTCTGCTTACCTACACACACTTAGGCCGTTAGCTTTCCGCGTCTCACCGCAGTGGTCGACTGAATTCGGAAAAAATCCTGTCACTCAAGCCTAACCTGCATATTCGCACCGCTATAACTTTGCCCATTCTTAACCTACGTCGCAGTGCTTCGGAGGTCTACTAGACCTTCTTACTCGCTTCAAAACGTACAAGCTGTATCTGGAAGGATTCAAGCTTAACGGAGCTATTGTGCTCCAAACACGCCCGCGCGTGCAATTTGGCACATCAACGCTTGATGTTCTCCGCGCCCTTACTCGCTCATCTTACACTTCTCGCTACTCTAAGTGAAACCATTCAATTCGCTATCGAAAGCTCTATCGAATGGTACACAAATTGGCGAAACTTGAAAATATCGGTTTTCGGTGACGTCATCGTCAGCACAGGCTCGGGTTAGCTGGTGCTCGTCCTCGATGGGAAATTGTCAGAAAATCAGTTTTTCCGAAATTGGTCGCGATTGGAACCGTTCGATAGAGCTTTTCGAGCTGAACAGAACCGTATCACTGGAAATGTCGGCAACTCAAATATGGGCGCCCAAGGGCGGAAGAACCTTCGGCCGCTAAGTCCGTCGCCCTAAAACGGCAGCTTGTTTTAAGGCAACATAGACAGGTGCAGAGTTGTGATCGCGTCGGTGTGAAGAACCTTTATGGTCCTGCTCGCCGCCCACGCACATTTAGGCCGTTAGCTTTCCGCGTCTCACCTCAGTGGTCGACTGAATTCGGAAAAAATCCGGCCACCCAAGCCTAACCTGCATATTCGCACCGCTATAACTTTGCCCGTTCTTAAGCTACGTCACTTTGCTTCGGAGCTCTGCTAGATTTTCTTACTCACTACAAAACCCACAAGCTGTAGCTGGAAGGATTCAAGCTTGACGGAGCTATTGTGCTCCAAACACGCCCGCGCGTGCAATTTGGCACATCAACGCTTGATGTTCTCCGCGCCCTTACTCGCTCATCTTACACTTCTCGCTACTCTAAGTGAAACCTTTCAATTCGCTATCGAAAGCTCTATCGAATGGTACCCAAACTGGCGAAACTTGAAAATATCGGTTTTCGGTGACGTCATCGTCAGCGCAGGCTCGGGTTAGCTGGTGCTCGTCCTCGATGGGAAATTGTCAGAAAATCAGTTTTTCCGAAATTGGTCGTGATTGGTACCGTTCGATAGAGCTTTTCGAGCTGAACAGAATAGGGTTGCTGGAAGTATCGAGTACTCAAATATAGGCGCGCAAGGGCGGAAGAACCTTCGGCCGCTAAGTCCGTCGCCCTAAAACGGCAGCTTGGGTTAAGGCAACATAGACAGGTGCAGAGTTGTGATCGCGTCGGTGTGAAGAACCTTTATGGTCCTGCTCGCCGCCTACGCACATTTAGGCCGTTAGCTTTCCGCGTCTCACCTCAGTGGTCGACTGAATTCGGAAAAAATCCGGCCACCCAAGCCTAACCTGCATATTCGCACCGCTATAACTTTGCCCGTTCTTAAGCTACGTCAATTTGCTTCGGAGCTCTGCTAGATCTTCTTACTCACTACAAAACCCACAAGCTGTAGCAGGAAGGATTCAAGCTTGACGGAGCTATTGTGCTCCAAACACGCCCGCGCGTGCAATTTGGCACATCAACGCTTGATGTTCTCCGCGCCCTTACTCGCTCATCTTACACTTCTCGCTACTCTAAGTGAAACCTTTCAATTCGCTATCGAAAACTCTATCGAATGGTACCCAACTTGGCGAATCTTGAAAATATCGGTTTTCGGTGACGTCATCGTCAGCGCAGGCTCGGCTTAGCTGGTGCTCGTCCTCGATGGGAAATTGTCAGAAAATCAATTTTTCCGAAATTGGTCGAGATTGGCACCGTTCGATAGAGCTTTTCGAGCTGAACAGAATATGGTTGCTGGAAGTATCGAGTACTCAAATATAGGCGCGCAAGGGCGGAAGAACCTTCGGCCGCTAAGTCCGTCGCCCTAAAACGGCAGCTTGGGTTAAGGCAACATAGACACGTGCAGAGTTGTGATCACGTCGGTGTGAAGAACCTTCATCGTTCTGCTCACCTACACACACTTAGGCCGTTAGCTTTTCGCGTCTCACCGCAGTGGTCGACTGAATTCGGAAAAAATCCTGTCACCCAAGCCTAACCTGCATATTCGCACCGCTATAACTTTGCCCATTCTTAACCTACGTCGCAGTGCTTCGGAAGTCTACTAGACCTTCTTGCTCAATACAAAACGTACAAGCTGTAGCTGGAACGATTCAAGCTTTACGGAGCTATTGTGCTCCAAACACGCCCGCGCGTGCAATTTGGCACATCAACGCTTGATGTTCTCCGCGCCCTTACTCGCTCATCTTACACTTCTCGCTACTCTAAGTGAAACCTTTCAATTCGCTATCGAAAGCTCTATCGAATGGTACCCAAACCGGCGAAACTTGAAAATATCGGTTTTCGGTGACGTCATCGTCAGCGCAGGCTCGGGTTAGCTGGTGCTCGTCCTCGATGGGAAATTGTCAGAAAATCAGTTTTTCCGAAATTGGTCGTGATTGGTACCGTTCGATAGAGCTTTTCGAGCTGAACAGAACCGTATCACTGGAAATGTCGGCTACTCAAATATGGGCGCGCAAGGGCGGAAGAACCTTCGGCCGCTAAGTCCGTCGCCCTAAAACGGCAGCTTGGGTTAAGGCAACATAGACACGTGCAGAGTTGTGATCACGTCGGTGTGAAGAACCTTCATCGTTCTGCTCACCCACACACACTTAGGCCGTTAGCTTTCCGCGTCTCACCGCAGTGGTCGACTGAATTCGGAAAAAATCCGGCCACCCAAGCCTAACCTGCATATTCGCACCGCTATAACTTTGCCCGTTCTTAACCTACGTCGTAGTGCTTCGGAGGTCTACTAGACCTTCTTACTCACTACAAAACCCACAAGCTGTAGCAGGAAGGATTCAAGCTTGACGGAGCTATTGTGCTCCAAACACGCCCGCGCGTGCAATTTGGCACATCAACGCTCGATGTTCTCCGCGCCCTTGCTCGCTCATCTTACACTTCTCGCTACTCTAAGTGAAACCTTTCAATTCGCTATCGAAAGCTCTATCGAATGGTACCCAACTTGGCGATATTTGAAAATATCGGTTTTCGGTGACGTCATCTTAAGAGCAAGCTCGGCATAGCTGGTGCTCGTCCTCGATGGGAAATTGTCAGAAAATCAGTTTTTCCGAAATTGGTCGAGATTGGCACCGTTCGATAGAGCTTTTCGAGTTGAACAGAACCGTATCACTGGAAATGTCGGCTACTCAAATATGGGCGCGCAAGGGCGGAAGAACCTTCGGCCGCTAAGTCCGTCGCCCTAAAACGGCAGCTTGGGTTAAGGCAACATAGACACGTGCAGAGTTGTGATCACGTCGGTGTGAAGAACCTTCATCGTTCTGCTCACCCACACACACTTAGGCCGTTAGCTTTTCGCGTCTCACCGCAGTGGTCGACTGAATTCGGAAAAAATCCTGTCACCCAAGCCTAACCTGCATATTCGCACCGCTATAACTTTGCCAATTCTTAACCTACGTCGCAGTGCTTTGGAGGTCTACTAGAGCTTCTTACTCACTACAAAACCCACAAGCTGTAGCAGGAAGGATTCAAGCTTGACGGAGCTATTGTGCTCCAAACACGCCCGCGCGTGCAATTTGGCACATGAACGCTTGATGTTCTCCGCGCCCTTACTCGCTCATCTTACACTTCTCGCTACTCTAAGTGAAACCTTTCAATTCGCTATCGAAAGCTCTATCGAATGGTACCCAACTTGGCGAATCTTGAAAATATCGGTTTTTGGTGACGTCATCGTCAGCGCAGGCTCGCCTTAGCTGGTGCTCGTCCTCGATGGGAAATTGTCAGAAAATCAGTTTTTCCGAAATTGGTCGCGATTGGAACCGTTCGATAGAGCTTTTCGAGCTGAACAGAACCGTATCACTGGAAATGTCGGCAACTCAAATATGGGCGCGCAAGGGCGGAAGAACCTTCGGCCGCTAAGTCCGTCGCCCTAAAACGGCAGCTTGGGTTAAGGCAACATAGACAGGTGCAGAGTTGTGATCACGTCGGTGTGAAGAACCTTCATCGTTCTGCTCACCTACACACACTTAGGCCGTTAGCTTTCCGCGTCTCACCGCAGTGGTCGACTGAATTCGGAAAAAATCCGGCCACCCAAGCCTAACCTGCATATTCGCACCGCTATAACTTTGCCCGTTCTTAACCTACGTCGTAGTGCTTCGGAGGTCTACTAGACCTTCTTACTCACTACAAAACCCACAAGCTGTAGCAGGAAGGATTCAAGCTTGACGGAGCTGTTGTGCTCCAAACACGCCCGCGCGTGCAATTTGGCACATGAACGCTTGATGTTCTCCGCGCCCTTACTCGCTCATCTTACACTTCTCGCTACTCTAAGTGAAACCTTTCAATTCGCTATCGAAAGCTCTATCGAATGGTACCCAACTTGGCGAATCTTGAAAATATCGGTTTTTGGTGACGTCATCGTCAGCGCAGGCTCGCCTTAGCTGGTGCTCGTCCTCGATGGGAAATTGTCAGAAAATCAGTTTTTCCGAAATTGGTCGCGATTGGAACCGTTCGATAGAGCTTTTCGAGCTGAACAGAACCGTATCACTGGAAATGTCGGCAACTCAAATATGGGCGCGCAAGGGCGGAAGAACCTTCGGCCGCTAAGTCCGTCGCCCTAAAACGGCAGCTTGGGTTAAGGCAACATAGACAGGTGCAGAGTTGTGATCACGTCGGTGTGAAGAACCTTCATCGTTCTGCTCACCTACACACACTTAGGCCGTTAGCTTTCCGCGTCTCACCGCAGTGGTCGACTGAATTCGGAAAAAATCCGGCCACCCAAGCCTAACCTGCATATTCGCACCGCTATAACTTTGCCCGTTCTTAACCTACGTCGTAGTGCTTCGGAGGTCTACTAGACCTTCTTACTCACTACAAAACCCACAAGCTGTAGCAGGAAGGATTCAAGCTTGACGGAGCTATTGTGCTCCAAACACGCCCGCGCGTGCAATTTGGCACATCAACGCTCGATGTTCTCCGCGCCCTTGCTCGCTCATCTTACACTTCTCGCTACTCTAAGTGAAACCTTTCAATTCGCTATCGAAAGCTCTATCGAATGGTACCTAAATTGGCGAAACTTGAAAATATCGGTTTTCGGTGACGTCATCGTCAGCGTAGGCTCGGCTTAGCTGGTGCTCGTCCTCGATGGGAAATTGTCAGAAAATCAATTTTTCCGAAATTGGTCGAGATTGGCACCGTTCGATAGAGCTTTTCGAGCTGAACAGAACCGTATCACTGGAAATGTCGGCTTCTCAACTATGGGCGCGCAAGGGCGGAAGAACCTTCGGCCGCTAAGTCCGTCGCCCTAAAACGGCAGCTTGGGTTAAGGCAACATAGACACGTGCAGAGTTGTGATCACGTCGGTGTGAAGAACCTTCATCGTTCTGCTCACCCACACACACTTAGGCCGTTAGCTTTCCGCGTCTCACCGCAGTGGTCGACTGAATTCGGAAAAAATCCGGCCACCCAAGCCTAACCTGCATATTCGCACCGCTATAACTTTGCCCGTTCTTAACCTACGTCGTAGTGCTTCGGAGGTCTACTAGACCTTCTTACTCACTACAAAACCCACAAGCTGTAGCAGGAAGGATTCAAGCTTGACGGAGCTATTGTGCTCCAAACACGCCCGCGCGTGCAATTTGGCACATGAACGCTTGATGTTCTCCGCGCCCTTACTCGCTCATCTTACACTTCTCGCTACTCTAAGTGAAACCTTTCAATTCGCTATCGAAAGCTCTATCGAATGGTGCCCAACTTGGCGAATCTTGAAAATATCGGTTTTTGGTGACGTCATCGTCAGCGCAGGCTCGGCTTAGCTGGTGCTCGTCCTCGATGGGAAATTGTCAGAAAATCAATTTTTCCGAAATTGGTCGAGATTGGCACCGTTCGATAGAGCTTTTCGAGCTGAACAGAACCGTATCACTGGAAATGTCGGCTTCTCAACTATGGGCGCGCAAGGGCGGAAGAACCTTCGGCCGCTAAGTCCGTCGCCCTAAAACGGCAGCTTGGGTTAAGGCAACATAGACACGTGCAGAGTTGTGATCACGTCGGTGTGAAGAACCTTCATCGTTCTGCTCACCCACACACACTTAGGCCGTTAGCTTTCCGCGTCTCACCGCAGTGGTCGACTGAATTCGGAAAAAATCCGGCCACCCAAGCCTAACCTGCATATTCGCACCGCTATAACTTTGCCCGTTCTTAACCTACGTCGTAGTGCTTCGGAGGTCTACTAGACCTTCTTACTCACTACAAAACCCACAAGCTGTAGCAGGAAGGATTCAAGCTTGACGGAGCTATTGTGCTCCAAACACGCCCGCGCGTGCAATTTGGCACATCAACGCTCGATGTTCTCCGCGCCCTTGTTCGCTCATCTTACACTTCTCGCTACTCTAAGTGAAACCTTTCAATTCGCTATCGAAAGCTCTATCGAATGGTACCCAACTTGGCGATATTTGAAAATATCGGTTTTCGGTGACGTCATCTTAAGAGCAAGCTCGGCATAGCTGGTGCTCGTCCTCGATGGGAAATTGTCAGAAAATCAGTTTTTCCGAAATTGGTCGAGATTGGCACCGTTCGATAGAGCTTTTCGAGCTGAACAGAACCGTATCACTGGAAATGTCGGCTTCTCAACTATGGGCGCGCAAGGGCGGAAGAACCTTCGGCCGCTAAGTCCGTCGCCCTAAAACGGCAGCTTGGGTTAAGGCAACATAGACACGTGCAGAGTTGTGATCACGTCGGTGTGAAGAACCTTCATCGTTCTGCTCACCCACACACACTTAGGCCGTTAGCTTTCCGCGTCTCACCGCAGTGGTCGACTGAATTCGGAAAAAATCCGGCCACCCAAGCCTAACCTGCATATTCGCACCGCTATAACTTTGCCCGTTCTTAACCTACGTCGTAGTGCTTCGGAGGTCTACTAGACCTTCTTACTCACTACAAAACCCACAAGCTGTAGCAGGAAGGATTCAAGCTTGACGGAGCTATTGTGCTCCAAACACGCCCGCGCGTGCAATTTGGCACATCAACGCTCGATGTTCTCCGCGCCCTTGTTCGCTCATCTTACACTTCTCGCTACTCTAAGTGAAACCTTTCAATTCGCTATCGAAAGCTCTATCGAATGGTACCCAACTTGGCGATATTTGAAAATATCGGTTTTCGGTGACGTCATCTTAAGAGCAAGCTCGGCATAGCTGGTGCTCGTCCTCGATGGGAAATTGTCAGAAAATCAGTTTTTCCGAAATTGGTCGAGATTGGCACCGTTCGATAGAGCTTTTCGAGCTGAACAGAACCGTATCACTGGAAATGTCGGCAACTCAAATATGGGCGCGCAAGGGCGGAAGAACCTTCGGCCGCTAAGTCCGTCGCCCTAAAACGGCAGCTTGGGTTAAGGCAACATAGACACGTGCAGAGTTGTGATCACGTCGGTGTGAAGAACCTTCATCGTTCTGCTCACCCACACACACTTAGGCCGTTAGCTTTTCGCGTCTCACCGCAGTGGTCGACTGAATTCGGAAAAAATCCTGTCACCCAAGCCTAACCTGCATATTCGCACCGCTATAACTTTGCCAATTCTTAACCTACGTCGCAGTGCTTTGGAGGTCTACTAGAGCTTCTTACTCACTACAAAACCCACAAGCTGTAGCAGGAAGGATTCAAGCTTGACGGAGCTATTGTGCTCCAAACACGCCCGCGCGTGCAATTTGGCACATGAACGCTTGATGTTCTCCGCGCCCTTACTCGCTCATCTTACACTTCTCGCTACTCTAAGTGAAACCTTTCAATTCGCTATCGAAAGCTCTATCGAATGGTACCCAACTTGGCGAATCTTGAAAATATCGGTTTTTGGTGACGTCATCGTCAGCGCAGGCTCGCCTTAGCTGGTGCTCGTCCTCGATGGGAAATTGTCAGAAAATCAGTTTTTCCGAAATTGGTCGCGATTGGAACCGTTCGATAGAGCTTTTCGAGCTGAACAGAACCGTATCACTGGAAATGTCGGCTTCTCAACTATGGGCGCGCAAGGGCGGAAGAACCTTCGGCCGCTAAGTCCGTCGCCCTAAAACGGCAGCTTGGGTTAAGGCAACATAGACACGTGCAGAGTTGTGATCACGTCGGTGTGAAGAACCTTCATCGTTCTGCTCACCCACACACACTTAGGCCGTTAGCTTTCCGCGTCTCACCGCAGTGGTCGACTGAATTCGGAAAAAATCCGGCCACCCAAGCCTAACCTGCATATTCGCACCGCTATAACTTTGCCCGTTCTTAACCTACGTCGTAGTGCTTCGGAGGTCTACTAGACCTTCTTACTCACTACAAAACCCACAAGCTGTAGCAGGAAGGATTCAAGCTTGACGGAGCTATTGTGCTCCAAACACGCCCGCGCGTGCAATTTGGCACATCAACGCTCGATGTTCTCCGCGCCCTTGTTCGCTCATCTTACACTTCTCGCTACTCTAAGTGAAACCTTTCAATTCGCTATCGAAAGCTCTATCGAATGGTACCCAACTTGGCGATATTTGAAAATATCGGTTTTCGGTGACGTCATCTTAAGAGCAAGCTCGGCATAGCTGGTGCTCGTCCTCGATGGGAAATTGTCAGAAAATCAGTTTTTCCGAAATTGGTCGAGATTGGCACCGTTCGATAGAGCTTTTCGAGCTGAACAGAACCGTATCACTGGAAATGTCGGCTTCTCAACTATGGGCGCGCAAGGGCGGAAGAACCTTCGGCCGCTAAGTCCGTCGCCCTAAAACGGCAGCTTGGGTTAAGGCAACATAGACACGTGCAGAGTTGTGATCACGTCGGTGTGAAGAACCTTCATCGTTCTGCTCACCCACACACACTTAGGCCGTTAGCTTTCCGCGTCTCACCGCAGTGGTCGACTGAATTCGGAAAAAATCCGGCCACCCAAGCCTAACCTGCATATTCGCACCGCTATAACTTTGCCCGTTCTTAACCTACGTCGTAGTGCTTCGGAGGTCTACTAGACCTTCTTACTCACTACAAAACCCACAAGCTGTAGCAGGAAGGATTCAAGCTTGACGGAGCTATTGTGCTCCAAACACGCCCGCGCGTGCAATTTGGCACATCAACGCTCGATGTTCTCCGCGCCCTTGTTCGCTCATCTTACACTTCTCGCTACTCTAAGTGAAACCTTTCAATTCGCTATCGAAAGCTCTATCGAATGGTACCCAACTTGGCGATATTTGAAAATATCGGTTTTCGGTGACGTCATCTTAAGAGCAAGCTCGGCATAGCTGGTGCTCGTCCTCGATGGGAAATTGTCAGAAAATCAGTTTTTCCGAAATTGGTCGAGATTGGCACCGTTCGATAGAGCTTTTCGAGCTGAACAGAACCGTATCACTGGAAATGTCGGCAACTCAAATATGGGCGCGCAAGGGCGGAAGAACCTTCGGCCGCTAAGTCCGTCGCCCTAAAACGGCAGCTTGGGTTAAGGCAACATAGACACGTGCAGAGTTGTGATCACGTCGGTGTGAAGAACCTTCATCGTTCTGCTCACCCACACACACTTAGGCCGTTAGCTTTTCGCGTCTCACCGCAGTGGTCGACTGAATTCGGAAAAAATCCTGTCACCCAAGCCTAACCTGCATATTCGCACCGCTATAACTTTGCCAATTCTTAACCTACGTCGCAGTGCTTTGGAGGTCTACTAGAGCTTCTTACTCACTACAAAACCCACAAGCTGTAGCAGGAAGGATTCAAGCTTGACGGAGCTATTGTGCTCCAAACACGCCCGCGCGTGCAATTTGGCACATGAACGCTTGATGTTCTCCGCGCCCTTACTCGCTCATCTTACACTTCTCGCTACTCTAAGTGAAACCTTTCAATTCGCTATCGAAAGCTCTATCGAATGGTACCCAACTTGGCGAATCTTGAAAATATCGGTTTTTGGTGACGTCATCGTCAGCGCAGGCTCGCCTTAGCTGGTGCTCGTCCTCGATGGGAAATTGTCAGAAAATCAGTTTTTCCGAAATTGGTCGCGATTGGAACCGTTCGATAGAGCTTTTCGAGCTGAACAGAACCGTATCACTGGAAATGTCGGCAACTCAAATATGGGCGCGCAAGGGCGGAAGAACCTTCGGCCGCTAAGTCCGTCGCCCTAAAACGGCAGCTTGGGTTAAGGCAACATAGACACGTGCAGAGTTGTGATCACGTCGGTGTGAAGAACCTTCATCGTTCTGCTCACCCACACACACTTAGGCCGTTAGCTTTTCGCGTCTCACCGCAGTGGTCGACTGAATTCGGAAAAAATCCTGTCACCCAAGCCTAACCTGCATATTCGCACCGCTATAACTTTGCCAATTCTTAACCTACGTCGCAGTGCTTTGGAGGTCTACTAGAGCTTCTTACTCACTACAAAACCCACAAGCTGTAGCAGGAAGGATTCAAGCTTGACGGAGCTATTGTGCTCCAAACACGCCCGCGCGTGCAATTTGGCACATGAACGCTTGATGTTCTCCGCGCCCTTACTCGCTCATCTTACACTTCTCGCTACTCTAAGTGAAACCTTTCAATTCGCTATCGAAAGCTCTATCGAATGGTACCCAACTTGGCGAATCTTGAAAATATCGGTTTTTGGTGACGTCATCGTCAGCGCAGGCTCGCCTTAGCTGGTGCTCGTCCTCGATGGGAAATTGTCAGAAAATCAGTTTTTCCGAAATTGGTCGCGATTGGAACCGTTCGATAGAGCTTTTCGAGCTGAACAGAACCGTATCACTGGAAATGTCGGCAACTCAAATATGGGCGCGCAAGGGCGGAAGAACCTTCGGCCGCTAAGTCCGTCGCCCTAAAACGGCAGCTTGGGTTAAGGCAACATAGACAGGTGCAGAGTTGTGATCACGTCGGTGTGAAGAACCTTCATCGTTCTGCTCACCTACACACACTTAGGCCGTTAGCTTTCCGCGTCTCACCGCAGTGGTCGACTGAATTCGGAAAAAATCCGGCCACCCAAGCCTAACCTGCATATTCGCACCGCTATAACTTTGCCCGTTCTTAACCTACGTCGTAGTGCTTCGGAGGTCTACTAGACCTTCTTACTCACTACAAAACCCACAAGCTGTAGCAGGAAGGATTCAAGCTTGACGGAGCTATTGTGCTCCAAACACGCCCGCGCGTGCAATTTGGCACATCAACGCTCGATGTTCTCCGCGCCCTTGCTCGCTCATCTTACACTTCTCGCTACTCTAAGTGAAACCTTTCAATTCGCTATCGAAAGCTCTATCGAATGGTACCTAAATTGGCGAAACATGAAAATATCGGTTTTCGGTGACGTCATCGTCAGCGCAGGCTCGGCTTAGCTGGTGCTCGTCCTCGATGGGAAATTGTCAGAAAATCAATTTTTCCGAAATTGGTCGAGATTGGCACCGTTCGATAGAGCTTTTCGAGCTGAACAGAACCGTATCACTGGAAATGTCGGCTTCTCAACTATGGGCGCGCAAGGGCGGAAGAACCTTCGGCCGCTAAGTCCGTCGCCCTAAAACGGCAGCTTGGGTTAAGGCAACATAGACACGTGCAGAGTTGTGATCACGTCGGTGTGAAGAACCTTCATCGTTCTGCTCACCTACACACACTTAGGCCGTTAGCTTTCCGCGTCTCACCGCAGTGGTCGACTGAATTCGGAAAAAATCCGGCCACCCAAGCCTAACCTGCATATTCGCACCGCTATAACTTTGCCCATTCTTAACCTACGTCGCAGTGCTTCGGAGGTCTACTAGACCTTCTTACTCAATACAAAACGTACAAGCTGTAGCTGGAACGATTCAAGCTTTACGGAGCTATTGTGCTCCAAACACGCCCGCGCGTGCAATTTCGCACATCAACGCTCGATGTTCTCCGCGCCCTTGCTCGCTCATCTTACACTTCTCGCTACTCTAAGTGAAACCTTCCAATTCGCTACAGAAAGCTCTTTCGAATGGTACCCAACTTGGCGATATTTGAAAATATCGGTTTTCGGTGACGTCATCGTCAGCGCAGGCTCGCCTTAGCTGGTGCTTGTCCTCGATGGGAAATTGTCAGAAAATCAGTTTTTCCGAAATTGGTCGCGATTGGAACCGTTCGATAGAGCTTTTCGAGCTGAACAGAACCGTATCACTGGAAATGTCGGCTACTCAAATATGGGCGCGCAAGGGCGGAAGAACCTTCGGCCGCTAAGTCCGTCGCCCTAAAACGGCAGCTTGGGTTAAGGCAACATAGACAGGTGCAGAGTTGTGATCACGTCGGTGTGAAGAACCTTCATCGTTCTGCTCACCTACACACACTTAGGCCGTTAGCTTTCCGCGTCTCACCGCAGTGGTCGACTGAATTCGGAAAAAATCCGGCCACCCAAGCCTAACCTGCATATTCGCACCGCTATAACTTTGCCCGTTCTTAACCTACGTCGTAGTGCTTCGGAGGTCTACTAGATCTTCTTACTCGCTATAAAACCCACAAGCTGTAGCAGGAAGGATTCAAGCTTGACGGAGCTATTGTGCTCCAAACACGCCCGCGCGTGCAATTTGGCACATCAACTCTCGATGTTCTCCGCGCCCTTGCTCGCTCATCTTACACTTCTCGCTACTCTAAGTGAAACCTTTCAATTCGCTATCGAAAGCTCTATCGAATGGTACCTAAATTGGCGAAACTTGAAAATATCGGTTTTCGGTGACGTCATCGTCAGCGCAGGCTCGGCTTAGCTGGTGCTCGTCCTCGATGGGAAATTGTCAGAAAATCAATTTTTCCGAAATTGGTCGCGATTGGTACCGTTTGATAAAGCTTTTCGAGCTGAACAGAACCTTATCACTGGAAATGTCGGCAACTCAAATATGGGCGCGCAAGGGCGGAAGAACCTTCGGCCGCTAAGTCCGTCGCCCTAAAACGGCAGCTTGGGTTAAGGCAACATAGACAGGTGCAGAGTTGTGATCACGTCGGTGTGAAGAACCTTCATCGTTCTGCTCACCTACACACACTTAGGCCGTTAGCTTTCCGCGTCTCACCGCAGTGGTCGACTGAATTCGGAAAAAATCCGGCCACCCAAGCCTAACCTGCATATTCGCACCGCTATAACTTTGCCCATTCTTAACCTACGCCGCAGTGCTTCGGAGGTCTACTAGACCTTCTTACTCAATACAAAACGTACAAGCTGTAGCTGGAACGATTCAAGCTTTGCGGAGCTATTGTGCTCCAAACACGCCCGCGCGTGCAATTTGGCACATCAACGCTCGATGTTCTCCGCGCCCTTGCTCGCTCATCTTACACTTCTCGCTACTCTAAGTGAAACCATTCAATTCGCTATCGAAAGCTCTATCGAATGGTACCCAAATTGGCGAAACTTGAAAATATCGGTTTTCGGTGACGTCATCGTCAGCGCAGGCTCGCCTTAGCTGGTGCTTGTCCTCGATGGGAAATTGTCAGAAAATCAGTTTTTCCGAAATTGGTCGCGATTGGTACCGTTCGATAGAGCTTTTCGAGCTGAACAGAATATGGTTGCTGGAAGTATCGAGTACTCAAATATAGGCGCGCAAGGGCGGAAGAACCTTCGGCCGCTAAGTCCGTCGCCCTAAAACGGCAGCTTGGGTTAAGGCAACATAGACAGGTGCAGAGTTGTGATCACGTCGGTGTGAAGAACCTTCATCGTTCTGCTCACCTACACACACTTAGGCCGTTAGCTTTCCGCGTCTCACCGCAGTGGTCGACTGAATTCGGAAAAAATCCGGCCACCCAAGCCTAACCTGCATATTCGCACCGCTATAACTTTGCCCATTCTTAACCTACGCCGCAGTGCTTCGGAGGTCTACTAGACCTTCTTACTCAATACAAAACGTACAAGCTGTAGCTGGAACGATTCAAGCTTTGCGGAGCTATTGTGCTCCAAACACGCCCGCGCGTGCAATTTGGCACATCAACGCTCGATGTTCTCCGCGCCCTTGCTCGCTCATCTTACACTTCTCGCTACTCTAAGTGAAACCATTCAATTCGCTATCGAAAGCTCTATCGAATGGTACCCAAATTGGCGAAACTTGAAAATATCGGTTTTCGGTGACGTCATCGTCAGCGCAGGCTCGCCTTAGCTGGTGCTTGTCCTCGATGGGAAATTGTCAGAAAATCAGTTTTTCCGAAATTGGTCGCGATTGGTACCGTTCGGTAGAGCTTTTCGAGCTGAACAGAATATGGTTGCTGGAAGTATCGAGTACTCAAATATAGGCGCGCAAGGGCGGAAGAACCTTCGGCCGCTAAGTCCGTCGCCCTAAAACGGCAGCTTGGGTTAAGGCAACATAGACAGGTGCAGAGTTGTGATCACGTCGGTGTGAAGAACCTTCATCGTTCTGCTCACCTACACACACTTAGGCCGTTAGCTTTCCGCGTCTCACCGCAGTGGTCGACTGAATTCGGAAAAAATCCGGCCACCCAAGCCTAATCTGCATATTCGCACCGCTATAACTTTGCCCATTCTTAACCTACGTCGTAGTGCTTCGGAGGTCTACTAGACCTTCTTACTCACTACAAAACCCACAAGCTGTAGCAGGAAGGATTCAAGCTTGACGGAGCTATTGTGCTCCAAACACGCCCGCGCGTGCAATTTGGCACATGAACGCTTGATGTTCTCCGCGCCCTTACTCGCTCATCTTACACTTCTCGCTACTCTAAGTGAAACCATTCAATTCGCTATCGAAAGCTCTATCGAATGGTACCCAAATTGGCGAAACTTGAAAATATCGGTTTTCGGTGACGTCATCGTCAGCGCAGGCTCGGGTTAGCTGGTGCTCGTCCTCGATGGGAAATTGTCAGAAAATCGGTTTTTCCGAAATTGGTCGAGATTGGCACCGTTCGATAGAGCTTTTCGAGCTGAACAGAACCGTATCACTGGAAATGTCGGCTTCTCAACTATGGGCGCGCAAGGGCGGAAGAACCTTCGGCCGCTAAGTCCGTCGCCCTAAAACGGCAGCTTGGGTTAAGGCAACATAGACACGTGCAGAGTTGTGATCACGTCGGTGTGAAGAACCTTCATCGTTCTGCTCACCTACACACACTTAGGCCGTTAGCTTTCCGCGTCTCACCGCAGTGGTCGACTGAATTCGGAAAAAATCCGGCCACCCAAGCCTAACCTGCATATTCGCACCGCTATAACTTTGCCCATTCTTAACCTACGTCGCAGTGCTTCGGAGGTCTACTAGACCTTCTTGCTCAATACAAAACGTACAAGCTGTAGCTGGAACGATTCAAGCTTTACGGAGCTATTGTGCTCCAAACACGCCCGCGCGTGCAATTTCGCACATCAACGCTCGATGTTCTCCGCGCCCTTGCTCGCTCATCTTACACTTCTCGCTACTCTAAGTGAAACCTTTCAATTCGCTATCGAAAGCTCTATCGAATGGTACCCAACTTGGCGATATTTGAAAATATCGGTTTTTGGTGACGTCATCGTCAGCGCAGGCTCGCCTTAGCTGGTGCTCGTCCTCGATGGGAAATTGTCAGAAAATCAGTTTTTCCGAAATTGGTCGCGATTGGAACCGTTCGATAGAGCTTTTTGAGCTGAACAGAACCGTATCACTGGAAATGTCGGCTTCTCAACTATGGGCGCGCAAGGGCGGAAGAACCTTCGGCCGCTAAGTCCGTCGCCCTAAAACGGCAGCTTGGGTTAAGGCAACATAGACACGTGCAGAGTTGTGATCACGTCGGTGTGAAGAACCTTCATCGTTCTGCTCACCTACACACACTTAGGCCGTTAGCTTTCCGCGTCTCACCGCAGTGGTCGACTGAATTCGGAAAAAATCCGGCCACCCAAGCCTAACCTGCATATTCGCACCGCTATAACTTTGCCAATTCTTAACCTACGTCGCAGTGCTTTGGAGGTCTACTAGAGCTTCTTACTCACTACAAAACCCACAAGCTGTGGCAGGAAGGATTCAAGCTTGACGGAGCTATTGTGCTCCAAACACGCCCGCGCGTGCAATTTGGCACATGAACGCTTGATGTTCTCCGCGCCCTTACTCGCTCATCTTACACTTCTCGCTACTCTAAGTGAAACCTTTCAATTCGCTATCGAAAGCTCTATCGAATGGTACCCAACTTGGCGAATCTTGAAAATATCGGTTTTTGGTGACGTCATCGTCAGCGCAGGCTCGCCTTAGCTGGTGCTCGTCCTCGATGGGAAATTGTCAGAAAATCAGTTTTTCCGAAATTGGTCGCGATTGGAACCGTTCGATAGAGCTTTTCGAGCTGAACAGAACCGTATCACTGGAAATGTCGGCAACTCAAATATGGGCGCGCAAGGGCGGAAGAACCTTCGGCCGCTAAGTCCGTCGCCCTAAAACGGCAGCTTGGGTTAAGGCAACATAGACAGGTGCAGAGTTGTGATCACGTCGGTGTAAAGAACCTTCATCGTTCTGCTCACCTACACACACTTAGGCCGTTAGCTTTCCGCGTCTCACCGCAGTGGTCGACTGAATTCGGAAAAAATCCTGTCACCCAAGCCTAACCTGCATATTCGCACCGCTATAACTTTGCCAATTCTTAACCGACGTCGCAGTGCTTTGGAGGTCTACTAGACCTTCTTACTCACTACAAAACCCACAAGCTGTAGCAGGAAGGATTCAAGCTTGACGGAGCTATTGTGCTCCAAACACGCCCGCGCGTGCAATTTGGCACATGAACGCTTGATGTTCTCCGCGCCCTTACTCGCTCATCTTACACTTCTCGCTACTCTAAGTGAAACCATTCAATTCGCTATCGAAAGCTCTATCGAATGGTACCCAAATTGGCGAAACTTGAAAATATCGGTTTTCGGTGACGTCATCGTCAGCGCAGGCTCGGGTTAGCTGGTGCTCGTCCTCGATGGGAAATTGTCAGAAAATCGGTTTTTCCGAAATTGGTCGAGATTGGCACCGTTCGATAGAGCTTTTCGAGCTGAACAGAACCGTATCACTGGAAATGTCGGCTTCTCAACTATGGGCGCGCAAGGGCGGAAGAACCTTCGGCCGCTAAGTCCGTCGCCCTAAAACGGCAGCTTGGGTTAAGGCAACATAGACACGTGCAGAGTTGTGATCACGTCGGTGTGAAGAACCTTCATCGTTCTGCTCACCTACACACACTTAGGCCGTTAGCTTTCCGCGTCTCACCGCAGTGGTCGACTGAATTCGGAAAAAATCCGGCCACCCAAGCCTAACCTGCATATTCGCACCGCTATAACTTTGCCCATTCTTAACCTACGTCGCAGTGCTTCGGAGGTCTACTAGACCTTCTTGCTCAATACAAAACGTACAAGCTGTAGCTGGAACGATTCAAGCTTTACGGAGCTATTGTGCTCCAAACACGCCCGCGCGTGCAATTTCGCACATCAACGCTCGATGTTCTCCGCGCCCTTGCTCGCTCATCTTACACTTCTCGCTACTCTAAGTGAAACCTTTCAATTCGCTATCGAAAGCTCTATCGAATGGTACCCAACTTGGCGATATTTGAAAATATCGGTTTTTGGTGACGTCATCGTCAGCGCAGGCTCGCCTTAGCTGGTGCTCGTCCTCGATGGGAAATTGTCAGAAAATCAGTTTTTCCGAAATTGGTCGCGATTGGAACCGTTCGATAGAGCTTTTTGAGCTGAACAGAACCGTATCACTGGAAATGTCGGCTTCTCAACTATGGGCGCGCAAGGGCGGAAGAACCTTCGGCCGCTAAGTCCGTCGCCCTAAAACGGCAGCTTGGGTTAAGGCAACATAGACACGTGCAGAGTTGTGATCACGTCGGTGTGAAGAACCTTCATCGTTCTGCTCACCTACACACACTTAGGCCGTTAGCTTTCCGCGTCTCACCGCAGTGGTCGACTGAATTCGGAAAAAATCCGGCCACCCAAGCCTAACCTGCATATTCGCACCGCTATAACTTTGCCAATTCTTAACCTACGTCGCAGTGCTTTGGAGGTCTACTAGAGCTTCTTACTCACTACAAAACCCACAAGCTGTAGCAGGAAGGATTCAAGCTTGACGGAGCTATTGTGCTCCAAACACGCCCGCGCGTGCAATTTGGCACATGAACGCTTGATGTTCTCCGCGCCCTTACTCGCTCATCTTACACTTCTCGCTACTCTAAGTGAAACCTTTCAATTCGCTATCGAAAGCTCTATCGAATGGTACCCAACTTGGCGAATCTTGAAAATATCGGTTTTTGGTGACGTCATCGTCAGCGCAGGCTCGCCTTAGCTGGTGCTCGTCCTCGATGGGAAATTGTCAGAAAATCAGTTTTTCCGAAATTGGTCGCGATTGGAACCGTTCGATAGAGCTTTTCGAGCTGAACAGAACCGTATCACTGGAAATGTCGGCAACTCAAATATGGGCGCGCAAGGGCGGAAGAACCTTCGGCCGCTAAGTCCGTCGCCCTAAAACGGCAGCTTGGGTTAAGGCAACATAGACAGGTGCAGAGTTGTGATCACGTCGGTGTAAAGAACCTTCATCGTTCTGCTCACCTACACACACTTAGGCCGTTAGCTTTCCGCGTCTCACCGCAGTGGTCGACTGAATTCGGAAAAAATCCTGTCACCCAAGCCTAACCTGCATATTCGCACCGCTATAACTTTGCCAATTCTTAACCGACGTCGCAGTGCTTTGGAGGTCTACTAGACCTTCTTACTCACTACAAAACCCACAAGCTGTAGCAGGAAGGATTCAAGCTTGACGGAGCTATTGTGCTCCAAACACGCCCGCGCGTGCAATTTGGCACATGAACGCTTGATGTTCTCCGCGCCCTTACTCGCTCATCTTACACTTCTCGCTACTCTAAGTGAAACCATTCAATTCGCTATCGAAAGCTCTATCGAATGGTACCCAAATTGGCGAAACTTGAAAATATCGGTTTTCGGTGACGTCATCGTCAGCGCAGGCTCGGGTTAGCTGGTGCTCGTCCTCGATGGGAAATTGTCAGAAAATCGGTTTTTCCGAAATTGGTCGAGATTGGCACCGTTCGATAGAGCTTTTCGAGCTGAACAGAACCGTATCACTGGAAATGTCGGCTTCTCAACTATGGGCGCGCAAGGGCGGAAGAACCTTCGGCCGCTAAGTCCGTCGCCCTAAAACGGCAGCTTGGGTTAAGGCAACATAGACACGTGCAGAGTTGTGATCACGTCGGTGTGAAGAACCTTCATCGTTCTGCTCACCTACACACACTTAGGCCGTTAGCTTTCCGCGTCTCACCGCAGTGGTCGACTGAATTCGGAAAAAATCCGGCCACCCAAGCCTAACCTGCATATTCGCACCGCTATAACTTTGCCCATTCTTAACCTACGTCGCAGTGCTTCGGAGGTCTACTAGACCTTCTTGCTCAATACAAAACGTACAAGCTGTAGCTGGAACGATTCAAGCTTTACGGAGCTATTGTGCTCCAAACACGCCCGCGCGTGCAATTTCGCACATCAACGCTCGATGTTCTCCGCGCCCTTGCTCGCTCATCTTACACTTCTCGCTACTCTAAGTGAAACCTTTCAATTCGCTATCGAAAGCTCTATCGAATGGTACCCAACTTGGCGATATTTGAAAATATCGGTTTTTGGTGACGTCATCGTCAGCGCAGGCTCGCCTTAGCTGGTGCTCGTCCTCGATGGGAAATTGTCAGAAAATCAGTTTTTCCGAAATTGGTCGCGATTGGAACCGTTCGATAGAGCTTTTTGAGCTGAACAGAACCGTATCACTGGAAATGTCGGCTTCTCAACTATGGGCGCGCAAGGGCGGAAGAACCTTCGGCCGCTAAGTCCGTCGCCCTAAAACGGCAGCTTGGGTTAAGGCAACATAGACACGTGCAGAGTTGTGATCACGTCGGTGTGAAGAACCTTCATCGTTCTGCTCACCTACACACACTTAGGCCGTTAGCTTTCCGCGTCTCACCGCAGTGGTCGACTGAATTCGGAAAAAATCCGGCCACCCAAGCCTAACCTGCATATTCGCACCGCTATAACTTTGCCAAATCTTAACCTACGTCGCAGTGCTTTGGAGGTCTACTAGAGCTTCTTACTCACTACAAAACCCACAAGCTGTAGCAGGAAGGATTCAAGCTTGACGGAGCTATTGTGCTCCAAACACGCCCGCGCGTGCAATTTGGCACATGAACGCTTGATGTTCTCCGCGCCCTTACTCGCTCATCTTACACTTCTCGCTACTCTAAGTGAAACCTTTCAATTCGCTATCGAAAGCTCTATCGAATGGTACCCAACTTGGCGAATCTTGAAAATATCGGTTTTTGGTGACGTCATCGTCAGCGCAGGCTCGCCTTAGCTGGTGCTCGTCCTCGATGGGAAATTGTCAGAAAATCAGTTTTTCCGAAATTGGTCGCGATTGGAACCGTTCGATAGAGCTTTTCGAGCTGAACAGAACCGTATCACTGGAAATGTCGGCAACTCAAATATGGGCGCGCAAGGGCGGAAGAACCTTCGGCCGCTAAGTCCGTCGCCCTAAAACGGCAGCTTGGGTTAAGGCAACATAGACAGGTGCAGAGTTGTGATCACGTCGGTGTAAAGAACCTTCATCGTTCTGCTCACCTACACACACTTAGGCCGTTAGCTTTCCGCGTCTCACCGCAGTGGTCGACTGAATTCGGAAAAAATCCTGTCACCCAAGCCTAACCTGCATATTCGCACCGCTATAACTTTGCCAATTCTTAACCGACGTCGCAGTGCTTTGGAGGTCTACTAGACCTTCTTACTCACTACAAAACCCACAAGCTGTAGCAGGAAGGATTCAAGCTTGACGGAGCTATTGTGCTCCAAACACGCCCGCGCGTGCAATTTGGCACATGAACGCTTGATGTTCTCCGCGCCCTTACTCGCTCATCTTACACTTCTCGCTACTCTAAGTGAAACCATTCAATTCGCTATCGAAAGCTCTATCGAATGGTACCCAAATTGGCGAAACTTGAAAATATCGGTTTTCGGTGACGTCATCGTCAGCGCAGGCTCGGGTTAGCTGGTGCTCGTCCTCGATGGGAAATTGTCAGAAAATCGGTTTTTCCGAAATTGGTCGAGATTGGCACCGTTCGATAGAGCTTTTCGAGCTGAACAGAACCGTATCACTGGAAATGTCGGCTTCTCAACTATGGGCGCGCAAGGGCGGAAGAACCTTCGGCCGCTAAGTCCGTCGCCCTAAAACGGCAGCTTGGGTTAAGGCAACATAGACACGTGCAGAGTTGTGATCACGTCGGTGTGAAGAACCTTCATCGTTCTGCTCACCTACACACACTTAGGCCGTTAGCTTTCCGCGTCTCACCGCAGTGGTCGACTGAATTCGGAAAAAATCCGGCCACCCAAGCCTAACCTGCATATTCTCACCGCTATAACTTTGCCCATTCTTAACCTACGTCGCAGTGCTTCGGAGGTCTACTAGACCTTCTTGCTCAATACAAAACGTACAAGCTGTAGCTGGAACGATTCAAGCTTTACGGAGCTATTGTGCTCCAAACACGCCCGCGCGTGCAATTTCGCACATCAACGCTCGATGTTCTCCGCGCCCTTGCTCGCTCATCTTACACTTCTCGCTACTCTAAGTGAAACCTTTCAATTCGCTATCGAAAGCTCTATCGAATGGTACCCAACTTGGCGATATTTGAAAATATCGGTTTTTGGTGACGTCATCGTCAGCGCAGGCTCGCCTTAGCTGGTGCTCGTCCTCGATGGGAAATTGTCAGAAAATCAGTTTTTCCGAAATTGGTCGCGATTGGAACCGTTCGATAGAGCTTTTTGAGCTGAACAGAACCGTATCACTGGAAATGTCGGCTTCTCAACTATGGGCGCGCAAGGGCGGAAGAACCTTCGGCCGCTAAGTCCGTCGCCCTAAAACGGCAGCTTGGGTTAAGGCAACATAGACACGTGCAGAGTTGTGATCACGTCGGTGTGAAGAACCTTCATCGTTCTGCTCACCTACACACACTTAGGCCGTTAGCTTTCCGCGTCTCACCGCAGTGGTCGACTGAATTCGGAAAAAATCCGGCCACCCAAGCCTAACCTGCATATTCGCACCGCTATAACTTTGCCAATTCTTAACCTACGTCGCAGTGCTTTGGAGGTCTACTAGAGCTTCTTACTCACTACAAAACCCACAAGCTGTAGCAGGAAGGATTCAAGCTTGACGGAGCTATTGTGCTCCAAACACGCCCGCGCGTGCAATTTGGCACATGAACGCTTGATGTTCTCCGCGCCCTTACTCGCTCATCTTACACTTCTCGCTACTCTAAGTGAAACCTTTCAATTCGCTATCGAAAGCTCTATCGAATGGTACCCAACTTGGCGAATCTTGAAAATATCGGTTTTTGGTGACGTCATCGTCAGCGCAGGCTCGCCTTAGCTGGTGCTCGTCCTCGATGGGAAATTGTCAGAAAATCAGTTTTTCCGAAATTGGTCGCGATTGGAACCGTTCGATAGAGCTTTTCGAGCTGAACAGAACCGTATCACTGGAAATGTCGGCAACTCAAATATGGGCGCGCAAGGGCGGAAGAACCTTCGGCCGCTAAGTCCGTCGCCCTAAAACGGCAGCTTGGGTTAAGGCAACATAGACAGGTGCAGAGTTGTGATCACGTCGGTGTAAAGAACCTTCATCGTTCTGCTCACCTACACACACTTAGGCCGTTAGCTTTCCGCGTCTCACCGCAGTGGTCGACTGAATTCGGAAAAAATCCTGTCACCCAAGCCTAACCTGCATATTCGCACCGCTATAACTTTGCCAATTCTTAACCGACGTCGCAGTGCTTTGGAGGTCTACTAGATCTTCTTACTCACTACAAAACGTACAAGCTGTAGCTGGAACGATTCAAGCTTTACGGAGCTATTGTGCTCCAAACACGCCCGCGCGTGCAATTTCGCACATCAACGCTCGATGTTCTCCGCGCCCTTGCTCGCTCATCTTACACTTCTCGCTACTCTAAGTGAAACCTTTCAATTCGCTATCGAAAGCTCTATCGAATGGTACCCAAATTGGCGAATCTTGAAAATATCGGTTTTCGGTGACGTCATCGTCAGCGCAGGCTCGGGTTAGCTGGTGCTCGTCCTCGATGGGAAATTGTCAGAAAATCAGTTTTTCCGAAATTGGTCGCGATTGGTACCGTTCGATAGAGCTTTTCGAGCTGAACAGAATAGGGTTGCTGGAAGTATCGAGTACTCAAATATAGGCGCGCAAGGGCGGAAGAACCTTCGGCCGCTAAGTCCGTCGCCCTAAAACGGCAGCTTGGGTTAAGGCAGAGAGCTTTTCGAGCTGAACAAAAGCGTATTACTGGATTTATCGAGTACTCAAATATAGGCGCGCAAGGGCGGAGGAACCTTCGGCCGCTAAGTCCGTCGCCCTAAAACGGCAGCTTGGGTTAAGGCAATATGGCAAGGTGGAGAGCTGTGATCACGTCGGTGTGAAGAACCTTCATCGTTCTGCTCACCAACACATACATAGGCCGTTAGCTTTCCGCGCCTCACCGCAGTGGTCGACTGAATTCGGAAAAAATCCTGTCACTCAAGCCTAACCTGCATATTCGCACCGCTATAACTTTGCCCATTCTTAACCTACGTCGCAGTGCTTCGGAGGTCTACTAGACCTTCTTACTCACTACAAAACGTACAAGCTGTAGCAGGAAGGATTCAAGCTTGACGGAGCTATTGTGCTCCAAACACGCCCGCGCGTGCAATTTGGCACATCAACGCTCGATGTTCTCCGCGCCCTTGCTCGCTCATCTTACACCTCTCGCTATTCTAAGTAAAACCTTTCAATTCGCTATCGAAAGCTCTATCGAATGGTACCCAAATTGGCGAAACTTGAAAATATCGGTTTTCGGTGACGTCATCGTCAGCGCAGGCTCGGCTTAGCTGGTGCTCGTCCTCGATGGGAAATTTTCAGAAAATCAATTTTTCCGAAATTGGTCGCGATTGGAACCGTTCGATAGAGCTTTTCGAGCTGAACAGAACCGTATCACTGGAAATGTCGGCAACTCAAATATGGGCGCGCAAGGGCGGAAGAACCTTCGGCCGCTAAGTCCGTCGCCCTAAAACGGCAGCTTGGGTTAAGGCAACATAGACAGGTGCAGAGTTGTGATCACGTCGGTGTAAAGAACCTTCATCGTTCTGCTCACCTACACACACTTAGGCCGTTAGCTTTCCGCGTCTCACCGCAGTGGTCGACTGAATTCGGAAAAAATCCTGTCACCCAAGCCTAACCTGCATATTCGCACCGCTATAACTTTGCCAATTCTTAACCGACGTCGCAGTGCTTTGGAGGTCTACTAGATCTTCTTACTCACTACAAAACGTACAAGCTGTAGCTGGAACGATTCAAGCTTTACGGAGCTATTGTGCTCCAAACACGCCCGCGCGTGCAATTTCGCACATCAACGCTCGATGTTCTCCGCGCCCTTGCTCGCTCATCTTACACTTCTCGCTACTCTAAGTGAAACCTTTCAATTCGCTATCGAAAGCTCTATCGAATGGTACCCAAATTGGCGAAACTTGAAAATATCGGTTTTCGGTGACGTCATCGTCAGCGCAGGCTCGGGTTAGCTGGTGCTCGTCCTCGATGGGAAATTGTCAGAAAATCAGTTTTTCCGAAATTGGTCGCGATTGGTACCGTTCGATAGAGCTTTTCGAGCTGAACAGAATAGGGTTGCTGGAAGTATCGAGTACACAAATATAGGCGCGCAAGGGCGGAAGAACCTTCGGCCGCTAAGTCCGTCGCCCTAAAACGGCAGCTTGGGTTAAGGCAGAGAGCTTTTCGAGCTGAACAAAAGCGTATTACTGGATTTATCGAGTACTCAAATATAGGCGCGCAAGGGCGGAGGAACCTTCGGCCGCTAAGTCCGTCGCCCTAAAACGGCAGCTTGGGTTAAGGCAATATGGCAAGGTGGAGAGCTGTGATCACGTCGGTGTGAAGAACCTTCATCGTTCTGCTCACCAACACATACATAGGCCGTTAGCTTTCCGCGCCTCACCGCAGTGGTCGACTGAATTCGGAAAAAATCCTGTCACTCAAGCCTAACCTGCATATTCGCACCGCTATAACTTTGCTCATTCTTAACCTACGTCGCAGTGCTTCGGAGGTCTACTAGACCTTCTTACTCACTACAAAACGTACAAGCTGTAGCAGGAAGGATTCAAGCTTGACGGAGCTATTGTGCTCCAAACACGCCCGCGCGTGCAATTTGGCACATCAACGCTCGATGTTCTCCGCGCCCTTGCTCGCTCATCTTACACTTCTCGCTATTCTAAGTAAAACCTTTCAATTCGCTATCGAAAGCTCTATCGAATGGTACCCAAATTGGCGAAACTTGAAAATATCGGTTTTCGGTGACGTCATCGTCAGCGCAGGCTCGGCTTAGCTGGTGCTCGTCCTCGATGGGAAATTTTCAGAAAATCAATTTTTCCGAAATTGGTCGCGATTGGAACCGTTCGATAGAGCTTTTCGAGCTGAACAGAACCGTATCACTGGAAATGTCGGCTACTCAAATATGGGCGCGCAAGGGCGGAAGAACCTTCGGCCGCTAAGTCCGTCGCCCTAAAACGGCAGCTTGGGTTAAGGCAACATAGACAGGTGCAGAGTTGTGATCACGTCGGTGTGAAGAACCTTCATCGTTCTGCTCACCTACACACACTTAGGCCGTTAGCTTTCCGCGTCTCACCGCAGTGGTCGACTGAATTCGGAAAAAATCCGGCCACCCAAGCCTAACCTGCATATTCGCACCGCTATAACTTTGCCCGTTCTTAACCTACGTCGTAGTGCTTCGGAGGTCTACTAGATCTTCTTACTCGCTACAAAACCCACAAGCTGTAGCAGGAAGGATTCAAGCTTGACGGAGCTATTGTGCTCCAAACACGCCCGCGCGTGCAATTTCGCACATCAACGCTCGATGTTCTCCGCGCCCTTGCTCGCTCATCTTACACT
This sequence comes from Heligmosomoides polygyrus polygyrus, assembly GCA_947396885.1. NCBI lineage: Eukaryota > Metazoa > Nematoda > Chromadorea > Rhabditida > Heligmosomidae > Heligmosomoides > Heligmosomoides polygyrus. The sequence continues at coordinate 49,806 of OX377204.1, forward strand.
TCTCGCTACTCTAAGTGAAACCTTTCAATTCGCTATCGAAAGCTCTATCGAATGGTACCCAAATTGGCGAAACTTGAAAATATCGGTTTTCGGTGACGTCATCGTCAGCGCAGGCTCGGGTTAGCTGGTGCTCGTCCTCGATGGGAAATTGTCAGAAAATCAGTTTTTCCGAAATTGGTCGCGATTGGTACCGTTCGATAGAGCTTTTCGAGCTGAACAGAATAGGGTTGCTGGAAGTATCGAGTACTCAAATATAGGCGCGCAAGGGCGGAAGAACCTTCGGCCGCTAAGTCCGTCGCCCTAAAACGGCAGTTTGGGTTAAGGCAGAGAGCTCTTCGAGCTGAACAAAAGCGTATTACTGGATTTATCGAGTACTCAAATATAGGCGCGCAAGGGCGGAGGAACCTTCGGCCGCTAAGTCCGTCGCCCTAAAACGGCAGCTTGGGTTAAGGCAATATGGCAAGGTGGAGAGCTGTGATCATGTCGGTGTGAAGAACCTTCATCGTTCTGCTCACCAACACATACATAGGCCGTTAGCTTTCCGCGCCTCACCGCAGTGGTCGACTGAATTCGGAAAAAATCCTGTCACTCAAGCCTAACCTGCATATTCGCACCGCTATAACTTTGCTCATTCTTAACCTACGTCGCAGTGCTTCGGAGGTCTACTAGACCTTCTTACTCACTACAAAACGTACAAGCTGTAGCAGGAAGGATTCAAGCTTGACGGAGCTATTGTGCTCCAAACACGCCCGCGCGTGCAATTTGGCACATCAACGCTCGATGTTCTCCGCGCCCTTGCTCGCTCATCTTACACTTCTCGCTATTCTAAGTAAAACCTTTCAATTCGCTATCGAAAGCTCTATCGAATGGTACCCAAATTGGCGAAACTTGAAAATATCGGTTTTCGGTGACGTCATCGTCAGCGCAGGCTCGGGTTAGCTGGTGCTCGTCCTCGATGGGAAATTGTCAGAAAATCAGTTTTTCCGAAATTGGTCGCGATTGGTACCGTTCGATAGAGCTTTTCGAGCTGAACAGAATAGGGTTGCTGGAAGTATCGAGTACTCAAATATAGGCGCGCAAGGGCGGAAGAACCTTCGGCCGCTAAGTCCGTCGCCCTAAAACGGCCGCTTGGGTTAAGGCAACATAGACAGGTGCAGAGTTGTGATCGCGTCGGTGTGAAGAAACTTTATGGTCCTGCTCGCCGCCTACGCACATTTAGGCCGTTAGCTTTCCGCGCCTCACCGCAGTGGTCGACTGAATTCGGAAAAAATCCTGTCACTCAAGCCTAACCTGCATATTCGCACCGCTATAACTTTGCTCATTCTTAACCTACGTCGCAGTGCTTCGGAGGTCTACTAGACCTTCTTACTCACTACAAAACGTACAAGCTGTAGCAGGAAGGATTCAAGCTTGACGGAGCTATTGTGCTCCAAACACGCCCGCGCGTGCAATTTGGCACATCAACGCTCGATGTTCTCCGCGCCCTTGCTCGCTCATCTTACACTTCTCGCTATTCTAAGTAAAACCTTTCAATTCGCTATCGAAAGCTCTATCGAATGGTACCCAAATTGGCGAAACTTGAAAATATCGGTTTTCGGTGACGTCATCGTCAGCGCAGGCTCGGCTTAGCTGGTGCTCGTCCTCGATGGGAAATTTTCAGAAAATCAATTTTTCCGAAATTGGTCGCGATTGGAACCGTTCGATAGAGCTTTTCGAGCTGAACAGAACCGTATCACTGGAAATGTCGGCTACTCAAATATGGGCGCGCAAGGGCGGAAGAACCTTCGGCCGCTAAGTCCGTCGCCCTAAAACGGCAGCTTGGGTTAAGGCAACATAGACAGGTGCAGAGTTGTGATCACGTCGGTGTGAAGAACCTTCATCGTTCTGCTCACCTACACACACTTAGGCCGTTAGCTTTCCGCGTCTCACCGCAGTGGTCGACTGAATTCGGAAAAAATCCGGCCACCCAAGCCTAACCTGCATATTCGCACCGCTATAACTTTGCCCGTTCTTAACCTACGTCGTAGTGCTTCGGAGGTCTACTAGATCTTCTTACTCGCTACAAAACCCACAAGCTGTAGCAGGAAGGATTCAAGCTTGACGGAGCTATTGTGCTCCAAACACGCCCGCGCGTGCAATTTCGCACATCAACGCTCGATGTTCTCCGCGCCCTTGCTCGCTCATCTTACACTTCTCGCTACTCTAAGTGAAACCTTTCAATTCGCTATCGAAAGCTCTATCGAATGGTACCCAAATTGGCGAAACTTGAAAATATCGGTTTTCGGTGACGTCATCGTCAGCGCAGGCTCGGGTTAGCTGGTGCTCGTCCTCGATGGGAAATTGTCAGAAAATCAGTTTTTCCGAAATTGGTCGCGATTGGTACCGTTCGATAGAGCTTTTCGAGCTGAACAGAATAGGGTTGCTGGAAGTATCGAGTACTCAAATATAGGCGCGCAAGGGCGGAAGAACCTTCGGCCGCTAAGTCCGTCGCCCTAAAACGGCAGTTTGGGTTAAGGCAGAGAGCTCTTCGAGCTGAACAAAAGCGTATTACTGGATTTATCGAGTACTCAAATATAGGCGCGCAAGGGCGGAGGAACCTTCGGCCGCTAAGTCCGTCGCCCTAAAACGGCAGCTTGGGTTAAGGCAATATGGCAAGGTGGAGAGCTGTGATCATGTCGGTGTGAAGAACCTTCATCGTTCTGCTCACCAACACATACATAGGCCGTTAGCTTTCCGCGCCTCACCGCAGTGGTCGACTGAATTCGGAAAAAATCCTGTCACTCAAGCCTAACCTGCATATTCGCACCGCTATAACTTTGCTCATTCTTAACCTACGTCGCAGTGCTTCGGAGGTCTACTAGACCTTCTTACTCACTACAAAACGTACAAGCTGTAGCAGGAAGGATTCAAGCTTGACGGAGCTATTGTGCTCCAAACACGCCCGCGCGTGCAATTTGGCACATCAACGCTCGATGTTCTCCGCGCCCTTGCTCGCTCATCTTACACTTCTCGCTATTCTAAGTAAAACCTTTCAATTCGCTATCGAAAGCTCTATCGAATGGTACCCAAATTGGCGAAACTTGAAAATATCGGTTTTCGGTGACGTCATCGTCAGCGCAGGCTCGGGTTAGCTGGTGCTCGTCCTCGATGGGAAATTGTCAGAAAATCAGTTTTTCCGAAATTGGTCGCGATTGGTACCGTTCGATAGAGCTTTTCGAGCTGAACAGAATAGGGTTGCTGGAAGTATCGAGTACTCAAATATAGGCGCGCAAGGGCGGAAGAACCTTCGGCCGCTAAGTCCGTCGCCCTAAAACGGCAGCTTGGGTTAAGGCAACATAGACAGGTGCAGAGTTGTGATCGCGTCGGTGTGAAGAAACTTTATGGTCCTGCTCGCCGCCTACGCACATTTAGGCCGTTAGCTTTCCGCGCCTCACCGCAGTGGTCGACTGAATTCGGAAAAAATCCTGTCACTCAAGCCTAACCTGCATATTCGCACCGCTATAACTTTGCTCATTCTTAACCTACGTCGCAGTCCTTCGGAGGTCTACTAGATCTTCTTACTCGCTACAAAACCCACAAGCTGTAGCAGGAAGGATTCAAGCTTGACGGAGCTATTGTGCTCCAAACACGCCCGCGCGTGCAATTTGGCACATCAACGCTCGATGTTCTCCGCGCTCTTGCTCGCTCATCTTACACTTCTCGCTACTCTAAGTGAAACCATTCAATTCGCTATCGAAAGCTCTATCGAATGGTACCCAAATTGGCGAAACTTGAAAATATCGGTTTTCGGTGACGTCATCGTCAGCGCAGGCTCGGGTTAGCTGGTGCTCGTCCTCGATGGGAAATTGTCAGAAAATCAGTTTTTCCGAAATTGGTCGCGATTGGTACCGTTCGGTAGAGCTTTTAGAGCTGAACAGAATATGGTTGCTGGAAGTATCGAGTACTCAAATATAGGCGCGCAAGGGCGGAAGAACCTTCGGCCGCTAAGTCCGTCGCCCTAAAACGGCAGTTTGGGTTAAGGCAGAGAGCTTTTCGAGCTGAACAAAAGCGTATTACTGGATTTATCGAGTACTCAAATATAGGCGCGCAAGGGCGGAGGAACCTTCGGCCGCTAAGTCCGTCGCCCTAAAACGGCAGCTTGGGTTAAGGCAATATGGCAAGGTGGAGAGCTGTGATCACGTCGGTGTGAAGAACCTTCATCGTCCTGCTCACCTACACACACTTAGGCCGTTAGCTTTCCGCGTCTCACCGCAGTGGTCGACTGAATTCGGAAAAAATCCTGTCACTCAAGCCTAACCTGCATATTCGCACCGCTATAACTTTGCCCATTCTTAACCTGTGTCGCAGTGCTTCGGAGGTCTACTAGATCTTCTTACTCGCTACAAAACCCACAAGCTGTAGCAGGAAGGATTCAAGCTTGACGGAGCTATTGTGCTCCAAACACGCCCGCGCGTGCAATTTGGCACATCAACGCTCGATGTTCTCCGCGCCCTTGCTCGCTCATCTTACACTTCTCGCTACTCTAAGTGAAACCATTCAATTCGCTATCGAAAGCTCTATCGAATGGTACCCAAATTGGCGAAACTTGAAAATATCGGTTTTCGGTGACGTCATCGTCAGCGCAGGCTCGGGTTAGCTGGTGCTCGTCCTCGATGGGAAATTGTCAGAAAATCAGTTTTTCCGAAATTGGTCGCGATTGGTACCGTTCGATAGAGCTTTTCGAGCTGAACAGAATAGGGTTGCTGGAAGTATCGAGTACTCAAATATAGGCGCGCAAGGGCGGAAGAACCTTCGGCCGCTAAGTCCGTCGCCCTAAAACGGCAGCTTGGGTTAAGGCAACATAGACAGGTGCAGAGTTGTGATCGCGTCGGTGTGAAGAAACTTTATGGTCCTGCTCGCCGCCTACGCACATTTAGGCCGTTAGCTTTCCGCGCCTCACCGCAGTGGTCGACTGAATTCGGAAAAAATCCTGTCACTCAAGCCTAACCTGCATATTCGCACCGCTATAACTTTGCTCATTCTTAACCTACGTCGCAGTCCTTCGGAGGTCTACTAGATCTTCTTACTCGCTACAAAACCCACAAGCTGTAGCAGGAAGGATTCAAGCTTGACGGAGCTATTGTGCTCCAAACACGCCCGCGCGTGCAATTTGGCACATCAACGCTCGATGTTCTCCCCGCTCTTGCTCGCTCATCTTACACTTCTCGCTACTCTAAGTGAAACCATTCAATTCGCTATCGAAAGCTCTATCGAATGGTACCCAAATTGGCGAAACTTGAAAATATCGGTTTTCGGTGACGTCATCGTCAGCGCAGGCTCGGGTTAGCTGGTGCTCGTCCTCGATGGGAAATTGTCAGAAAATCAGTTTTTCCGAAATTGGTCGCGATTGGTACCGTTCGGTAGAGCTTTTAGAGCTGAACAGAATATGGTTGCTGGAAGTATCGAGTACTCAAATATAGGCGCGCAAGGGCGGAAGAACCTTCGGCCGCTAAGTCCGTCGCCCTAAAACGGCAGTTTGGGTTAAGGCAGAGAGCTTTTCGAGCTGAACAAAAGCGTATTACTGGATTTATCGAGTACTCAAATATAGGCGCGCAAGGGCGGAGGAACCTTCGGCCGCTAAGTCCGTCGCCCTAAAACGGCAGCTTGGGTTAAGGCAATATGGCAAGGTGGAGAGCTGTGATCACGTCGGTGTGAAGAACCTTCATCGTCCTGCTCACCTACACACACTTAGGCCGTTAGCTTTCCGCGTCTCACCGCAGTGGTCGACTGAATTCGGAAAAAATCCTGTCACTCAAGCCTAACCTGCATATTCGCACCGCTATAACTTTGCCCATTCTTAACCTGTGTCGCAGTGCTTCGGAGGTCTACTAGATCTTCTTACTCGCTACAAAACCCACAAGCTGTAGCAGGAAGGATTCAAGCTTGACGGAGCTATTGTGCTCCAAACACGCCCGCGCGTGCAATTTGGCACATCAACGCTCGATGTTCTCCGCGCCCTTGCTCGCTCATCTTACACTTCTCGCTACTCTAAGTGAAACCATTCAATTCGCTATCGAAAGCTCTATCGAATGGTACCCAAATTGGCGAAACTTGAAAATATCGGTTTTCGGTGACGTCATCGTCAGCGCAGGCTCGGGTTAGCTGGTGCTCGTCCTCGATGGGAAATTGTCAGAAAATCAGTTTTTCCGAAATTGGTCGCGATTGGTACCGTTCGGTAGAGCTTTTCGAGCTGAACAGAATATGGTTGCTGGAAGTATCGAGTACTCAAATATAGGCGCGCAAGGGCGGAAGAACCTTCGGCCGCTAAGTCCGTCGCCCTAAAACGGCAGCTTGGGTTAAGGCAACATAGACAGGTGCAGAGTTGTGATCGCGTCGGTGTGAAGAAACTTTATGGTCCTGCTCGCCGCCTACGCACATTTAGGCCGTTAGCTTTCCGCGTCTCACCTCAGTGGTCGACTGAATTCGGAAAAAATCCGGCCACCCAGCCTAACCTGCATATTCGCACCGCTATAACTTTGCCCGTTCTTAACCTACGTCGCAGTGCTTTAGAGGTCTACTAGATCTTCTTACTCACTACAAAACGTACAGGCTGTAGCTGGAACGATTCAAGCTTTACGGAGCTATTGTGCTCCAAACACGCCCGCGCGTGCAATTTCGCACATCAACGCTCGATGTTCTCCGCGCCCTTGCTCGCTCATCTTACACTTCTCGCTACTCTAAGTGAAACCTTTCAATTCGCTATCGAAAGCTCTATCGAATGGTACCCAAATTGGCGAAACTTGAAAATATCGGTTTTCGGTGACGTCATCGTCAGCGCAGGCTCGGGTTAGCTGGTGCTCGTCCTCGATGGGAAATTGTCAGAAAATCAGTTTTTCCGAAATTGGTCGCGATTGGTACCGTTCGATAGAGCTTTTCGAGCTGAACAGAATAGGGTTGCTGGAAGTATCGAGTACTCAAATATAGGCGCGCAAGGGCGGAAGAACCTTCGGCCGCTAAGTCCGTCGCCCTAAAACGGCAGCTTGGGTTAAGGCAACATAGACAGGTGCAGAGTTGTGATCGCGTCGGTGTGAAGAAACTTTATGGTCCTGCTCGCCGCCTACGCACATTTAGGCCGTTAGCTTTCCGCGTCTCACCTCAGTGGTCGACTGAATTCGGAAAAAATCCGGCCACCCAGCCTAACCTGCATATTCGCACCGCTATAACTTTGCCCGTTCTTAACCTACGTCGCAGTGCTTTAGAGGTCTACTAGATCTTCTTACTCACTACAAAACGTACAGGCTGTAGCTGGAACGATTCAAGCTTTACGGAGCTATTGTGCTCCAAACACGCCCGCGCGTGCAATTTCGCACATCAACGCTCGATGTTCTCCGCGCCCTTGCTCGCTCATCTTACACTTCTCGCTACTCTAAGTGAAACCTTTCAATTCGCTATCGAAAGCTCTATCGAATGGTACCCAAATTGGCGAAACTTGAAAATATCGGTTTTCGGTGACGTCATCGTCAGCGCAGGCTCGGGTTAGCTGGTGCTCGTCCTCGATGGGAAATTGTCAGAAAATCAGTTTTTCCGAAATTGGTCGCGATTGGTACCGTTCGATAGAGCTTTTCGAGCTGAACAGAATAGGGTTGCTGGAAGTATCGAGTACTCAAATATAGGCGCGCAAGGGCGGAAGAACCTTCGGCCGCTAAGTCCGTCGCCCTAAAACGGCAGCTTGGGTTAAGGCAATATGGCAAGGTGGAGAGCTGTGATCACGTCGGTGTGAAGAACCTTCATCGTCCTGCTCGCCTACGCACATTTATGCCGTTACCTTTCCGCGTCTCACCGCAGTGGTCGACTGAATTCGGAAAAAATCCTGTCACTCAAGCCTAACCTGCATATTCGCACCGCTATAACTTTGCCCATTCTTAACCTACGTCGCAGTGCTTCGGAGGTCTACTAGATCTTCTTACTCACTACAAAACGTACAAGCTGTAGCTGGAACGATTCAAGCTTTACGGAGCTATTGTGCTCCAAACACGCCCGCGCGTGCAATTTCGCACATCAACGCTCGATGTTCTCCGCGCCCTTGCTCGCTCATCTTACACTTCTCGCTACTCTTAGGGAAACCTTTCAATTCGCTATCGAAAGCTCTATCGAATGGTACCCAAATTGGCGAAACTTGAAAATATCGGTTTTCGGTGACGTCATCGTCAGCGCAGGCTCGGGTTAGCTGGTGCTCGTCCTCGATGGGAAATTGTCAGAAAATCAGTTTTTCCGAAATTGGTCGCGATTGGTACCGTTCGATAGAGCTTTTCGAGCTGAACAGAATAGGGTTGCTGGAAGTATCGAGTACTCAAATATAGGCGCGCAAGGGCGGAAGAACCTTCGGCCGCTAAGTCCGTCGCCCTAAAACGGCAGCTTGGGTTAAGGCAATATGGCAAGGTGGAGAGCTGTGATCACGTCGGTGTGAAGAACCTTCATCGTCCTGCTCGCCTACGCACATTTATGCCGTTACCTTTCCGCGTCTCACCGCAGTGGTCGACTGAATTCGGAAAAAATCCTGTCACTCAAGCCTAACCTGCATATTCGCACCGCTATAACTTTGCCCATTCTTAACCTACGTCGCAGTGCTTCGGAGGTCTACTAGATCTTCTTACTCACTACAAAACGTACAAGCTGTAGCTGGAACGATTCAAGCTTTACGGAGCTATTGTGCTCCAAACACGCCCGCGCGTGCAATTTCGCACATCAACGCTCGATGTTCTCCGCGCCCTTGCTCGCTCATCTTACACTTCTCGCTACTCTTAGGGAAACCTTTCAATTCGCTATCGAAAGCTCTATCGAATGGTACCCAAATTGGCGAAACTTGAAAATATCGGTTTTCGGTGACGTCATCGTCAGCGCAGGCTCGGGTTAGCTGGTGCTCGTCCTCGATGGGAAATTGTCAGAAAATCAGTTTTTCCGAAATTGGTCGCGATTGGTACCGTTCGATAGAGCTTTTCGAGCTGAACAGAATAGGGTTGCTGGAAGTATCGAGTACTCAAATATAGGCGCGCAAGGGCGGAAGAACCTTCGGCCGCTAAGTCCGTCGCCCTAAAACGGCAGCTTGGGTTAAGGCAGAGAGCTTTTCGAGCTGAACAAAAGCGTATTACTGGATTTATCGAGTACTCAAATATAGGCGCGCAAGGGCGGAGGAACCTTCGGCCGCTAAGTCCGTCGCCCTAAAACGGCAGCTTGGGTTAAGGCAATATGGCAAGGTGGAGAGCTGTGATCACGTCGGTGTGAAGAACCTTCATCGTCCTGCTCACCTACACACACTTAGGCCGTTAGCTTTCCGCGTCTCACCGCAGTGGTCGACTGAATTCGGAAAAAATCCTGTCACTCAAGCCTAACCTGCATATTCGCACCGCTATAACTTTGCCCATTCTTAACCTGTGTCGCAGTGCTTCGGAGGTCTACTAGATCTTCTTACTCACTACAAAACGTACAAGCTGTAGCTGGAACGATTCAAGCTTTACGGAGCTATTGTGCTCCAAACACGCCCGCGCGTGCAATTTCGCACATCAACGCTCGATGTTCTCCGCGCCCTTGCTCGCTCATCTTACACTTCTCGCTACTCTTAGGGAAACCTTTCAATTCGCTATCGAAAGCTCTATCGAATGGTACCCAAATTGGCGAAACTTGAAAATATCGGTTTTCGGTGACGTCATCGTCAGCGCAGGCTCGGGTTAGCTGGTGCTCGTCCTCGATGGGAAATTGTCAGAAAATCAGTTTTTCCGAAATTGGTCGCGATTGGTACCGTTCGATAGAGCTTTTCGAGCTGAACAGAATAGGGTTGCTGGAAGTATCGAGTACTCAAATATAGGCGCGCAAGGGCGGAAGAACCTTCGGCCGCTAAGTCCGTCGCCCTAAAACGGCAGCTTGGGTTAAGGCAGAGAGCTTTTCGAGCTGAACAAAAGCGTATTACTGGATTTATCGAGTACTCAAATATAGGCGCGCAAGGGCGGAGGAACCTTCGGCCGCTAAGTCCGTCGCCCTAAAACGGCAGCTTGGGTTAAGGCAATATGGCAAGGTGGAGAGCTGTGATCACGTCGGTGTGAAGAACCTTCATCGTCCTGCTCACCTACACACACTTAGGCCGTTAGCTTTCCGCGTCTCACCGCAGTGGTCGACTGAATTCGGAAAAAATCCTGTCACTCAAGCCTAACCTGCATATTCGCACCGCTATAACTTTGCCCATTCTTAACCTGTGTCGCAGTGCTTCGGAGGTCTACTAGATCTTCTTACTCGCTACAAAACCCACAAGCTGTAGCAGGAAGGATTCAAGCTTGACGGAGCTATTGTGCTCCAAACACGCCCGCGCGTGCAATTTGGCACATCAACGCTCGATGTTCTCCGCGCCCTTGCTCGCTCATCTTACACTTCTCGCTACTCTAAGTGAAACCATTCAATTCGCTATCGAAAGCTCTATCGAATGGTACCCAAATTGGCGAAACTTGAAAATATCGGTTTTCGGTGACGTCATCGTCAGCGCAGGCTCGGGTTAGCTGGTGCTCGTCCTCGATGGGAAATTGTCAGAAAATCAGTTTTTCCGAAATTGGTCGCGATTGGTACCGTTCGGTAGAGCTTTTCGAGCTGAACAGAATATGGTTGCTGGAAGTATCGAGTACTCAAATATAGGCGCGCAAGGGCGGAAGAACCTTCGGCCGCTAAGTCCGTCGCCCTAAAACGGCAGCTTGGGTTAAGGCAACATAGACAGGTGCAGAGTTGTGATCGCGTCGGTGTGAAGAAACTTTATGGTCCTGCTCGCCGCCTACGCACATTTAGGCCGTTAGCTTTCCGCGTCTCACCTCAGTGGTCGACTGAATTCGGAAAAAATCCGGCCACCCAGCCTAACCTGCATATTCGCACCGCTATAACTTTGCCCGTTCTTAACCTACGTCGCAGTGCTTTAGAGGTCTACTAGATCTTCTTACTCACTACAAAACGTACAGGCTGTAGCTGGAACGATTCAAGCTTTACGGAGCTATTGTGCTCCAAACACGCCCGCGCGTGCAATTTCGCACATCAACGCTCGATGTTCTCCGCGCCCTTGCTCGCTCATCTTAACTTCTCGCTACTCTAAGTGAAACCTTTCAATTCGCTATCGAAAGCTCTATCGAATGGTACCCAAATTGGCGAAACTTGAAAATATCGGTTTTCGGTGACGTCATCGTCAGCGCAGGCTCGGGTTAGCTGGTGCTCGTCCTCGATGGGAAATTGTCAGAAAATCAGTTTTTCCGAAATTGGTCGCGATTGGTACCGTTCGATAGAGCTTTTCGAGCTGAACAGAATAGGGTTGCTGGAAGTATCGAGTACTCAAATATAGGCGCGCAAGGGCGGAAGAACCTTCGGCCGCTAAGTCCGTCGCCCTAAAACGGCAGTTTGGGTTAGGGCAGAGAGCTTTTCGAGCTGAACAAAAGCGTATTACTGGATTTATCGAGTACTCAAATATAGGCGCGCAAGGGCGGAGGAACCTTCGGCCGCTAAGTCCGTCGCCCTAAAACGGCAGCTTGGGTTAAGGCAATATGGCAAGGTGGAGAGCTGTGATCACGTCGGTGTGAAGAACCTTCATCGTCCTGCTCACCTACACACACTTAGGCCGTTAGCTTTCCGCGTCTCACCGCAGTGGTCGACTGAATTCGGAAAAAATCCTGTCACTCAAGCCTAACCTGCATATTCGCACCGCTATAACTTTGCCCATTCTTAACCTGTGTCGCAGTGCTTCGGAGGTCTACTAGATCTTCTTACTCGCTACAAAACCCACAAGCTGTAGCAGGAAGGATTCAAGCTTGACGGAGCTATTGTGCTCCAAACACGCCCGCGCGTGCAATTTGGCACATCAACGCTCGATGTTCTCCGCGCCCTTGCTCGCTCATCTTACACTTCTCGCTACTCTAAGTGAAACCATTCAATTCGCTATCGAAAGCTCTATCGAATGGTACCCAAATTGGCGAAACTTGAAAATATCGGTTTTCGGTGACGTCATCGTCAGCGCAGGCTCGGGTTAGCTGGTGCTCGTCCTCGATGGGAAATTGTCAGAAAATCAGTTTTTCCGAAATTGGTCGCGATTGGTACCGTTCGGTAGAGCTTTTCGAGCTGAACAGAATATGGTTGCTGGAAGTATCGAGTACTCAAATATAGGCGCGCAAGGGCGGAAGAACCTTCGGCCGCTAAGTCCGTCGCCCTAAAACGGCAGCTTGGGTTAAGGCAACATAGACAGGTGCAGAGTTGTGATCGCGTCGGTGTGAAGAAACTTTATGGTCCTGCTCGCCGCCTACGCACATTTAGGCCGTTAGCTTTCCGCGTCTCACCTCAGTGGTCGACTGAATTCGGAAAAAATCCGGCCACCCAGCCTAACCTGCATATTCGCACCGCTATAACTTTGCCCGTTCTTAACCTACGTCGCAGTGCTTTAGAGGTCTACTAGATCTTCTTACTCACTACAAAACGTACAGGCTGTAGCTGGAACGATTCAAGCTTTACGGAGCTATTGTGCTCCAAACACGCCCGCGCGTGCAATTTCGCACATCAACGCTCGATGTTCTCCGCGCCCTTGCTCGCTCATCTTACACTTCTCGCTACTCTAAGTGAAACCTTTCAATTCGCTATCGAAAGCTCTATCGAATGGTACCCAAATTGGCGAAACTTGAAAATATCGGTTTTCGGTGACGTCATCGTCAGCGCAGGCTCGGGTTAGCTGGTGCTCGTCCTCGATGGGAAATTGTCAGAAAATCAGTTTTTCCGAAATTGGTCGCGATTGGTACCGTTCGATAGAGCTTTTCGAGCTGAACAGAATAGGGTTGCTGGAAGTATCGAGTACTCAAATATAGGCGCGCAAGGGCGGAAGAACCTTCGGCCGCTAAGTCCGTCGCCCTAAAACGGCAGCTTGGGTTAAGGCAACATAGACAGGTGCAGAGTTGTGATCGCGTCGGTGTGAAGAAACTTTATGGTCCTGCTCGCCGCCTACGCACATTTAGGCCGTTAGCTTTCCGCGTCTCACCTCAGTGGTCGACTGAATTCGGAAAAAATCCGGCCACCCAGCCTAACCTGCATATTCGCACCGCTATAACTTTGCCCGTTCTTAACCTACGTCGCAGTGCTTTAGAGGTCTACTAGATCTTCTTACTCACTACAAAACGTACAGGCTGTAGCTGGAACGATTCAAGCTTTACGGAGCTATTGTGCTCCAAACACGCCCGCGCGTGCAATTTCGCACATCAACGCTCGATGTTCTCCGCGCCCTTGCTCGCTCATCTTACACTTCTCGCTACTCTAAGTGAAACCTTTCAATTCGCTATCGAAAGCTCTATCGAATGGTACCCAAATTGGCGAAACTTGAAAATATCGGTTTTCGGTGACGTCATCGTCAGCGCAGGCTCGGGTTAGCTGGTGCTCGTCCTCGATGGGAAATTGTCAGAAAATCAGTTTTTCCGAAATTGGTCGCGATTGGTACCGTTCGATAGAGCTTTTCGAGCTGAACAGAATAGGGTTGCTGGAAGTATCGAGTACTCAAATATAGGCGCGCAAGGGCGGAAGAACCTTCGGCCGCTAAGTCCGTCGCCCTAAAACGGCAGCTTGGGTTAAGGCAATATGGCAAGGTGGAGAGCTGTGATCACGTCGGTGTGAAGAACCTTCATCGTCCTGCTCGCCTACGCACATTTATGCCGTTACCTTTCCGCGTCTCACCGCAGTGGTCGACTGAATTCGGAAAAAATCCTGTCACTCAAGCCTAACCTGCATATTCGCACCGCTATAACTTTGCCCATTCTTAACCTACGTCGCAGTGCTTCGGAGGTCTACTAGATCTTCTTACTCACTACAAAACGTACAAGCTGTAGCTGGAACGATTCAAGCTTTACGGAGCTATTGTGCTCCAAACACGCCCGCGCGTGCAATTTCGCACATCAACGCTCGATGTTCTCCGCGCCCTTGCTCGCTCATCTTACACTTCTCGCTACTCTTAGGGAAACCTTTCAATTCGCTATCGAAAGCTCTATCGAATGGTACCCAAATTGGCGAAACTTGAAAATATCGGTTTTCGGTGACGTCATCGTCAGCGCAGGCTCGGGTTAGCTGGTGCTCGTCCTCGATGGGAAATTGTCAGAAAATCAGTTTTTCCGAAATTGGTCGCGATTGGTACCGTTCGATAGAGCTTTTCGAGCTGAACAGAATAGGGTTGCTGGAAGTATCGAGTACTCAAATATAGGCGCGCAAGGGCGGAAGAACCTTCGGCCGCTAAGTCCGTCGCCCTAAAACGGCAGCTTGGGTTAAGGCAATATGGCAAGGTGGAGAGCTGTGATCACGTCGGTGTGAAGAACCTTCATCGTCCTGCTCGCCTACGCACATTTATGCCGTTACCTTTCCGCGTCTCACCGCAGTGGTCGACTGAATTCGGAAAAAATCCTGTCACTCAAGCCTAACCTGCATATTCGCACCGCTATAACTTTGCCCATTCTTAACCTACGTCGCAGTGCTTCGGAGGTCTACTAGATCTTCTTACTCACTACAAAACGTACAAGCTGTAGCTGGAACGATTCAAGCTTTACGGAGCTATTGTGCTCCAAACACGCCCGCGCGTGCAATTTCGCACATCAACGCTCGATGTTCTCCGCGCCCTTGCTCGCTCATCTTACACTTCTCGCTACTCTTAGGGAAACCTTTCAATTCGCTATCGAAAGCTCTATCGAATGGTACCCAAATTGGCGAAACTTGAAAATATCGGTTTTCGGTGACGTCATCGTCAGCGCAGGCTCGGGTTAGCTGGTGCTCGTCCTCGATGGGAAATTGTCAGAAAATCAGTTTTTCCGAAATTGGTCGCGATTGGTACCGTTCGATAGAGCTTTTCGAGCTGAACAGAATAGGGTTGCTGGAAGTATCGAGTACTCAAATATAGGCGCGCAAGGGCGGAAGAACCTTCGGCCGCTAAGTCCGTCGCCCTAAAACGGCAGCTTGGGTTAAGGCAGAGAGCTTTTCGAGCTGAACAAAAGCGTATTACTGGATTTATCGAGTACTCAAATATAGGCGCGCAAGGGCGGAGGAACCTTCGGCCGCTAAGTCCGTCGCCCTAAAACGGCAGCTTGGGTTAAGGCAATATGGCAAGGTGGAGAGCTGTGATCACGTCGGTGTGAAGAACCTTCATCGTCCTGCTCACCTACACACACTTAGGCCGTTAGCTTTCCGCGTCTCACCGCAGTGGTCGACTGAATTCGGAAAAAATCCTGTCACTCAAGCCTAACCTGCATATTCGCACCGCTATAACTTTGCCCATTCTTAACCTGTGTCGCAGTGCTTCGGAGGTCTACTAGATCTTCTTACTCGCTACAAAACCCACAAGCTGTAGCAGGAAGGATTCAAGCTTGACGGAGCTATTGTGCTCCAAACACGCCCGCGCGTGCAATTTGGCACATCAACGCTCGATGTTCTCCGCGCCCTTGCTCGCTCATCTTACACTTCTCGCTACTCTAAGTGAAACCATTCAATTCGCTATCGAAAGCTCTATCGAATGGTACCCAAATTGGCGAAACTTGAAAATATCGGTTTTCGGTGACGTCATCGTCAGCGCAGGCTCGGGTTAGCTGGTGCTCGTCCTCGATGGGAAATTGTCAGAAAATCAGTTTTTCCGAAATTGGTCGCGATTGGTACCGTTCGGTAGAGCTTTTCGAGCTGAACAGAATATGGTTGCTGGAAGTATCGAGTACTCAAATATAGGCGCGCAAGGGCGGAAGAACCTTCGGCCGCTAAGTCCGTCGCCCTAAAACGGCAGCTTGGGTTAAGGCAACATAGACAGGTGCAGAGTTGTGATCGCGTCGGTGTGAAGAAACTTTATGGTCCTGCTCGCCGCCTACGCACATTTAGGCCGTTAGCTTTCCGCGTCTCACCTCAGTGGTCGACTGAATTCGGAAAAAATCCGGCCACCCAGCCTAACCTGCATATTCGCACCGCTATAACTTTGCCCGTTCTTAACCTACGTCGCAGTGCTTTAGAGGTCTACTAGATCTTCTTACTCACTACAAAACGTACAGGCTGTAGCTGGAACGATTCAAGCTTTACGGAGCTATTGTGCTCCAAACACGCCCGCGCGTGCAATTTCGCACATCAACGCTCGATGTTCTCCGCGCCCTTGCTCGCTCATCTTAACTTCTCGCTACTCTAAGTGAAACCTTTCAATTCGCTATCGAAAGCTCTATCGAATGGTACCCAAATTGGCGAAACTTGAAAATATCGGTTTTCGGTGACGTCATCGTCAGCGCAGGCTCGGGTTAGCTGGTGCTCGTCCTCGATGGGAAATTGTCAGAAAATCAGTTTTTCCGAAATTGGTCGCGATTGGTACCGTTCGATAGAGCTTTTCGAGCTGAACAGAATAGGGTTGCTGGAAGTATCGAGTACTCAAATATAGGCGCGCAAGGGCGGAAGAACCTTCGGCCGCTAAGTCCGTCGCCCTAAAACGGCAGTTTGGGTTAGGGCAGAGAGCTTTTCGAGCTGAACAAAAGCGTATTACTGGATTTATCGAGTACTCAAATATAGGCGCGCAAGGGCGGAGGAACCTTCGGCCGCTAAGTCCGTCGCCCTAAAACGGCAGCTTGGGTTAAGGCAATATGGCAAGGTGGAGAGCTGTGATCACGTCGGTGTGAAGAACCTTCATCGTCCTGCTCGCCTACGCACATTTATGCCGTTACCTTTCCGCGTCTCACCGCAGTGGTCGACTGAATTCGGAAAAAATCCTGTCACTCAAGCCTAACCTGCATATTCGCACCGCTATAACTTTGCCCATTCTTAACCTACGTCGCAGTGCTTCGGAGGTCTACTAGATCTTCTTACTCACTACAAAACGTACAAGCTGTAGCTGGAACGATTCAAGCTTTACGGAGCTATTGTGCTCCAAACACGCCCGCGCGTGCAATTTCGCACATCAACGCTCGATGTTCTCCGCGCCCTTGCTCGCTCATCTTACACTTCTCGCTACTCTTAGGGAAACCTTTCAATTCGCTATCGAAAGCTCTATCGAATGGTACCCAAATTGGCGAAACTTGAAAATATCGGTTTTCGGTGACGTCATCGTCAGCGCAGGCTCGGGTTAGCTGGTGCTCGTCCTCGATGGGAAATTGTCAGAAAATCAGTTTTTCCGAAATTGGTCGCGATTGGTACCGTTCGATAGAGCTTTTCGAGCTGAACAGAATAGGGTTGCTGGAAGTATCGAGTACTCAAATATAGGCGCGCAAGGGCGGAAGAACCTTCGGCCGCTAAGTCCGTCGCCCTAAAACGGCAGTTTGGGTTAGGGCAGAGAGCTTTTCGAGCTGAACAAAAGCGTATTACTGGATTTATCGAGTACTCAAATATAGGCGCGCAAGGGCGGAGGAACCTTCGGCCGCTAAGTCCGTCGCCCTAAAACGGCAGCTTGGGTTAAGGCAATATGGCAAGGTGGAGAGCTGTGATCACGTCGGTGTGAAGAACCTTCATCGTCCTGCTCGCCTACGCACATTTATGCCGTTACCTTTCCGCGTCTCACCGCAGTGGTCGACTGAATTCGGAAAAAATCCTGTCACTCAAGCCTAACCTGCATATTCGCACCGCTATAACTTTGCCCATTCTTAACCTACGTCGCAGTGCTTCGGAGGTCTACTAGATCTTCTTACTCACTACAAAACGTACAAGCTGTAGCTGGAACGATTCAAGCTTTACGGAGCTATTGTGCTCCAAACACGCCCGCGCGTGCAATTTCGCACATCAACGCTCGATGTTCTCCGCGCCCTTGCTCGCTCATCTTACACTTCTCGCTACTCTTAGGGAAACCTTTCAATTCGCTATCGAAAGCTCTATCGAATGGTACCCAAATTGGCGAAACTTGAAAATATCGGTTTTCGGTGACGTCATCGTCAGCGCAGGCTCGGGTTAGCTGGTGCTCGTCCTCGATGGGAAATTGTCAGAAAATCAGTTTTTCCGAAATTGGTCGCGATTGGTACCGTTCGATAGAGCTTTTCGAGCTGAACAGAATAGGGTTGCTGGAAGTATCGAGTACTCAAATATAGGCGCGCAAGGGCGGAAGAACCTTCGGCCGCTAAGTCCGTCGCCCTAAAACGGCAGCTTGGGTTAAGGCAGAGAGCTTTTCGAGCTGAACAAAAGCGTATTACTGGATTTATCGAGTACTCAAATATAGGCGCGCAAGGGCGGAGGAACCTTCGGCCGCTAAGTCCGTCGCCCTAAAACGGCAGCTTGGGTTAAGGCAATATGGCAAGGTGGAGAGCTGTGATCACGTCGGTGTGAAGAACCTTCATCGTCCTGCTCACCTACACACACTTAGGCCGTTAGCTTTCCGCGTCTCACCGCAGTGGTCGACTGAATTCGGAAAAAATCCTGTCACTCAAGCCTAACCTGCATATTCGCACCGCTATAACTTTGCCCATTCTTAACCTGTGTCGCAGTGCTTCGGAGGTCTACTAGATCTTCTTACTCGCTACAAAACCCACAAGCTGTAGCAGGAAGGATTCAAGCTTGACGGAGCTATTGTGCTCCAAACACGCCCGCGCGTGCAATTTGGCACATCAACGCTCGATGTTCTCCGCGCCCTTGCTCGCTCATCTTACACTTCTCGCTACTCTAAGTGAAACCATTCAATTCGCTATCGAAAGCTCTATCGAATGGTACCCAAATTGGCGAAACTTGAAAATATCGGTTTTCGGTGACGTCATCGTCAGCGCAGGCTCGGGTTAGCTGGTGCTCGTCCTCGATGGGAAATTGTCAGAAAATCAGTTTTTCCGAAATTGGTCGCGATTGGTACCGTTCGGTAGAGCTTTTCGAGCTGAACAGAATATGGTTGCTGGAAGTATCGAGTACTCAAATATAGGCGCGCAAGGGCGGAAGAACCTTCGGCCGCTAAGTCCGTCGCCCTAAAACGGCAGCTTGGGTTAAGGCAACATAGACAGGTGCAGAGTTGTGATCGCGTCGGTGTGAAGAAACTTTATGGTCCTGCTCGCCGCCTACGCACATTTAGGCCGTTAGCTTTCCGCGTCTCACCTCAGTGGTCGACTGAATTCGGAAAAAATCCGGCCACCCAGCCTAACCTGCATATTCGCACCGCTATAACTTTGCCCGTTCTTAACCTACGTCGCAGTGCTTTAGAGGTCTACTAGATCTTCTTACTCACTACAAAACGTACAGGCTGTAGCTGGAACGATTCAAGCTTTACGGAGCTATTGTGCTCCAAACACGCCCGCGCGTGCAATTTCGCACATCAACGCTCGATGTTCTCCGCGCCCTTGCTCGCTCATCTTAACTTCTCGCTACTCTAAGTGAAACCTTTCAATTCGCTATCGAAAGCTCTATCGAATGGTACCCAAATTGGCGAAACTTGAAAATATCGGTTTTCGGTGACGTCATCGTCAGCGCAGGCTCGGGTTAGCTGGTGCTCGTCCTCGATGGGAAATTGTCAGAAAATCAGTTTTTCCGAAATTGGTCGCGATTGGTACCGTTCGATAGAGCTTTTCGAGCTGAACAGAATAGGGTTGCTGGAAGTATCGAGTACTCAAATATAGGCGCGCAAGGGCGGAAGAACCTTCGGCCGCTAAGTCCGTCGCCCTAAAACGGCAGTTTGGGTTAGGGCAGAGAGCTTTTCGAGCTGAACAAAAGCGTATTACTGGATTTATCGAGTACTCAAATATAGGCGCGCAAGGGCGGAGGAACCTTCGGCCGCTAAGTCCGTCGCCCTAAAACGGCAGCTTGGGTTAAGGCAATATGGCAAGGTGGAGAGCTGTGATCACGTCGGTGTGAAGAACCTTCATCGTCCTGCTCGCCTACGCACATTTATGCCGTTACCTTTCCGCGTCTCACCGCAGTGGTCGACTGAATTCGGAAAAAATCCTGTCACTCAAGCCTAACCTGCATATTCGCACCGCTATAACTTTGCCCATTCTTAACCTACGTCGCAGTGCTTCGGAGGTCTACTAGATCTTCTTACTCACTACAAAACGTACAAGCTGTAGCTGGAACGATTCAAGCTTTACGGAGCTATTGTGCTCCAAACACGCCCGCGCGTGCAATTTCGCACATCAACGCTCGATGTTCTCCGCGCCCTTGCTCGCTCATCTTACACTTCTCGCTACTCTTAGGGAAACCTTTCAATTCGCTATCGAAAGCTCTATCGAATGGTACCCAAATTGGCGAAACTTGAAAATATCGGTTTTCGGTGACGTCATCGTCAGCGCAGGCTCGGGTTAGCTGGTGCTCGTCCTCGATGGGAAATTGTCAGAAAATCAGTTTTTCCGAAATTGGTCGCGATTGGTACCGTTCGATAGAGCTTTTCGAGCTGAACAGAATAGGGTTGCTGGAAGTATCGAGTACTCAAATATAGGCGCGCAAGGGCGGAAGAACCTTCGGCCGCTAAGTCCGTCGCCCTAAAACGGCAGCTTGGGTTAAGGCAACATAGACAGGTGCAGAGTTGTGATCGCGTCGGTGTGAAGAAACTTTATGGTCCTGCTCGCCGCCTACGCACATTTAGGCCGTTAGCTTTCCGCGTCTCACCTCAGTGGTCGACTGAATTCGGAAAAAATCCGGCCACCCAGCCTAACCTGCATATTCGCACCGCTATAACTTTGCCCGTTCTTAACCTACGTCGCAGTGCTTTAGAGGTCTACTAGATCTTCTTACTCACTACAAAACGTACAGGCTGTAGCTGGAACGATTCAAGCTTTACGGAGCTATTGTGCTCCAAACACGCCCGCGCGTGCAATTTCGCACATCAACGCTCGATGTTCTCCGCGCCCTTGCTCGCTCATCTTACACTTCTCGCTACTCTAAGTGAAACCTTTCAATTCGCTATCGAAAGCTCTATCGAATGGTACCCAAATTGGCGAAACTTGAAAATATCGGTTTTCGGTGACGTCATCGTCAGCGCAGGCTCGGGTTAGCTGGTGCTCGTCCTCGATGGGAAATTGTCAGAAAATCAGTTTTTCCGAAATTGGTCGCGATTGGTACCGTTCGATAGAGCTTTTCGAGCTGAACAGAATAGGGTTGCTGGAAGTATCGAGTACTCAAATATAGGCGCGCAAGGGCGGAAGAACCTTCGGCCGCTAAGTCCGTCGCCCTAAAACGGCAGTTTGGGTTAGGGCAGAGAGCTTTTCGAGCTGAACAAAAGCGTATTACTGGATTTATCGAGTACTCAAATATAGGCGCGCAAGGGCGGAGGAACCTTCGGCCGCTAAGTCCGTCGCCCTAAAACGGCAGCTTGGGTTAAGGCAATATGGCAAGGTGGAGAGCTGTGATCACGTCGGTGTGAAGAACCTTCATCGTCCTGCTCGCCTACGCACATTTATGCCGTTACCTTTCCGCGTCTCACCGCAGTGGTCGACTGAATTCGGAAAAAATCCTGTCACTCAAGCCTAACCTGCATATTCGCACCGCTATAACTTTGCCCATTCTTAACCTACGTCGCAGTGCTTCGGAGGTCTACTAGATCTTCTTACTCACTACAAAACGTACAAGCTGTAGCTGGAACGATTCAAGCTTTACGGAGCTATTGTGCTCCAAACACGCCCGCGCGTGCAATTTCGCACATCAACGCTCGATGTTCTCCGCGCCCTTGCTCGCTCATCTTACACTTCTCGCTACTCTTAGGGAAACCTTTCAATTCGCTATCGAAAGCTCTATCGAATGGTACCCAAATTGGCGAAACTTGAAAATATCGGTTTTCGGTGACGTCATCGTCAGCGCAGGCTCGGGTTAGCTGGTGCTCGTCCTCGATGGGAAATTGTCAGAAAATCAGTTTTTCCGAAATTGGTCGCGATTGGTACCGTTCGATAGAGCTTTTCGAGCTGAACAGAATAGGGTTGCTGGAAGTATCGAGTACTCAAATATAGGCGCGCAAGGGCGGAAGAACCTTCGGCCGCTAAGTCCGTCGCCCTAAAACGGCAGCTTGGGTTAAGGCAGAGAGCTTTTCGAGCTGAACAAAAGCGTATTACTGGATTTATCGAGTACTCAAATATAGGCGCGCAAGGGCGGAGGAACCTTCGGCCGCTAAGTCCGTCGCCCTAAAACGGCAGCTTGGGTTAAGGCAATATGGCAAGGTGGAGAGCTGTGATCACGTCGGTGTGAAGAACCTTCATCGTCCTGCTCACCTACACACACTTAGGCCGTTAGCTTTCCGCGTCTCACCGCAGTGGTCGACTGAATTCGGAAAAAATCCTGTCACTCAAGCCTAACCTGCATATTCGCACCGCTATAACTTTGCCCATTCTTAACCTGTGTCGCAGTGCTTCGGAGGTCTACTAGATCTTCTTACTCGCTACAAAACCCACAAGCTGAAGCAGGAAGGATTCAAGCTTGACGGAGCTATTGTGCTCCAAACACGCCCGCGCGTGCAATTTGGCACATCAACGCTCGATGTTCTCCGCGCCCTTGCTCGCTCATCTTACACTTCTCGCTACTCTAAGTGAAACCATTCAATTCGCTATCGAAAGCTCTATCGAATGGTACCCAAATTGGCGAAACTTGAAAATATCGGTTTTCGGTGACGTCATCGTCAGCGCAGGCTCGGGTTAGCTGGTGCTCGTCCTCGATGGGAAATTGTCAGAAAATCAGTTTTTCCGAAATTGGTCGCGATTGGTACCGTTCGGTAGAGCTTTTCGAGCTGAACAGAATATGGTTGCTGGAAGTATCGAGTACTCAAATATAGGCGCGCAAGGGCGGAAGAACCTTCGGCCGCTAAGTCCGTCGCCCTAAAACGGCAGCTTGGGTTAAGGCAACATAGACAGGTGCAGAGTTGTGATCGCGTCGGTGTGAAGAAACTTTATGGTCCTGCTCGCCGCCTACGCACATTTAGGCCGTTAGCTTTCCGCGTCTCACCTCAGTGGTCGACTGAATTCGGAAAAAATCCGGCCACCCAGCCTAACCTGCATATTCGCACCGCTATAACTTTGCCCGTTCTTAACCTACGTCGCAGTGCTTTAGAGGTCTACTAGATCTTCTTACTCACTACAAAACGTACAGGCTGTAGCTGGAACGATTCAAGCTTTACGGAGCTATTGTGCTCCAAACACGCCCGCGCGTGCAATTTCGCACATCAACGCTCGATGTTCTCCGCGCCCTTGCTCGCTCATCTTAACTTCTCGCTACTCTAAGTGAAACCTTTCAATTCGCTATCGAAAGCTCTATCGAATGGTACCCAAATTGGCGAAACTTGAAAATATCGGTTTTCGGTGACGTCATCGTCAGCGCAGGCTCGGGTTAGCTGGTGCTCGTCCTCGATGGGAAATTGTCAGAAAATCAGTTTTTCCGAAATTGGTCGCGATTGGTACCGTTCGATAGAGCTTTTCGAGCTGAACAGAATAGGGTTGCTGGAAGTATCGAGTACTCAAATATAGGCGCGCAAGGGCGGAAGAACCTTCGGCCGCTAAGTCCGTCGCCCTAAAACGGCAGTTTGGGTTAGGGCAGAGAGCTTTTCGAGCTGAACAAAAGCGTATTACTGGATTTATCGAGTACTCAAATATAGGCGCGCAAGGGCGGAGGAACCTTCGGCCGCTAAGTCCGTCGCCCTAAAACGGCAGCTTGGGTTAAGGCAATATGGCAAGGTGGAGAGCTGTGATCACGTCGGTGTGAAGAACCTTCATCGTCCTGCTCGCCTACGCACATTTATGCCGTTACCTTTCCGCGTCTCACCGCAGTGGTCGACTGAATTCGGAAAAAATCCTGTCACTCAAGCCTAACCTGCATATTCGCACCGCTATAACTTTGCCCATTCTTAACCTACGTCGCAGTGCTTCGGAGGTCTACTAGATCTTCTTACTCACTACAAAACGTACAAGCTGTAGCTGGAACGATTCAAGCTTTACGGAGCTATTGTGCTCCAAACACGCCCGCGCGTGCAATTTCGCACATCAACGCTCGATGTTCTCCGCGCCCTTGCTCGCTCATCTTACACTTCTCGCTACTCTTAGGGAAACCTTTCAATTCGCTATCGAAAGCTCTATCGAATGGTACCCAAATTGGCGAAACTTGAAAATATCGGTTTTCGGTGACGTCATCGTCAGCGCAGGCTCGGGTTAGCTGGTGCTCGTCCTCGATGGGAAATTGTCAGAAAATCAGTTTTTCCGAAATTGGTCGCGATTGGTACCGTTCGATAGAGCTTTTCGAGCTGAACAGAATAGGGTTGCTGGAAGTATCGAGTACTCAAATATAGGCGCGCAAGGGCGGAAGAACCTTCGGCCGCTAAGTCCGTCGCCCTAAAACGGCAGCTTGGGTTAAGGCAACATAGACAGGTGCAGAGTTGTGATCGCGTCGGTGTGAAGAAACTTTATGGTCCTGCTCGCCGCCTACGCACATTTAGGCCGTTAGCTTTCCGCGTCTCACCTCAGTGGTCGACTGAATTCGGAAAAAATCCGGCCACCCAGCCTAACCTGCATATTCGCACCGCTATAACTTTGCCCGTTCTTAACCTACGTCGCAGTGCTTTAGAGGTCTACTAGATCTTCTTACTCACTACAAAACGTACAGGCTGTAGCTGGAACGATTCAAGCTTTACGGAGCTATTGTGCTCCAAACACGCCCGCGCGTGCAATTTCGCACATCAACGCTCGATGTTCTCCGCGCCCTTGCTCGCTCATCTTACACTTCTCGCTACTCTAAGTGAAACCTTTCAATTCGCTATCGAAAGCTCTATCGAATGGTACCCAAATTGGCGAAACTTGAAAATATCGGTTTTCGGTGACGTCATCGTCAGCGCAGGCTCGGGTTAGCTGGTGCTCGTCCTCGATGGGAAATTGTCAGAAAATCAGTTTTTCCGAAATTGGTCGCGATTGGTACCGTTCGATAGAGCTTTTCGAGCTGAACAGAATAGGGTTGCTGGAAGTATCGGTTACTCAATAATAGGCGCGCAAGGGCGGAAGAACCTTCGGCTGCTAAGTCCGTCGCCCTAAAACGGCAGCTTGGGTTAAGGCAATATGGGAAGGTGCAGAGTTGTGATCACGTCGGTGTGAAGAACCTTTATGGTCCTGCTCGCCGCCTACGCACATTTAGGCCGTTAGCTTTCCGCGTCTCACCGCAGTGGTCGACTGAATTCGGAAAAAATCCTGTCACCCAAGCCTAACCTGCATATTCGCACCGCTATAACTTTGCCCATTCTTTTAACCTACGTCGCAGTGCTTCGGAGGTCTACTAGACCTTCTTACTCAATACAAACCGTACAAGCTGTAGCTGGAACGATTCAAGCTTTACGGAGCTGTTGTGCTCCAAACACGCCCGCGCGTGCAATTTGGCACATCAACGCTCGATGTTCTCCGCGCCCTTGCTCGCTCATCTTACACTTCTCGCTACTCTAAGTGAAACCTTTCAATTCGCTATCGAAAGCTTTATCGAATGGTACCCAAATTGGCGAAACTTGAAAATATCGGTTTTCGGTGACGTCATCGTCAGCGCATGCTCGGCTTAGCTGGTGCTCGTCCTCGATGGGAAATTGTCAGAAAATCAATTTTTCCAAAATTGGTCGAGATTGGCACCGTTCGATAGAGCTTTTCGAGCTGAACAGAACCGTATCACTGGAAATGTCGGCTACTCAAATATGGGCGCGCAAGGGCGGAAGAACCTTCGGCCGCTAAGTCCGTCGCCCTAAAACGGCAGCTTGGGTTAAGGAAACATAGACACGTGCAGAGTTGTGATCACGTCGGTGTGAAGAACCTTCATCGTTCTGCTCACCTACGCACATTTAGGCCATTAGCTTTCCGCGTCTCACCGCAGTGGTCGACTGAATTCGGAAAAAATCCTGTCACCCAAGCCTAACCTGCATATTCGCACCGCTTTAACTTTGCACGTTCTTAAGCTACGTCACTTTGCTTCGGAGCTCTGCTAGATCTTCTTACTGGCTACAAAACCCACAAGCTGTAGCAGGAAGGATTCAAGCTTGACGGAGCTATTGTGCTCCAAACACGCCCGCGCGTGCAATTTGGCACATCAACGCTCGATGTTCTCCGCGCCCTTGCTCGCTCATCTTACACTTCTCGCTACTCTAAGTGAAACCTTTCAATTCGCTATCAAAAGCTCTATCGAATGGTACCCAACTTGGCGAATCTTGAAAATATCGGTTTTCGGTGACGTCATCTTAAGAGCAGGCTCGGCTAGCTGGTGCTCGTCCTCGATAGGAAATTGTCAGAAAATCAGTTTTTCCGAAATTGGTCGCTAATGGTACCGTTCGATAGAGCTTTTCGAGCTGAACAGAACCGTATCACTGGAAATGTCGGCTACTCAAATATGGGCGCGCAAGGGCGGAAGAACCTTCGGCCGCTAAGTCCGTCGCCCTAAAACGGCAGCTTGGGTTAAGGCAACATAGACACGTGCAGAGTTGTGATCACGTCGGTATGAAGAACCTTCACCGTTCTGCTCACCTACGCACATTTAGGCCGTTAGCTTTCCGCGTCTCACCGCAGTGGTCGACTGAATTCGGAAAAAATCCTGTCACCCAAGCCTAACCTGCATATTCGCACCGCTATAACTTTGCCCATTCTTAACCTACGTCGCAGTGCTTCGGAGGTCTACTAGACCTTCTTACTGGCTACAAAACCCGCAAGCTGTAGCAGGAAGGATTCAAGCTTGACGGAGCTATTGTGCTCCAAACACGCCCGCGCGTGCAATTTGGCACATCAACGCTTGATGTTCTCCGCGCCCTTACTCGCTCATCTTACACTTCTCGCTACTCTAAGTGAAACCTTTCAATTCGCTATCGAAAGCTCTATCGAATGGTGCTCAAATTGGCGAAACTTGAAAATATCGGTTTTCGGTGACGTCATCGTCAGCGCAGGCTCGGCTTAGCTGGTGCTCGTCCTCGATGGGAAATTGTCAGAAAATCAATTTTTCCGAAATTGGTCGAGATTGGCACCGTTCGATAGAGCTTTTCGAGCTGAACAGAACCGTATCACTAGAAATGTCGGCTACTCAAATATGGGCGCGCAAGGGCGGAAGAACCTTCGGCCGCTAAGTCCGTCGCCCTAAAACGGCAGCTTGGGTTAAGGCAACATAGACACGTGCAGAGTTGTGATCACGTCGGTGTGAAGAACCTTCATCGTTCTGCTCACCTACGCACATTTAGGCCATTAGCTTTCCGCGTCTCACCGCAGTGGTCGACTGATTCGGAAAAAATCCGGCCACCCAAGCCTAACCTGCATATTCGCACCGCTATAACTTTGCACGTTCTTAAGCTACGTCACTTTGCTTTGGAGCTCTGCAAGATCTTCTTACTGGCTACAAAATCCGCAAGCTGTAGCAGGAAGGATTCAAGCTTGACGGAGCTGTTGTGCTCCAAACACGCCCGCGCGTGCAATTTGGCACATCAACGCTCGATGTTCTCCGCGCCCTTGCTCGCTCATCTTACACTTCTCGCTACTCTAAGTGAAACCTTTCAATTCGCTATCGAAAGCTTTATCGAATGGTACCCAAATTGGCGAAACTTGAAAATATCGGTTTTCGGTGACGTCATCGTCAGCGCATGCTCGGCTTAGCTGGTGCTCGTCCTCCATGGGAAATTGCCAGAAAATCAATTTTTCCGAAATTGGTCGAGATTGGCACCGTTCGATAGAGCTTTTCGAGCTGAACAGAACCGTATCACTAGAAATGTCGGCTACTCAAATATGGGCGCGCAAGGGCGGAAGAACCTTCGGCCGCTAAGTCCGTCGCCCTAAAACGGCAGCTTGGGTTAAGGCAACATAGACACGTGCAGAGTTGTGATCACGTCGGTGTGAAGAACCTTCATCGTTCTGCTCACCTACGCACATTTAGGCCGTTAGCTTTCCGCGTCTCACCGCAGTGGTCGACTGAATTCGGAAAAAATCCTGTCACCCAAGCCTAACCTGCATATTCGCACCGCTATAACTTTGCACGTTCTTAAGCTACGTCACTTTGCTTCGGAGCTCTGCTAGATCTTCTTACTGGCTACAAAACCCACAAGCTGTAGCAGGAAGGATTCAAGCTTGACGGAGCTATTGTGCTCCAAACACGCCCGCGCGTGCAATTTGGCACATCAACGCTCGATGTTCTCCGCGCCCTTGCTCGCTCATCTTACACTTCTCGCTACTCTAGGTGAAACCTTTCAATTCGCTATCGAAAGCTCTATCGAATGGTACCCAAATTGGCGAAACTTGAAAATATTGGTTTTCGGTGACGTCATCTTAAGGGAAGGCTCGGCTTAGCTGGCGCCCGTCCTCGATGGGAAATTGTCAGAAAATCAATTTTTCCTAAATTGGTCGAGATTGGCACCGTTCGATAGAGCTTTTCGAGCTGAACAAAAGCGTATTACTGGATTTATCGAGTACTCAAATATGGGAGCGCAAGGGCGGAAGAACCTTCGGCCGCTAAGTCCGTCGCCCTAAAACGGCAGCTTGGGTTAAGGCAATATGGGAAGGTGCAGAGTTGTGATCACGTCGGTGTGAAGAACCTTCATCGTTCTGCTCACCTACACACATTTAGGCCGTTAGCTTTCCGCGCCTCACCGCAGTGGTCGACTGAATTCGGAAAAAATCCTGTCACCCAAGCCTAACCTGCATAATCGCACCGCTATAACTTTGCCCATTCTTAACCTACGTCGCAGTGCTTCGGAGGTCTACTAGACCTTCTTACTCAATACAAAACGTACAAGCTGTAGCTGGAACGATTCAAGCTTTACGGAGCTATTGTGCTCCAAACACGCCCGCGCGTGCAATTTCGCACATCAACGCTCGACGTTCTCCGCGCCCTTGCTCGCTCATCTTACACTTCTCGCTACTCTAGGTGAAACCTTTCAATTCGCTATCGAAAGCTCTATCGAATGGTACCCAAATTGGCGAAACTTGAAAATATTGGTTTTCGGTGACGTCATCTTAAGGGAAGGCTCGGCTTAGCTGGCGCTCGTCCTCGATGGGAAATTGTCAGAAAATCAATTTTTCCGAAATTGGTCGAGATTGGCACCGTTCGATAGAGCTTTTCGAGCTGAACAGAACCGTATCACTGGAAATGTCGGCTACTCAAATATGGGCGCGCATGGGCGGAAGAACCTTCGGCCGCTAAGTCCGTCGCCCTAAAACGGCAGCTTGGGTTAAGGCAACATAGACACGTGCAGAGTTGTGATCACGTCGGTGTGAAGAACCTTCATCGTTCTGCTCACCTACGCACATTTAGGCCGTTAGCTTTCCGCGTCTCACCGCAGTGGTCGACTGAATTCGGAAAAAATCCTGTCACCCAAGCCTAACCTGCATATTCGCACCGCTATAACTTTGCCCATTCTTAACCTACGTCGCAGTGCTTCGGAGGTCTACTAGATCTTCTTACTGGCTACAAAACCCGCAAGCTGTAGCAGGAAGGATTCAAGCTTGACGGAGCTATTGTGCTCCAAACACGCCCGCGCGTGCAATTTGGCACATCAACGCTCGATGTTCTCCGCGCCCTTGCTCGCTCATCTTACACTTCTCGCTACTCTAGGTGAAACCTTTCAATTCGCTATCGAAAGCTCTATCGAATGGTACCCAACTTGGCGATATTTGAAAATATCGGTTTTCGGTGACGTCATCGTCAGCGCAGGCTCGGCTTAGCTGGTGCTCGTCCTCGATGGGAAATTGTCAGAAAATCAGTTTTTCCGAAATTGGTCGCGATTGGTACCGTTTGATAAAGCTTTTCGAGCTGAACAGAACCTTATCACTGGAAATGTCGGTTACTCAATAATAGGCGCGCAAGGGCGGAAGAACCTTCGGCCGCTAAGTCCGTCGCCCTAAAACGGCAGCTTGGGTTAAGGCAACATAGACACGTGCAGAGTTGTGATCACGTCGGTGTGAAGAACCTTCATCGTTCTGCTCACCTACGCACATTTAGGCCGTTAGCTTTCCGCGTCTCACCGCAGTGGTCGACTGAATTCGGAAAAAATCCTGTCACCCAAGCCTAACCTGCATATTCGCACCGCTTTAACTTTGCACGTTCTTAAGCTACGTCACTTTGCTTCGGAGCTCTGCTAGATCTTCTTACTGGCTACAAAACCCACAAGCTGTAGCAGGAAGGATTCAAGCTTGACGGAGCTATTGTGCTCCAAACACGCCCGCGCGTGCAATTTGGCACATCAACGCTCGATGTTCTCCGCGCCCTTGCTCGCTCATCTTACACTTCTCGCTACTCTAAGTGAAACCTTTCAATTCGCTATCAAAAGCTCTATCGAATGGTACCCAACTTGGCGAATCTTGAAAATATCGGTTTTCGGTGACGTCATCTTAAGAGCAGGCTCGGCTAGCTGGTGCTCGTCCTCGATAGGAAATTGTCAGAAAATCAGTTTTTCCGAAATTGGTCGCTAATGGTACCGTTCGATAGAGCTTTTCGAGCTGAACAGAACCGTATCACTGGAAATGTCGGCTACTCAAATATGGGCGCGCAAGGGCGGAAGAACCTTCGGCCGCTAAGTCCGTCGCCCTAAAACGGCAGCTTGGGTTAAGGCAACATAGACACGTGCAGAGTTGTGATCACGTCGGTATGAAGAACCTTCACCGTTCTGCTCACCTACGCACATTTAGGCCGTTAGCTTTCCGCGTCTCACCGCAGTGGTCGACTGAATTCGGAAAAAATCCTGTCACCCAAGCCTAACCTGCATATTCGCACCGCTATAACTTTGCCCATTCTTAACCTACGTCGCAGTGCTTCGGAGGTCTACTAGACCTTCTTACTGGCTACAAAACCCGCAAGCTGTAGCAGGAAGGATTCAAGCTTGACGGAGCTATTGTGCTCCAAACACGCCCGCGCGTGCAATTTGGCACATCAACGCTTGATGTTCTCCGCGCCCTTACTCGCTCATCTTACACTTCTCGCTACTCTAAGTGAAACCGTTCAATTCGCTATCAAAAGCTCTATCGAATGGTACCCAACTTGGCGAATCTTGAAAATATCGGTTTTCGGTGACGTCATCTTAAGAGCAGGCTCGGCTAGCTGGTGCTCGTCCTCGATAGGAAATTGTCAGAAAATCAGTTTTTCCGAAATTGGTCGCGAATGGTACCGTTCGATAGAGCTTCTCGAGCTGAACAGAACCGTATCACTGGAAATGTCGGCTACTCAAATATGGGCGCGCAAGGGCGGAAGAACCTTCGGCCGCTAAGTCCGTCGCCCTAAAACGGCAGCTTGGGTTAAGGCAATATGGGAAGGTGGAGAGTTGTGATCACGTCGGTATGAAGAACCTTCACCGTTCTGCTCACCTACGCA
Organism: Heligmosomoides polygyrus polygyrus; assembly: GCA_947396885.1. Classification (NCBI taxonomy): domain Eukaryota; kingdom Metazoa; phylum Nematoda; class Chromadorea; order Rhabditida; family Heligmosomidae; genus Heligmosomoides; species Heligmosomoides polygyrus. The sequence continues at coordinate 81,000 of OX377204.1, forward strand.
CATTTAGGCCGTTAGCTTTCCGCGTCTCACCGCAGTGGTCGACTGAATTCGGAAAAAATCCTGTCACCCAAGCCTAACCTGCATATTCGCACCGCTATAACTTTGCCCATTCTTAACCTACGTCGCAGTGCTTCGGAGGTCTACTAGACCTTCTTACTGGCTACAAAACCCGCAAGCTGTAGCAGGAAGGATTCAAGCTTGACGGAGCTATTGTGCTCCAAACACGCCCGCGCGTGCAATTTGGCACATCAACGCTCGATGTTCTCCGCGCCCTTGCTCGCTCATCTTACACTTCTCGCTACTCTAGGTGAAACCTTTCAATTCGCTATCGAAAGCTCTATCGAATGGTGCCCAAATTGGCGAAACTTGAAAATATCGGTTTTCGGTGACGTCATCGTCAGCGCAGGCTCGGCTTAGCTGGTGCTCGTCCTCGATGGGAAATTGTCAGAAAATCAATTTTTCCGAAATTGGTCGAGATTGGCACCGTTCGATAGAGCTTTTCGAGCTGAACAGAACCGTATCACTGGAAATGTCGGCTACTCAAATATGGGCGCGCAAGGGCGGAAGAACCTTCGGCCGCTAAGTCCGTCGCCCTAAAACGGCAGCTTGGGTTAAGGCAACATAGACACGTGCAGAGTTGTGATCACGTCGGTGTGAAGAACCTTCATCGTTCTGCTCACCTACGCACATTTAGGCCGTTAGCTTTCCGCGTCTCACCGCAGTGGTCGACTGAATTCGGAAAAAATCCTGTCACCCAAGCCTAACCTGCATATTCGCACCGCTTTAACTTTGCACGTTCTTAAGCTACGTCACTTTGCTTCGGAGCTCTGCTAGATCTTCTTACTGGCTACAAAACCCACAAGCTGTAGCAGGAAGGATTCAAGCTTGACGGAGCTATTGTGCTCCAAACACGCCCGCGCGTGCAATTTGGCACATCAACGCTCGATGTTCTCCGCGCCCTTGCTCGCTCATCTTACACTTCTCGCTACTCTAAGTGAAACCTTTCAATTCGCTATCAAAAGCTCTATCGAATGGTACCCAACTTGGCGAATCTTGAAAATATCGGTTTTCGGTGACGTCATCTTAAGAGCAGGCTCGGCTAGCTGGTGCTCGTCCTCGATAGGAAATTGTCAGAAAATCAGTTTTTCCGAAATTGGTCGCTAATGGTACCGTTCGATAGAGCTTTTTGAGCTGAACAGAACCGTATCACTGGAAATGTCGGCTACTCAAATATGGGCGCGCAAGGGCGGAAGAACCTTCGGCCGCTAAGTCCGTCGCCCTAAAACGGCAGCTTGGGTTAAGGCAACATAGACACGTGCAGAGTTGTGATCACGTCGGTATGAAGAACCTTCACCGTTCTGCTCACCTACGCACAATTAGGCCGTTAGCTTTCCGCGTCTCACCGCAGTGGTCGACTGAATTCGGAAAAAATCCTGTCACCCAAGCCTAACCTGCATATTCGCACCGCTATAACTTTGCCCATTCTTAACCTACGTCGCAGTGCTTCGGAGGTCTACTAGACCTTCTTACTGGCTACAAAACCCGCAAGCTGTAGCAGGAAGGATTCAAGCTTGACGGAGCTATTGTGCTCCAAACACGCCCGCGCGTGCAATTTGGCACATCAACGCTCGATGTTCTCCGCGCCCTTGCTCGCTCATCTTACACTTCTCGCTACTCTAGGTGAAACCTTTCAATTCGCTATCGAAAGCTCTATCGAATGGTGCCCAAATTGGCGAAACTTGAAAATATCGGTTTTCGGTGACGTCATCGTCAGCGCAGGCTCGGCTTAGCTGGTGCTCGTCCTCGATGGGAAATTGTCAGAAAATCAATTTTTCCGAAATTGGTCGAGATTGGCACCGTTCGATAGAGCTTTTCGAGCTGAACAGAACCGTATCACTGGAAATGTCGGCTACTCAAATATGGGCGCGCAAGGGCGGAAGAACCTTCGGCCGCTAAGTCCGTCGCCCTAAAACGGCAGCTTGGGTTAAGGCAACATAGACACGTGCAGAGTTGTGATCACGTCGGTGTGAAGAACCTTCATCGTTCTGCTCACCTACGCACATTTAGGCCATTAGCTTTCCGCGTCTCACCGCAGTGGTCGACTGAATTCGGAAAAAATCCTGTCACCCAAGCCTAACCTGCATATTCGCACCGCTATAACTTTGCCCATTCTTAACCTACGTCGCAGTGCTTCGGAGGTCTACTAGATCTTCTTACTGGCTACAAAACCCGCAAGCTGTAGCAGGAAGGATTCAAGCTTGACGGAGCTATTGTGCTCCAAACACGCCCGCGCGTGCAATTTGGCACATCAACGCTCGATGTTCTCCGCGCCCTTGCTCGCTCATCTTACACTTCTCGCTACTCTAGGTGAAACCTTTCAATTCGCTATCGAAAGCTCTATCGAATGGTGCCCAAATTGGCGAAACTTGAAAATATCGGTTTTCGGTGACGTCATCGTCAGCGCAGGCTCGGGTTAGCTGGTGCTCGTCCTCGATGGGAAAGTGTCAGAAAATCAATTTTTCCTAAATTGGTCGAGATTGTCACCGTTCGATAGAGCTTTTCGAGCTGAACAGAACTGTATCACTAGAAATGTCGGCTACTCAAATATGGGCGCGCAAGGGCGGAAGAACCTTCGGCCGCTATGTCCGTCGCCCTAAAACGGCAGCTTGGGTTAAGGCAACATAGACAGGTGCAGAGTTGTGATCACGTCGGTGTGAAGAACCTTCATCGTTCTGCTCACCTACACACATTTAGGCCGTTAGCTTTCCGCGCCTCACCGCAGTGGTCGACTGAATTCGGAAAAAATCCTGTCACCCAAGCCTAACCTGCATAATCGCACCGCTATAACTTTGCCCATTCTTAACCTACGTCGCAGTGCTTCGGAGGTCTACTAGACCTTCTTACTCAATACAAAACGTACAAGCTGTAGCTGGAACGATTCAAGCTTTACGGAGCTATTGTGCTCCAAACACGCCCGCGCGTGCAATTTCGCACATCAACGCTCGACGTTCTCCGCGCCCTTGCTCGCTCATCTTACACTTCTCGCTACTCTAGGTGAAACCTTTCAATTCGCTATCGAAAGCTCTATCGAATGGTACCCAAATTGGCGAAACTTGAAAATATCGGTTTTCGGTGACGTCATCTTAAGAGCAGGCTCGGCTTAGCTGGTGCTCGTCCTCGATGGGAAATTGTCAGAAAATCAATTTTTCCTAAATTGGTCGAGATTGGCACCGTTCGATAGAGCTTTTCAAGCTGAACAAAAGCGTATTACTGGATTTATCGAGTACTCAAATATGGGAGCGCAAGGGCGGAAGAACCTTCGGCCGCTAAGTCCGTCGCCCTAAAACGGCAGCTTGGGTTAAGGCAATATGGGAAGGTGGAGAGTTGTGATCACGTCGGTGTGAAGAACCTTCATCGTTCTGCTCACCTACACACATTTAGGCCGTTAGCTTTCCGCGTCTCACCGCAGTGGTCGACTGAATTCGGAAAAATCCTGTCACCCAAGCCTAACCTGCATAATCGCACCGCTATAACTTTGCCCATTCTTAACCTACGTCGCAGTGCTTCGGAGGTCTACTAGACCTTCTTACTCAATACAAAACGTACAAGCTGTAGCTGGAACGATTCAAGCTTTACGGAGCTATTGTGCTCCAAACACGCCCGCGCGTGCAATTTCGCACATCAACGCTCGATGTTCTCCGCGCCCTTGCTCGCTCATCTTACACTTCTCGCTACTCTAGGTGAAACCTTTCAATTCGCTATCGAAAGCTCTATCGAATGGTGCCCAAATTGGCGAAACTTGAAAATATCGGTTTTCGGTGACGTCATCGTCAGCGCAGGCTCGGCTTAGCTGGTGCTCGTCCTCGATGGGAAATTGTCAGAAAATCAATTTTTCCGAAATTGGTCGAGATTGGCACCGTTCGATAGAGCTTTTCGAGCTGAACAGAACCGTATCACTGGAAATGTCGGCTACTCAAATATGGGCGCGCAAGGGCGGAAGAACCTTCGGCCGCTAAGTCCGTCGCCCTAAAACGGCAGCTTGGGTTAAGGCAACATAGACACGTGCAGAGTTGTGATCACGTCGGTGTGAAGAACCTTCATCGTTCTGCTCACCTACGCACATTTAGGCCGTTAGCTTTCCGCGTCTCACCGCAGTGGTCGACTGAATTCGGAAAAAATCCTGTCACCCAAGCCTAACCTGCATATTCGCACCGCTTTAACTTTGCACGTTCTTAAGCTACGTCACTTTGCTTCGGAGCTCTGCTAGATCTTCTTACTGGCTACAAAACCCACAAGCTGTAGCAGGAAGGATTCAAGCTTGACGGAGCTATTGTGCTCCAAACACGCCCGCGCGTGCAATTTGGCACATCAACGCTCGATGTTCTCCGCGCCCTTGCTCGCTCATCTTACACTTCTCGCTACTCTAAGTGAAACCTTTCAATTCGCTATCAAAAGCTCTATCGAATGGTACCCAACTTGGCGAATCTTGAAAATATCGGTTTTCGGTGACGTCATCTTAAGAGCAGGCTCGGCTAGCTGGTGCTCGTCCTCGATAGGAAATTGTCAGAAAATCAGTTTTTCCGAAATTGGTCGCTAATGGTACCGTTCGATAGAGCTTTTCGAGCTGAACAGAACCGTATCACTGGAAATGTCGGCTACTCAAATATGGGCGCGCAAGGGCGGAAGAACCTTCGGCCGCTAAGTCCGTCGCCCTAAAACGGCAGCTTGGGTTAAGGCAACATAGACACGTGCAGAGTTGTGATCACGTCGGTATGAAGAACCTTCACCGTTCTGCTCACCTACGCACAATTAGGCCGTTAGCTTTCCGCGTCTCACCGCAGTGGTCGACTGAATTCGGAAAAAATCCTGTCACCCAAGCCTAACCTGCATATTCGCACCGCTATAACTTTGCCCATTCTTAACCTACGTCGCAGTGCTTCGGAGGTCTACTAGACCTTCTTACTGGCTACAAAACCCGCAAGCTGTAGCAGGAAGGATTCAAGCTTGACGGAGCTATTGTGCTCCAAACACGCCCGCGCGTGCAATTTGGCACATCAACGCTCGATGTTCTCCGCGCCCTTGCTCGCTCATCTTACACTTCTCGCTACTCTAGGTGAAACCTTTCAATTCGCTATCGAAAGCTCTATCGAATGGTGCCCAAATTGGCGAAACTTGAAAATATCGGTTTTCGGTGACGTCATCGTCAGCGCAGGCTCGGCTTAGCTGGTGCTCGTCCTCGATGGGAAATTGTCAGAAAATCAATTTTTCCGAAATTGGTCGAGATTGGCACCGTTTGATAGAGCTTTTCGAGCTGAACAGAACCGTATCACTGGAAATGTCGGCTACTCAAATATGGGCGCGCAAGGGCGGAAGAACCTTCGGCCGCTAAGTCCGTCGCCCTAAAACGGCAGCTTGGGTTAAGGCAACATAGACACGTGCAGAGTTGTGATCACGTCGGTGTGAAGAACCTTCATCGTTCTGCTCACCTACGCACATTTAGGCCATTAGCTTTCCGCGTCTCACCGCAGTGGTCGACTGAATTCGGAAAAAATCCTGTCACCCAAGCCTAACCTGCATATTCGCACCGCTATAACTTTGCCCATTCTTAACCTACGTCGCAGTGCTTCGGAGGTCTACTAGACCTTCTTACTCAATACAAAACGTACAAGCTGTAGCTGGAACGATTCAAGCTTTACGGAGCTATTGTGCTCCAAACACGCCCGCGCGTGCAATTTCGCACATCAACGCTCGACGTTCTCCGCGCCCTTGCTCGCTCATCTTACACTTCTCGCTACTCTAGGTGAAACCTTTCAATTCGCTATCGAAAGCTCTATCGAATGGTACCCAAATTGGCGAAACTTGAAAATATCGGTTTTCGGTGACGTCATCTTAAGAGCAGGCTCGGCTTAGCTGGTGCTCGTCCTCGATGGGAAATTGTCAGAAAATCAATTTTTCCTAAATTGGTCGAGATTGGCACCGTTCGATAGAGCTTTTCAAGCTGAACAAAAGCGTATTACTGGATTTATCGAGTACTCAAATATGGGAGCGCAAGGGCGGAAGAACCTTCGGCCGCTAAGTCCGTCGCCCTAAAACGGCAGCTTGGGTTAAGGCAATATGGGAAGGTGGAGAGTTGTGATCACGTCGGTGTGAAGAACCTTCATCGTTCTGCTCACCTACACACATTTAGGCCGTTAGCTTTCCGCGTCTCACCGCAGTGGTCGACTGAATTCGGAAAAATCCTGTCACCCAAGCCTAACCTGCATAATCGCACCGCTATAACTTTGCCCATTCTTAACCTACGTCGCAGTGCTTCGGAGGTCTACTAGACCTTCTTACTCAATACAAAACGTACAAGCTGTAGCTGGAACGATTCAAGCTTTACGGAGCTATTGTGCTCCAAACACGCCCGCGCGTGCAATTTCGCACATCAACGCTCGATGTTCTCCGCGCCCTTGCTCGCTCATCTTACATTTCTCGCTACTCTAGGTGAAACCTTTCAATTCGCTATCGAAAGCTCTATCGTATGGTACCCAAATTGGCGAAACTTGAAAATATCGGTTTTCGGTGACGTCATCTTAAGAGCAGGCTCGGCTTAGCTGGTGCTCGTCCTCGATGGGAAATTGTCAGAAAATCAATTTTTCCTAAATTGGTCGAGATTGGCACCGTTCGATAGAGCTTTTCGAGCTGAACAAAAGCGTATTACTGGATTTATCGAGTACTCAAATATGGGAGCGCAAGGGCGGAAGAACCTTCGGCCGCTAAGTCCGTCGCCCTAAAACGGCAGCTTGGGTTAAGGCAATATGGGAAGGTGGAGAGTTGTGATCACGTCGGTGTGAAGAACCTTCATCGTTCTGCTCACCTACGCACATTTAGGCCGTTAGCTTTCCGCGTCTCACCGCAGTGGTCGACTGAATTCGGAAAAAATCTTGTCACTCAAGCCTAACCTGCATATTCGCACCGCTATAACTTTGCCCATTCTTAATCTACGTCGCAGTGTTTCGGAGGTCTACTAGATCTTCTTACTCAATACAAAACCCACAAGCTGTAGCAGGAAGGATTCAAGCTTGACGGAGCTATTGTGCTCCAAACACGCCCGCGCGTGCAATTTGGCACATGAACGCTCGACGTTCTCCGCGCCCTTGCTCGCTCATCTTACACTTCTCGCTACTCTAGGTGAAACCTTTCAATTCGCTATCGAAAGCTCTATCGTATGGTACCCTAATTGGCGAAACTTGAAAATATCGGTTTTCGGTGACGTCATCTTAAGAGCAGGCTCGGCATAGCTGGTGCTCGTCCTCGATGGGAAATTGTCAGAAAATCAATTTTTCCTAAATTGGTCGAGATTGGCACCGTTCGATAGAGCTTTTCAAGCTGAACAAAAGCGTATTACTGGATTTATCGAGTACTCAAATATGGGAGCGCAAGGGCGGAAGAACCTTCGGCCGCTAAGTCCGTCGCCCTAAAACGGCAGCTTGGGTTAAGGCAATATGGGAAGGTGGAGAGTTGTGATCACGTCGGTGTGAAGAACCTTCATCGTTCTGCTCACCTACACACATTTAGGCCGTTAGCTTTCCGCGTCTCACCGCAGTGGTCGACTGAATTCGGAAAAATCCTGTCACCCAAGCCTAACCTGCATAATCGCACCGCTATAACTTTGCCCATTCTTAACCTACGTCGCAGTGCTTCGGAGGTCTACTAGACCTTCTTACTCAATACAAAACGTACAAGCTGTAGCTGGAACGATTCAAGCTTTACGGAGCTATTGTGCTCCAAACACGCCCGCGCGTGCAATTTCGCACATCAACGCTCGATGTTCTCCGCGCCCTTGCTCGCTCATCTTACATTTCTCGCTACTCTAGGTGAAACCTTTCAATTCGCTATCGAAAGCTCTATCGTATGGTACCCAAATTGGCGAAACTTGAAAATATCGGTTTTCGGTGACGTCATCTTAAGAGCAGGCTCGGCTTAGCTGGTGCTCGTCCTCGATGGGAAATTGTCAGAAAATCAATTTTTCCTAAATTGGTCGAGATTGGCACCGTTCGATAGAGCTTTTCAAGCTGAACAAAAGCGTATTACTGGATTTATCGAGTACTCAAATATGGGAGCGCAAGGGCGGAAGAACCTTCGGCCGCTAAGTCCGTCGCCCTAAAACGGCAGCTTGGGTTAAGGCAATATGGGAAGGTGGAGAGTTGTGATCACGTCGGTGTGAAGAACCTTCATCGTTCTGCTCACCTACACACATTTAGGCCGTTAGCTTTCCGCGTCTCACCGCAGTGGTCGACTGAATTCGGAAAAATCCTGTCACCCAAGCCTAACCTGCATAATCGCACCGCTATAACTTTGCCCATTCTTAACCTACGTCGCAGTGCTTCGGAGGTCTACTAGACCTTCTTACTCAATACAAAACGTACAAGCTGTAGCTGGAACGATTCAAGCTTTACGGAGCTATTGTGCTCCAAACACGCCCGCGCGTGCAATTTCGCACATCAACGCTCGATGTTCTCCGCGCCCTTGCTCGCTCATCTTACATTTCTCGCTACTCTTGGTGAAACCTTTCAATTCGCTATCGAAAGCTCTATCGTATGGTACCCAAATTGGCGAAACTTGAAAATATCGGTTTTCGGTGACGTCATCTTAAGAGTAGGGGCTTAGCTGGTGCTCGTCCTCGATGGGAAATTGTCAGAAAATCAATTTTTCCTAAATTGGTCGAGATTGGCACCGTTCGATAGAGCTTTTCGAGCTGAACAAAAGCGTATTACTGGATTTATCGAGTACTCAAATATGGGAGCGCAAGGGCGGAAGAACCTTCGGCCGCTAAGTCCGTCGCCCTAAAACGGCAGCTTGGGTTAAGGCAATATGGGAAGGTGGAGAGTTGTGATCACGTCGGTGTGAAGAACCTTCATCGTTCTGCTCACCTACGCACATTTAGGCCGTTAGCTTTCCGCGTCTCACCGCAGTGGTCGACTGAATTCGGAAAAAATCCTGTCACTCAAGCCTAACCTGCATATTCGCACCGCTATAACTTTGCCCATTCTTAATCTACGTCGCAGTGTTTCGGAGGTCTACTAGATCTTCTTACTCAATACAAAACCCACAAGCTGTAGCAGGAAGGATTCAAGCTTGACGGAGCTATTGTGCTCCAAACACGCCCGCGCGTGCAATTTGGCACATGAACGCTCGACGTTCTCCGCGCCCTTGCTCGCTCATCTTACACTTCTCGCTACTCTAAGTGAAACCTTTCAATTCGCTATCGAAAGCTCTATCGAATGGTACCCAAATTGGCGAAACTTGAAAATATCGGTTTTCGGTGACGTCATCTTAAGAGCAGGCTCGGCTTAGCTGGTGCTCGTCCTCGATGGGAAATTGTCAGAAAATCAATTTTTCCTAAATTGGTCGAGATTGGTACCGTTCGATAAAGCTTTTTGAGCTGAACAGAACCGTATCACTGGAAATGTCGGTTACTCAATAATAGGCGCGCAAGGGCGGAAGAACCTTCGGCCGCTAAGTCCGTCGCCCTAAAACGGCAGCTTGGGTTAAGGCAATATGGGAAGGTGGAGAGTTGTGATCACGTCGGTGTGAAGAACCTTCATCGTTCTGCTCACCTACGCACATTTAGGCCATTAGCTTTCCGCGTCTCACCGCAGTGGTCGACTGAATTCGGAAAAAATCCTGTCACCCAAGCCTAACCTGCATATTCGCACCGCTATAACTTTGCCCATTCTTAACCTACGTCGCAGTGCTTCGGAGGTCTACTAGACCTTCTTACTCAATACAAAACGTACAAGCTGTAGCTGGAACGATTCAAGCTTTACGGAGCTATTGTGCTCCAAACACGCCCGCGCGTGCAATTTCGCACATCAACGCTCGACGTTCTCCGCGCCCTTGCTCGCTCATCTTACACTTCTCGCTACTCTAAGTGAAACCTTTCAATTCGCTATCGAAAGCTCTATCGAATGGTACCCAAATTGGCGAAACTTGAAAATATCGGTTTTCGGTGACGTCATCTTAAGAGCAGGCTCGGCTTAGCTGGTGCTCGTCCTCGATGGGAAATTGTCAGAAAATCAATTTTTCCTAAATTGGTCGAGATTGGTACCGTTCGATAAAGCTTTTTGAGCTGAACAGAACCGTATCACTGGAAATGTCGGTTACTCAATAATAGGCGCGCAAGGGCGGAAGAACCTTCGGCCGCTAAGTCCGTCGCCCTAAAACGGCAGCTTGGGTTAAGGCAATATGGGAAGGTGGAGAGTTGTGATCACGTCGGTGTGAAGAACCTTCATCGTTCTGCTCACCTACGCACATTTAGGCCGTTAGCTTTCCGCGTCTCACCGCAGTGGTCGACTGAATTCGGAAAAAATCCTGTCACTCAAGCCTAACCTGCATATTCGCACCGCTATAACTTTGCACGTTCTTAAGCTACGTCACTTTGCTTCGGAGCTCTGCTAGACCTTCTTACTTGCTACAAAACCCGCAAGCTGTAGTAGGAAGGATTCAAGCTTGACGGAGCTATTGTGCTCCAAACACGCCCGCGCGTGCAATTTGGCACATCAACGCTCGATGTTCTCCGCGCCCTTGCTCGCTCATCTTACACTTCTCGCTACTCTAGGTGAAACCTTTCAATTCGCTATCGAAAGCTCTATCGAATGGTACCCAAATTGGCGAAACTTGAAAATATTGGTTTTCGGTGACGTCATCTTAAGGGAAGGCTCGGCTTAGCTGGCGCTCGTCCTCGATGGGAAATTGTCAGAAAATCAATTTTTCCTAAATTTGTCGAGATTGGCACCGTTCGATAGAGCTTTTCGAGCTGAACAAAAGCGTATTACTGGATTTATCGAGTACTCAAATATGGGAGCGCAAGGGCGGAAGAACCTTCGGCCGCTAAGTCCGTCGCCCTAAAACGGCAGCTTGGGTTAAGGCAATATGGGAAGGTGCAGAGTTGTGATCACGTCGGTGTGAAGAACCTTCATCGTTCTGCTCACCTACACACATTTAGGGCGTTAGCTTTCCGCGCCTCACCGCAGTGGTCGACTGAATTCGGAAAAAATCCTGTCACCCAAGCCTAACCTGCATAATCGCACCGCTATAACTTTGCCCATTCTTAACCTACGTCGCAGTGCTTCGGAGGTCTACTAGACCTTCTTACTCAATACAAAACGTACAAGCTGTAGCTGGAACGATTCAAGCTTTACGGAGCTATTGTGCTCCAAACACGCCCGCGCGTGCAATTTCGCACATCAACGCTCGACGTTCTCCGCGCCCTTGCTCGCTCAACTTACACTTCTCGCTACTCTAGGTGAAACCTTTCAATTCGCTATCGAAAGCTCTATCGAATGGTACCCAAATTGGCGAAACTTGAAAATATCGGTTTTCGGTGACGTCATCTTAAGAGCAGGCTCGGCTTAGCTGGTGCTCGTCCCCGATGGGAAATTGTCAGAAAATCAATTTTTCCTAAATTGGTCGAGATTGGCACCGTTCGATAGAGCTTTTCAAGCTGAACAAAAGCGTATTACTGGATTTATCGAGTACTCAAATATGGGAGCGCAAGGGCGGAAGAACCTTCGGCCGCTAAGTCCGTCGCCCTAAAACGGCAGCTTGGGTTAAGGCAATATGGGAAGGTGGAGAGTTGTGATCACGTCGGTGTGAAGAACCTTCATCGTTCTGCTCACCTACGCACATTTAGGCCGTTAGCTTTCCGCGTCTCACCGCAGTGGTCGACTGAATTCGGAAAAAATCCTGTCACTCAAGCCTAACCTGCATATTCGCACCGCTATAACTTTGCCCATTCTTAATCTACGTCGCAGTATTTCGGAGGTCTACTAGATCTTCTTACTCAATACAAAACCCACAAGCTGTAGCAGGAAGGATTCAAGCTTGACGGAGCTATTGTGCTCCAAACACGCCCGCGCGTGCAATTTGGCACATGAACGCTTGATGTTCTCCGCGCCCTTACTCGCTCATCTTACACTTCTCGCTACTCTAAGTGAAACCTTTCAACTCGCTATCGAAAGCTCTATCGAATGGTACCCAAATTGGCGAAACTTGAAAATATCGGTTTTCGGTGACGTCATCGTCAGCGCAGGCTCGGCTTAGCTGGTGCTCGTCCTCGATGGGAAATTGTCAGAAAATCAATTTTTCCTAAATTGGTCGAGATTGGCACCGTTCGATAGAGCTTTTCGAGCTGAACAAAAGCGTATTACTGGATTTATCGAGTACTCAAATATGGGAGCGCAAGGGCGGAAGAACCTTCGGCCGCTAAGTCCGTCGCCATAAAACGGCAGCTTGGGTTAAGGCAATATGGGAAGGTGGAGAGTTGTGATCACGTCGGTGTGAAGAACCTTCATCGTTCTGCTCACCTACGCACATTTAGGCCGTTAGCTTTCCGCGCCTCACCGCAGTGGTCGACTGAATTCGGAAAAAATCCTGTCACCCAAGCCTAACCTGCATAATCGCACCGCTATAACTTTGCCCATTCTTAACCTACGTCGCAGTGCTTCGGAGGTCTACTAGACCTTCTTACTCAATACAAAACGTACAAGCTGTAGCTGGAACGATTCAAGCTTTACGGAGCTATTGTGCTCCAAACACGCCCGCGCGTGCAATTTCGCACATCAACGCTCGACGTTCTCCGCGCCCTTACTCGCTCATCTTACACTTCTCGCTACTCTAGGTGAAACCTTTCAACTCGCTATCGAAAGCTCTATCGAATGGTACCCAAATTGGCGAAACTTGAAAATATCGGTTTTCGGTGACGTCATCTTAAGAGCAGGCTCGGCTTAGCTGGTGCTCGTCCTCGATGGGAAATTGTCAGAAAATCAATTTTTCCTAAATTGGTCGAGATTGGTACCGTTCGATAAAGCTTTTCGAGCTGAACAGAACCGTATCACTGGAAATGTCGGTTACTCAATAATAGGCGCGCAAGGGCGGAAGAACCTTCGGCTGCTAAGTCCGTCGCCCTAAAACGGCAGCTTGGGTTAAGGCAATATGGGAAGGTGGAGAGTTGTGATCACGTCGGTATGAAGAACCTTCATCGTTCTGCTCACCTACGCACATTTAGGCCATTAGCTTTCCGCGTCTCACCGCAGTGGTCGACTGAATTCGGAAAAAATCCGGCCACCCAAGCCTAACCTGCATATTCGCACCGCTATAACTTTGCTCATTCTTAACCTACGTCGCAGTGCTTCGAAGGTCTACTAGAACTTCTTACTCTCTACAAAACCTACAAGCTGTAGCTGGAACGATTCAAGCTTTACGGAGCTATTGTGCTCCAAACACGCCCGCGCGTGCAATTTCGCACATCAACGCTCGATGTTCTCCGCGCCCTTGCTCGCTCATCTTACACTTCTCGCTACTCTAGGTGAAACCTTTCAACTCGCTATCGAAAGCTCTATCGAATGGTACCCAAATTGGCGAAACTTGAAAATATCGGTTTTCGGTGACGTCATCGTCAGCGCAGGCTCGGCTTAGCTGGTGCTCGTCCTCGATGGGAAATTGTCAGAAAATCAATTTTTCCGAAATTGGTCGAGATTGGCACCGTTCGATAGAGCTTTTCGAGCTGAACAGAAACGTATCACTGGAGATGTCCGCAACTCAAATATGGTCGCGCAAGGGCGGAAGAACCTTCGGCCGCTAAGTCCGTCGCCCTAAAACGGCAGCTTGGGTTAAGGCAACATAGACACGTGCAGAGTTGTGATCACGTCGGTGTGAAGAACCTTCATCGTTCTGCTCACCTACGCACATTTAGGCCGTTAGCTTTCCGCGTCTCACCGCAGTGGTCGACTGAATTCGGAAAAATCCTGTCACCCAAGCCTAACCTGCATAATCGCACCGCTATAACTTTGCCCATTCTTAATCTACGTCACTTTGCTTCGGAGCTCTGCTAGACCTTCTTACTTGCTAAAAAACCGCAAGCTGTAGTAGGAAGGATTCAAGCTTGACGGAGCTTTTGTGCTCCAAACACGCCCGCGCGTGCAATTTGGCACATCAACGCTCGACGTTCTCCGCGCCCTTGCTCGCTCATCTTACACTTCTCGCTACTCTAAGTGAAACCTTTCAACTCGCTATCGAAAGCTCTATCGAATGGTACCCAAATTGGCGAAACTTGAAAATATCGGTTTTCGGTGACGTCATCGTCAGCGCAGGCTCGGCTTAGCTGGTGCTCGTCCTCGATGGGAAATTGTCAGAAAATCAATTTTTCCGAAATTGGTCGAGATTGGCACCGTTCGATAGAGCTTTTCGAGCTGAACAGAAACGTATCACTGGAGATGTCCGCAACTCAAATATGGTCGCGCAAGGGCGGAAGAACCTTCGGCCGCTAAGTCCGTCGCCCTAAAACGGCAGCTTGGGTTAAGGCAATATGGGAAGGTGGAGAGTTTTGATCACGCCTGTGTGAAGAACCCTCATCGTTCTGCTCACCAACACATACATAGGCCGTTAGCTTTCCGCGCCTCACCGCAGTGGTCGACTGAATTCGGAAAAAATCCTGTCACTCAAGCCTAACCTGCATATTCGCACCGCTATAACTTTGCTCATTCTTAACCTACGTCGCAGTGCTTCGAAGGTCTACTAGAACTTCTTACTCTCTACAAAACCTACAAGCTGTAGCTGGAACGATTCAAGCTTTACGGAGCTATTGTGCTCCAAACACGCCCGCGCGTGCAATTTCGCACATCAACGCTCGATGTTCTCCGCGCCCTTGCTCGCTCATCTTACACTTCTCGCTACTCTAGGTAAAACCTTTCAATTTGCTATCGAAAGCTCTATCGAATGGTACCAAATTGGCGAAACTTGAAAATATCGGTTTTCGGTGACGTCATCTTAAGAGCAGGCTCGGCTTAGCTGGTGCTCGTCCTCGATGGGAAATTGTCAGAAAATCAATTTTTCCTAAATTGGTCGAGATTGGCACCGTTCGATAGAGCTTTTCGAGCTGAACAAAAGTGTATTACTGGATTTATCAAGTACTCAAATATGGGAGCGCAAGGGCGGAAGAACCTTCGGCCGCTAAGTCCGTCGCCCTAAAACGGCAGCTTGGGTTAAGGCAATATGGGAAGGTGCAGAGTTGTGATCACGTCGGTGTGAAGAACCTTTATCGTTCTGCTCACCTACGCACATTTAGGCCGTTAGCTTTCCGCGTCTCACCGCAGTGGTCGACTGAATTCGGAAAAATCCTGTCACCCAAGCCTAACCTGCATAATCGCACCGCTATAACTTTGCCCATTCTTAATCTACGTCGCAGTGCTTCGGAGGTCTACTAGACCTTCTTACTCAATACAAAACGTACAAGCTGTAGCTGGAACGATTCAAGCTTTACGGAGCTATTGTGCTCCAAACACGCCCGCGCGTGCAATTTCGCACATCAACGCTCGATGTTCTCCGCGCCCTTGCTCGCTCATCTTACACTTCTCGCTACTCTAGGTGAAACCTTTCAATTCGCTATCGAAAGCTCTATCGTATGGTACCCAAATTGGCGAAACTTGAAAATATCGGTTTTCGGTGACGTCATCTTAAGAGCAGGCTCGGCTTAGCTGGTGCTCGTCCTCGATGGGAAATTGTCAGAAAATCAATTTTTCCTAAATTGGTCGAGATTGGCACCGTTCGATAGAGCTTTTCGAGCTGAACAAAAGCTTGTTACTGGATTTATCGAGTACTCAAATATGGGAGCGCAAGGGCGGAAGAACCTTCGGCCGCTAAGTCCGTCGCCCTAAAACGGCAGCTTGGGTTAAGGCAACATAGACACGTGCAGAGTTGTGATCACGTCGGTGTGAAGAACCTTCATCGTTCTGCTCACCTACGCACATTTAGGCCGTTAGCTTTCCGCGTCTCACCGCAGTGGTCGACTGAATTCGGAAAAAATCCTGTCACTCAAGCCTAACCTGCATATTCGCACCGCTATAACTTTGCCCATTCTTAATCTACGTCGCAGTGCTTCGGAGGTCTACTAGATCTTCTTACTCAATACAAAACCCACAAGCTGTAGCAGGAAGGATTCAAGCTTGACGGAGCTATTGTGCTCCAAACACGCCCGCGCGTGCAATTTGGCACATCAACGCTTGATGTTCTCCGCGCCCTTACTCGCTCATCTTACACTTCTCGCTACTCTAAGTGAAACCTTTCAATTCGCTATCGAAAGCTCTATCGAATGGTACCCAACTTGGCGAATCTTGAAAACATCGGTTTTCGGTGGCGTCATCTTAAGAGCAGGCTCGGCTAGCTGGTGCTCGTCCTCGATAGGAAATTGTCAGAAAATCAGTTTTTCCGAAATTGGTCGCGAATGGTACCGTTCGATAGAGCTTTTCGAGCTGAACAGAACCGTATCACTGGAAATGTCGGCTACTCAAATATGGGCGCGCAAGGGCGGAAGAACCTTCGGCCGCTAAGTCCGTCGCCCTAAAACGGCAGCTTGGGTTAAGGCAACATAGACACGTGCAGAGTTGTGATCACGTCGGTGTGAAGAACCTTCATCGTTCTGCTCACCTACGCACATTTAGGCCGTTAGCTTTCCGCGTCTCACCGCAGTGGTCGACTGAATTCGGAAAAAATCCTGTCACCCAAGCCTAACCTGCATATTCGCACAGCTTTAACTTTGCACGTTCTTAAGCTACGTCACTTTGCTTCGGAGCTCTGCTAGATCTTCTTACTGGCTACAAAACCCACAAGCTGTAGCAGGAAGGATTCAAGCTTGACGGAGCTATTGTGCTCCAAACACGCCCGCGCGTGCAATTTGGCACATCAACGCTCGATGTTCTCCGCGCCCTTGCTCGCTCATCTTACACTTCTCGCTACTCTAAGTGAAACCTTTCAATTCGCTATCAAAAGCTCTATCGAATGGTACCCAACTTGGCGAATCTTGAAAATATCGGTTTTCGGTGACGTCATCTTAAGAGCAGGCTCGGCTAGCTGGTGCTCGTCCTCGATAGGAAATTGTCAGAAAATCAGTTTTTCCGAAATTGGTCGCTAATGGTACCGTTCGATAGAGCTTTTCGAGCTGAACAGAACCGTATCACTGGAAATGTCGGCTACTCAAATATGGGCGCGCAAGGGCGGAAGAACCTTCGGCCGCTAAGTCCGTCGCCCTAAAACGGCAGCTTGGGTTAAGGCAACATAGACACGTGCAGAGTTGTGATCACGTCGGTGTAAAGAACCTTCATCGTTCTGCTCACCTACGCACATTTAGGCCGTTAGCTTTCCGCGTCTCACCGCAGTGGTCGACTGAATTCGGAAAAAATCCTGTCACCCAAGCCTAACCTGCATATTCGCACCGCTATAACTTTGCCCATTCTTAACCTACGTCGCAGTGCTTCGGAGGTCTACTAGATCTTCTTACTCACTACAAAACCCACAAGCTGTAGCAGGAAGGATTCAAGCTTGACGGAGCTATTGTGCTCCAAACACGCCCGCGCGTGCAATTTGGCACATCAACGCTCGATGTTCTCCGCGCCCTTGCTCGCTCATCTTACACTTCTCGCTACTCTAGGTGAAACCTTTCAATTCGCTATCGAAAGCTCTATCGTATGGTACCCAAATTGGCGAAACTTGAAAATATCGGTTTTCGGTGACGTCATCTTAAGAGCAGGCTCGGCTTAGCTGGTGCTCGTCCTCGATGGGAAATTGTCAGAAAATCAATTTTTCCTAAATTGGTCGAGATTGGCACCGTTCGATAGAGCTTTTCAAGCTGAACAGAACAGTATCACTGGAAATGTCGGCTACTCAAATATGGGCGCGCAAGGGCGGAAGAACCTTCGGCCGCTAAGTCCGTCGCCCTAAAACGGCAGCTTGGGTTAAGGCAACATAGACACGTGCAGAGTTGTGATCACGTCGGTGTGAAGAACCTTCATCGTTCTGCTCACCTACGCACATTTAGGCCGTTAGCTTTCCGCGTCTCACCGCAGTGGTCGACTGAATTCGGAAAAAATCCTGTCACTCAAGCCTAACCTGCATATTCGCACCGCTATAACTTTGCCCATTCTTAATCTACGTCGCAGTGCTTCGGAGGTCTACTAGACCTTCTTACTCAATACAAAACGTACAAGCTGTAGCTGGAACGATTCAAGCTTTACGGAGCTATTGTGCTCCAAACACGCCCGCGCGTGCAATTTCGCACATCAACGCTCGATGTTCTCCGCGCCCTTGCTCGCTCATCTTACACTTCTCGCTACTCTAGATGAAACCTTTCAATTCGCTATCGAAAGCTCTATCGTATGGTACCCAAATTGGCGAAACTTGAAAACATCGGTTTTCGGTGACGTCATCTTAAGAGCAGGCTCGGCTTAGCTGGTGCTCGTCCTCGATGGGAAATTGTCAGAAAATCAATTTTTCCTAAATTGGTCGAGATTGGCACCGTTCGATAGAGCTTTTCGAGCTGAACAAAAGCGTGTTACTGGATTTATCGAGTACTCAAATATGGGAGCGCAAGGGCGGAAGAACCTTCGGCCGCTAAGTCCGTCGCCCTAAAACGGCAGCTTGGGTTAAGGCAATATGGGAAGGTGGAGAGTTGTGATCACGTCGGTGTGAAGAACCTTCATCGTTCTGCTCACCTACGCACATTTAGGCCGTTAGCTTTCCGCGTCTCACCGCAGTGGTCGACTGAATTCGGAAAAAATCCTGTCACTCAAGCCTAACCTGCATATTCGCACCGCTATAACTTTGCTCATTCTTAACCTACGTCGCAGTGCTTCGGAGGTCTACTAGAACTTCTTACTCGCTTCAAAACGTACAAGCTGTAGCAGGAAGGATTCAAGCTTGACGGAGCTATTGTGCTCCAAACACGCCCGCGCGTGCAATTTCGCACATCAACGCTCGATGTTCTCCGCGCCCTTGCTCGCTCATCTTACACTTCTCGCTACTCTAGGTGAAACCTTTCAATTCGCTATCGAAAGCTCTATCGTATGGTACCCAAATTGGTGAAACTTGAAAATATCGGTTTTCGGTGACGTCATCTTAAGAGCAGGCTCGGCTTAGCTGGTGCTCGTCCTCGATGGGAAATTGTCAGAAAATCAATTTTTCCTAAATTGGTGCAGATTGGCACCGTTCGATAGAGCTTTTCGAGCTGAACAAAAGCGTGTTACTGGATTTATCGAGTACTCAAATATGGGAGCGCAAGGGCGGAAGAACCTTCGGCCGCTAAGTCCGTCGCCCTAAAACGGCAGCTTGGGTTAAGGCAATATGGGAAGGTGGAGAGTTGTGATCACGTCGGTGTGAAGAACCTTCATCGTTCTGCTCACCTACGCACATTTAGGCTGTTAGCTTTCCGCGTCTCACCGCAGTGGTCGACTGAATTCGGAAAAAATCCTGTCACTCAAGCCTAACCTGCATATTCGCACCGCTATAACTTTGCCCATTCTTAATCTACGTCGCAGTGCTTCGGAGGTCTACTAGATCTTCTTACTCAATACAAAACCCACAAGCTGTAGCAGGAAGGATTCAAGCTTGACGGAGCTATTGTGCTCCAAACACGCCCGCGCGTGCAATTTGGCACATCAACGCTTGATGTTCTCCGCGCCCTTACTCGCTCATCTTACACTTCTCGCTACTCTAAGTGAAACCTTTCAATTCGCTATCGAAAGCTCTATCGAATGGTACCCAACTTGGCGAATCTTGAAAACATCGGTTTTCGGTGGCGTCATCTTAAGAGCAGGCTCGGCTAGCTGGTGCTCGTCCTCGATAGGAAATTGTCAGAAAATCAGTTTTTCCGAAATTGGTCGCGAATGGTACCGTTCGATAGAGCTTTTCGAGCTGAACAGAACCGTATCACTGGAAATGTCGGCTACTCAAATATGGGCGCGCAAGGGCGGAAGAACCTTCGGCCGCTAAGTCCGTCGCCCTAAAACGGCAGCTTGGGTTAAGGCAACATAGACACGTGCAGAGTTGTGATCACGTCTGTGTAAAGAACCTTCATCGTTCTGCTCACCTACGCACATCTAGGCCGTTAGCTTTCCGCGTCTCACCGCAGTGGTCGACTGAATTCGGAAAAAATCCTGTCACCCAAGCCTAACCTGCATATTCGCACCGCTATAACTTTGCCCATTCTTAACCTACGTCGCAGTGCTTCGGAGGTCTACTAGATCTTCTTACTCACTACAAAACCCACAAGCTGTAGCAGGAAGGATTCAAGCTTGACGGAGCTATTGTGCTCCAAACACGCCCGCGCGTGCAATTTGGCACATCAACGCTCGATGTTCTCCGCGCCCTTGCTCGCTCATCTTACACTTCTCGCTACTCTAGGTGAAACCTTTCAATTCGCTATCGAAAGCTCTATCGTATGGTACCCAAATTGGTGAAACTTGAAAATATCGGTTTTCGGTGACGTCATCTTAAGAGCAGGCTCGGCTTAGCTGGTGCTCGTCCTCGATGGGAAATTGTCAGAAAATCAATTTTTCCTAAATTGGTCGAGATTGGCACCGTTCGATAGAGCTTTTCAAGCTGAACAGAACAGTATCACTGGAAATGTCGGCTACTCAAATATGGGCGCGCAAGGGCGGAAGAACCTTCGGCCGCTAAGTCCGTCGCCCTAAAACGGCAGCTTGGGTTAAGGCAACATAGACACGTGCAGAGTTGTGATCACGTCGGTGTGAAGAACCTTCATCGTTCTGCTCACCTACGCACATTTAGGCCGTTAGCTTTCCGCGTCTCACCGCAGTGGTCGACTGAATTCGGAAAAAATCCTGTCACTCAAGCCTAACCTGCATATTCGCACCGCTATAACTTTGCTCATTCTTAACCTACGTCGCAGTGCTTCGGAGGTCTACTAGAACTTCTTACTCGCTTCAAAACGTACAAGCTGTAGCAGGAAGGATTCAAGCTTGACGGAGCTATTGTGCTCCAAACACGCCCGCGCGTGCAATTTCGCACATCAACGCTCGATGTTCTCCGCGCCCTTGCTCGCTCATCTTACACTTCTCGCTACTCTAGGTGAAACCTTTCAATTCGCTATCGAAAGCTCTATCGTATGGTACCCAAATTGGTGAAACTTGAAAATATCGGTTTTCGGTGACGTCATCTTAAGAGCAGGCTCGGCTTAGCTGGTGCTCGTCCTCGATGGGAAATTGTCAGAAAATCAATTTTTCCTAAATTGGTGCAGATTGGCACCGTTCGATAGAGCTTTTCGAGCTGAACAAAAGCGTGTTACTGGATTTATCGAGTACTCAAATATGGGAGCGCAAGGGCGGAAGAACCTTCGGCCGCTAAGTCCGTCGCCCTAAAACGGCAGCTTGGGTTAAGGCAATATGGGAAGGTGGAGAGTTGTGATCACGTCGGTGTGAAGAACCTTCATCGTTCTGCTCACCTACGCACATTTAGGCTGTTAGCTTTCCGCGTCTCACCGCAGTGGTCGACTGAATTCGGAAAAAATCCTGTCACTCAAGCCTAACCTGCATATTCGCACCGCTATAACTTTGCACGTTCTTAAGCTACGTCACTTTGCTTCGGAGCTCTGCTAGACCTTCTTACTTGCTACAAAACCCTCAAGCTGTAGTAGGAAGGATTCAAGCTTGACGGAGCTATTGTGCTCCAAACACGCCCGCGCGTGCAATTTGGCACATCAACGCTCGATGTTCTCCGCGCCCTTGCTCGCTCATCTTACACTTCTCGCTACTCTAAGTGAAACCTTTCAACTCGCTATCGAAAGCTCTATCGAATGGTACCCAAATTGGCGAAACTTGAAAATATCGGTTTTCGGTGACGTCATCTTAAGAGTAGGGGCTTAGCTGGTGCTCGTCCTCGATGGGAAATTGTCAGAAAATCAATTTTTCCTAAATTGGTCGAGATTGGCACCGTTCGATAGAGCTTTTCAAGCTGAACAGAACAGTATCACTGGAAATGTCGGCTACTCAAATATGGGCGCGCAAGGGCGGAAGAACCTTCGGCCGCTAAGTCCGTCGCCCTAAAACGGCAGCTTGGGTTAAGGCAACATAGACACGTGCAGAGTTGTGATCACGTCGGTGTGAAGAACCTTCATCGTTCTGCTCAACTACGCACATTTAGGCCGTTAGCTTTCCGCGTCTCACCGCAGTGGTCGACTGAATTCGGAAAAAATCCTGTCACTCAAGCCTAACCTGCATATTCGCACCGCTATAACTTTGCCCATTCTTAATCTACGTCGCAGTGCTTCGGAGGTCTACTAGACCTTCTTACTCAATACAAAACGTACAAGCTGTAGCTGGAACGATTCAAGCTTTACGGAGCTATTGTGCTCCAAACACGCCCGCGCGTGCAATTTCGCACATCAACGCTCGATGTTCTCCGCGCCCTTGCTCGCTCATCTTACACTTCTCGCTACTCTAGGTGAAACCTTTCAATTCGCTATCGAAAGCTCTATCGTATGGTACCCAAATTGGCGAAACTTGAAAATATCGGTTTTCGGTGACGTCATCTTAAGAGCAGGCTCGGCTTAGCTGGTGCTCGTCCCCGATGGGAAATTGTCAGAAAATCAATTTTTCCTAAATTGGTGCAGATTGGCACCGTTCGATAGAGCTTTTCGAGCTGAACAAAAGCGTGTTACTGGATTTATCGAGTACTCAAATATGGGAGCGCAAGGGCGGAAGAACCTTCGGCCGCTAAGTCCGTCGCCCTAAAACGGCAGCTTGGGTTAAGGCAATATGGGAAGGTGGAGAGTTGTGATCACGTCGGTGTGAAGAACCTTCATCGTTCTGCTCACCTACGCACATTTAGGCCGTTAGCTTTCCGCGTCTCACCGCAGTGGTCGACTGAATTCGGAAAAATCCTGTCACCCAAGCCTAACCTGCATAATCGCACCGCTATAACTTTGCCCATTCTTAACCTACGTCGCAGTGCTTCGGAGGTCTACTAGATCTTCTTACTCACTACAAAACCCACAAGCTGTAGCAGGAAGGATTCAAGCTTGACGGAGCTATTGTGCTCCAAACACGCCCGCGCGTGCAATTTGGCACATCAACGCTCGATGTTCTCCGCGCCCTTGCTCGCTCATCTTACACTTCTCGCTACTCTAGGTGAAACCTTTCAATTCGCTATCGAAAGCTCTATCGTATGGTACCCAAATTGGCGAAACTTGAAAATATCGGTTTTCGGTGACGTCATCTTAAGAGCAGGCTCGGCTTAGCTGGTGCTCGTCCTCGATGGGAAATTGTCAGAAAATCAATTTTTCCTAAATTGGTCGAGATTGGCACCGTTCGATAGAGCTTTTCAAGCTGAACAGAACAGTATCACTGGAAATGTCGGCTACTCAAATATGGGCGCGCAAGGGCGGAAGAACCTTCGGCCGCTAAGTCCGTCGCCCTAAAACGGCAGCTTGGGTTAAGGCAACATAGACACGTGCAGAGTTGTGATCACGTCGGTGTGAAGAACCTTCATCGTTCTGCTCACCTACGCACATTTAGGCCGTTAGCTTTCCGCGTCTCACCGCAGTGGTCGACTGAATTCGGAAAAAATCCTGTCACTCAAGCCTAACCTGCATATTCGCACCGCTATAACTTTGCCCATTCTTAATCTACGTCGCAGTGCTTCGGAGGTCTACTAGACCTTCTTACTCAATACAAAACCCACAAGCTGTAGCTGGAACGATTCAAGCTTGACGGAGCTATTGTGCTCCAAACACGCCCGCGCGTGCAATTTGGCACATGAACGCTCGACGTTCTCCGCGCCCTTGCTCGCTCATCTTACACTTCTCGCTACTCTAAGTGAAACCTTTCAATTCGCTATCGAAAGCTCTATCGAATGGTACCCAAATTGGCGAAACTTGAAAATATCGGTTTTCGGTGACGTCATCTTAAGAGCAGGCTCGGCTTAGCTGGTGCTCGTCCTCGATGGGAAATTGTCAGAAAATCAATTTTTCCTAAATTGGTCGAGATTGGTACCGTTCGATAAAGCTTTTTGAGCTGAACAGAACCGTATCACTGGAAATGTCGGTTACTCAATAATAGGCGCGCAAGGGCGGAAGAACCTTCGGCCGCTAAGTCCGTCGCCCTAAAACGGCAGCTTGGGTTAAGGCAATATGGGAAGGTGGAGAGTTGTGATCACGTCGGTGTGAAGAACCTTCATCGTTCTGCTCACCTACGCACATTTAGGCCATTAGCTTTCCGCGTCTCACCGCAGTGGTCGACTGAATTCGGAAAAAATCCTGTCACTCAAGCCTAACCTGCATATTCGCACCGCTATAACTTTGCACGTTCTTAAGCTACGTCACTTTGCTTCGGAGCTCTGCTAGACCTTCTTACTTGCTACAAAACCCGCAAGCTGTAGTAGGAAGGATTCAAGCTTGACGGAGCTATTGTGCTCCAAACACGCCCGCGCGTGCAATTTGGCACATCAACGCTCGATGTTCTCCGCGCCCTTGCTCGCTCATCTTACACTTCTCGCTACTCTAGGTGAAACCTTTCAATTCGCTATCGAAAGCTCTATCGAATGGTACCCAAATTGGCGAAACTTGAAAATATTGGTTTTCGGTGACGTCATCTTAAGGGAAGGCTCGGCTTAGCTGGCGCTCGTCCTCGATGGGAAATTGTCAGAAAATCAATTTTTCCTAAATTGGTCGAGATTGGCACCGTTCGATAGAGCTTTTCGAGCTGAACAAAAGCGTATTACTGGATTTATCGAGTACTCAAATATGGGAGCGCAAGGGCGGAAGAACCTTCGGCCGCTAAGTCCGTCGCCCTAAAACGGCAGCTTGGGTTAAGGCAATATGGGAAGGTGCAGAGTTGTGATCACGTCGGTGTGAAGAACCTTCATCGTTCTGCTCACCTACACACATTTAGGGCGTTAGCTTTCCGCGCCTCACCGCAGTGGTCGACTGAATTCGGAAAAAATCCTGTCACCCAAGCCTAACCTGCATAATCGCACCGCTATAACTTTGCCCATTCTTAACCTACGTCGCAGTGCTTCGGAGGTCTACTAGACCTTCTTACTCAATACAAAACGTACAAGCTGTAGCTGGAACGATTCAAGCTTTACGGAGCTATTGTGCTCCAAACACGCCCGCGCGTGCAATTTCGCACATCAACGCTCGACGTTCTCCGCGCCCTTGCTCGCTCAACTTACACTTCTCGCTACTCTAGGTGAAACCTTTCAATTCGCTATCGAAAGCTCTATCGAATGGTACCCAAATTGGCGAAACTTGAAAATATCGGTTTTCGGTGACGTCATCTTAAGAGCAGGCTCGGCTTAGCTGGTGCTCGTCCCCGATGGGAAATTGTCAGAAAATCAATTTTTCCTAAATTGGTCGAGATTGGCACCGTTCGATAGAGCTTTTCAAGCTGAACAAAAGCGTATTACTGGATTTATCGAGTACTCAAATATGGGAGCGCAAGGGCGGAAGAACCTTCGGCCGCTAAGTCCGTCGCCCTAAAACGGCAGCTTGGGTTAAGGCAATATGGGAAGGTGGAGAGTTGTGATCACGTCGGTGTGAAGAACCTTCATCGTTCTGCTCACCTACGCACATTTAGGCCGTTAGCTTTCCGCGTCTCACCGCAGTGGTCGACTGAATTCGGAAAAAATCCTGTCACTCAAGCCTAACCTGCATATTCGCACCGCTATAACTTTGCCCATTCTTAATCTACGTCGCAGTATTTCGGAGGTCTACTAGATCTTCTTACTCAATACAAAACCCACAAGCTGTAGCAGGAAGGATTCAAGCTTGACGGAGCTATTGTGCTCCAAACACGCCCGCGCGTGCAATTTGGCACATGAACGCTTGATGTTCTCCGCGCCCTTACTCGCTCATCTTACACTTCTCGCTACTCTAAGTGAAACCTTTCAACTCGCTATCGAAAGCTCTATCGAATGGTACCCAAATTGGCGAAACTTGAAAATATCGGTTTTCGGTGACGTCATCGTCAGCGCAGGCTCGGCTTAGCTGGTGCTCGTCCTCGATGGGAAATTGTCAGAAAATCAATTTTTCCTAAATTGGTCGAGATTGGCACCGTTCGATAGAGCTTTTCGAGCTGAACAAAAGCGTATTACTGGATTTATCGAGTACTCAAATATGGGAGCGCAAGGGCGGAAGAACCTTCGGCCGCTAAGTCCGTCGCCATAAAACGGCAGCTTGGGTTAAGGCAATATGGGAAGGTGGAGAGTTGTGATCACGTCGGTGTGAAGAACCTTCATCGTTCTGCTCACCTACGCACATTTAGGCCGTTAGCTTTCCGCGCCTCACCGCAGTGGTCGACTGAATTCGGAAAAAATCCTGTCACCCAAGCCTAACCTGCATAATCGCACCGCTATAACTTTGCCCATTCTTAACCTACGTCGCAGTGCTTCGGAGGTCTACTAGACCTTCTTACTCAATACAAAACGTACAAGCTGTAGCTGGAACGATTCAAGCTTTACGGAGCTATTGTGCTCCAAACACGCCCGCGCGTGCAATTTCGCACATCAACGCTCGACGTTCTCCGCGCCCTTACTCGCTCATCTTACACTTCTCGCTACTCTAGGTGAAACCTTTCAATTTGCTATCGAAAGCTCTATCGAATGGTACCCAAATTGGCGAAACTTGAAAATATCGGTTTTCGGTGACGTCATCTTAAGAGCAGGCTCGGCTTAGCTGGTGCTCGTCCTCGATGGGAAATTGTCAGAAAATCAATTTTTCCTAAATTGGTCGAGATTGGTACCGTTCGATAAAGCTTTTCGAGCTGAACAGAACCGTATCACTGGAAATGTCGGTTACTCAATAATAGGCGCGCAAGGGCGGAAGAACCTTCGGCTGCTAAGTCCGTCGCCCTAAAACGGCAGCTTGGGTTAA
The DNA here is from genome assembly GCA_947396885.1 of Heligmosomoides polygyrus polygyrus. NCBI lineage: Eukaryota > Metazoa > Nematoda > Chromadorea > Rhabditida > Heligmosomidae > Heligmosomoides > Heligmosomoides polygyrus. Next base: position 107,701 of record OX377204.1, read on the forward strand.
GGCAATATGGGAAGGTGGAGAGTTGTGATCACGTCGGTATGAAGAACCTTCATCGTTCTGCTCACCTACGCACATTTAGGCCATTAGCTTTCCGCGTCTCACCGCAGTGGTCGACTGAATTCGGAAAAAATCCGGCCACCCAAGCCTAACCTGCATATTCGCACCGCTATAACTTTGCTCATTCTTAACCTACGTCGCAGTGCTTCGAAGGTCTACTAGAACTTCTTACTCTCTACAAAACCTACAAGCTGTAGCTGGAACGATTCAAGCTTTACGGAGCTATTGTGCTCCAAACACGCCCGCGCGTGCAATTTCGCACATCAACGCTCGATGTTCTCCGCGCCCTTGCTCGCTCATCTTACACTTCTCGCTACTCTAGGTGAAACCTTTCAACTCGCTATCGAAAGCTCTATCGAATGGTACCCAAATTGGCGAAACTTGAAAATATCGGTTTTCGGTGACGTCATCGTCAGCGCAGGCTCGGCTTAGCTGGTGCTCGTCCTCGATGGGAAATTGTCAGAAAATCAATTTTTCCGAAATTGGTCGAGATTGGCACCGTTCGATAGAGCTTTTCGAGCTGAACAGAAACGTATCACTGGAGATGTCCGCAACTCAAATATGGTCGCGCAAGGGCGGAAGAACCTTCGGCCGCTAAGTCCGTCGCCCTAAAACGGCAGCTTGGGTTAAGGCAACATAGACACGTGCAGAGTTGTGATCACGTCGGTGTGAAGAACCTTCATCGTTCTGCTCACCTACGCACATTTAGGCCGTTAGCTTTCCGCGTCTCGCCGCAGTGGTCGACTGAATTCGGAAAAATCCTGTCACCCAAGCCTAACCTGCATAATCGCACCGCTATAACTTTGCCCATTCTTAATCTACGTCACTTTGCTTCGGAGCTCTGCTAGACCTTCTTACTTGCTAAAAACCCGCAAGCTGTAGTAGGAAGGATTCAAGCTTGACGGAGCTTTTGTGCTCCAAACACGCCCGCGCGTGCAATTTGGCACATCAACGCTCGACGTTCTCCGCGCCCTTGCTCGCTCATCTTACACTTCTCGCTACTCTAAGTGAAACCTTTCAACTCGCTATCGAAAGCTCTATCGAATGGTACCCAAATTGGCGAAACTTGAAAATATCGGTTTTCGGTGACGTCATCGTCAGCGCAGGCTCGGCTTAGCTGGTGCTCGTCCTCGATGGGAAATTGTCAGAAAATCAATTTTTCCGAAATTGGTCGAGATTGGCACCGTTCGATAGAGCTTTTCGAGCTGAACAGAAACGTATCACTGGAGATGTCCGCAACTCAAATATGGTCGCGCAAGGGCGGAAGAACCTTCGGCCGCTAAGTCCGTCGCCCTAAAACGGCAGCTTGGGTTAAGGCAATATGGGAAGGTGGAGAGTTTTGATCACGCCTGTGTGAAGAACCCTCATCGTTCTGCTCACCAACACATACATAGGCCGTTAGCTTTCCGCGCCTCACCGCAGTGGTCGACTGAATTCGGAAAAAATCCTGTCACTCAAGCCTAACCTGCATATTCGCACCGCTATAACTTTGCTCATTCTTAACCTACGTCGCAGTGCTTCGAAGGTCTACTAGAACTTCTTACTCTCTACAAAACCTACAAGCTGTAGCTGGAACGATTCAAGCTTTACGGAGCTATTGTGCTCCAAACACGCCCGCGCGTGCAATTTCGCACATCAACGCTCGATGTTCTCCGCGCCCTTGCTCGCTCATCTTACACTTCTCGCTACTCTAGGTGAAACCTTTCAATTTGCTATCGAAAGCTCTATCGAATGGTACCAAATTGGCGAAACTTGAAAATATCGGTTTTCGGTGACGTCATCTTAAGAGCAGGCTCGGCTTAGCTGGTGCTCGTCCTCGATGGGAAATTGTCAGAAAATCAATTTTTCCTAAATTGGTCGAGATTGGCACCGTTCGATAGAGCTTTTCGAGCTGAACAAAAGCGTATTACTGGATTTATCAAGTACTCAAATATGGGAGCGCAAGGGCGGAAGAACCTTCGGCCGCTAAGTCCGTCGCCCTAAAACGGCAGCTTGGGTTAAGGCAATATGGGAAGGTGGAGAGTTGTGATCACGTCGGTGTGAAGAACCTTCATCGTTCTGCTCACCTACGCACATTTAGGCCGTTAGCTTTCCGCGTCTCACCGCAGTGGTCGACTGAATTCGGAAAAAATCCTGTCACTCAAGCCTAACCTGCATATTCGCACCGCTATAACTTTGCCCATTCTTAATCTACGTCGCAGTGCTTCGGAGGTCTACTAGATCTTCTTACTCAATACAAAACCCACAAGCTGTAGCAGGAAGGATTCAAGCTTGACGGAGCTATTGTGCTCCAAACACGCCCGCGCGTGCAATTTGGCACATCAACGCTTGATGTTCTCCGCGCCCTTACTCGCTCATCTTACACTTCTCGCTACTCTAAGTGAAACCTTTCAATTCGCTATCGAAAGCTCTATCGAATGGTACCCAACTTGGCGAATCTTGAAAACATCGGTTTTCGGTGGCGTCATCTTAAGAGCAGGCTCGGCTAGCTGGTGCTCGTCCTCGATAGGAAATTGTCAGAAAATCAGTTTTTCCGAAATTGGTCGCGAATGGTACCGTTCGATAGAGCTTTTCGAGCTGAACAGAACCGTATCACTGGAAATGTCGGCTACTCAAATATGGGCGCGCAAGGGCGGAAGAACCTTCGGCCGCTAAGTCCGTCGCCCTAAAACGGCAGCTTGGGTTAAGGCAACATAGACACGTGCAGAGTTGTGATCACGTCGGTGTGAAGAACCTTCATCGTTCTGCTCACCTACGCACATTTAGGCCGTTAGCTTTCCGCGTCTCACCGCAGTGGTCGACTGAATTCGGAAAAAATCCTGTCACCCAAGCCTAACCTGCATATTCGCACCGCTATAACTTTGCCCATTCTTAACCTACGTCGCAGTGCTTCGGAGGTCTACTAGATCTTCTTACTCACTACAAAACCCACAAGCTGTAGCAGGAAGGATTCAAGCTTGACGGAGCTATTGTGCTCCAAACACGCCCGCGCGTGCAATTTGGCACATCAACGCTCGATGTTCTCCGCGCCCTTGCTCGCTCATCTTACACTTCTCGCTACTCTAGGTGAAACCTTTCAATTCGCTATCGAAAGCTCTATCGTATGGTACCCAAATTGGCGAAACTTGAAAATATCGGTTTTCGGTGACGTCATCTTAAGAGCAGGCTCGGCTTAGCTGGTGCTCGTCCTCGATGGGAAATTGTCAGAAAATCAATTTTTCCTAAATTGGTCGAGATTGGCACCGTTCGATAGAGCTTTTCAAGCTGAACAGAACAGTATCACTGGAAATGTCGGCTACTCAAATATGGGCGCGCAAGGGCGGAAGAACCTTCGGCCGCTAAGTCCGTCGCCCTAAAACGGCAGCTTGGGTTAAGGCAACATAGACACGTGCAGAGTTGTGATCACGTCGGTGTGAAGAACCTTCATCGTTCTGCTCACCTACGCACATTTAGGCCGTTAGCTTTCCGCGTCTCACCGCAGTGGTCGACTGAATTCGGAAAAAATCCTGTCACTCAAGCCTAACCTGCATATTCGCACCGCTATAACTTTGCCCATTCTTAATCTACGTCGCAGTGCTTCGGAGGTCTACTAGACCTTCTTACTCTATACAAAACGTACAAGCTGTAGCTGGAACGATTCAAGCTTTACGGAGCTATTGTGCTCCAAACACGCCCGCGCGTGCAATTTCGCACATCAACGCTCGATGTTCTCCGCGCCCTTGCTCGCTCATCTTACACTTCTCGCTACTCTAGATGAAACCTTTCAATTCGCTATCGAAAGCTCTATCGTATGGTACCCAAATTGGCGAAACTTGAAAACATCGGTTTTCGGTGACGTCATCTTAAGAGCAGGCTCGGCTTAGCTGGTGCTCGTCCTCGATGGGAAATTGTCAGAAAATCAATTTTTCCTAAATTGGTCGAGATTGGCACCGTTCGATAGAGCTTTTCGAGCTGAACAAAAGCGTGTTACTGGATTTATCGAGTACTCAAATATGGGAGCGCAAGGGCGGAAGAACCTTCGGCCGCTAAGTCCGTCGCCCTAAAACGGCAGCTTGGGTTAAGGCAATATGGGAAGGTGGAGAGTTGTGATCACGTCGGTGTGAAGAACCTTCATCGTTCTGCTCACCTACGCACATTTAGGCCGTTAGCTTTCCGCGTCTCACCGCAGTGGTCGACTGAATTCGGAAAAAATCCTGTCACTCAAGCCTAACCTGCATATTCGCACCGCTATAACTTTGCTCATTCTTAACCTACGTCGCAGTGCTTCGGAGGTCTACTAGAACTTCTTACTCGCTTCAAAACGTACAAGCTGTAGCAGGAAGGATTCAAGCTTGACGGAGCTATTGTGCTCCAAACACGCCCGCGCGTGCAATTTCGCACATCAACGCTCGATGTTCTCCGCGCCCTTGCTCGCTCATCTTACACTTCTCGCTACTCTAGGTGAAACCTTTCAATTCGCTATCGAAAGCTCTATCGTATGGTACCCAAATTGGTGAAACTTGAAAATATCGGTTTTCGGTGACGTCATCTTAAGAGCAGGCTCGGCTTAGCTGGTGCTCGTCCTCGATGGGAAATTGTCAGAAAATCAATTTTTCCTAAATTGGTGCAGATTGGCACCGTTCGATAGAGCTTTTCGAGCTGAACAAAAGCGTGTTACTGGATTTATCGAGTACTCAAATATGGGAGCGCAAGGGCGGAAGAACCTTCGGCCGCTAAGTCCGTCGCCCTAAAACGGCAGCTTGGGTTAAGGCAATATGGGAAGGTGGAGAGTTGTGATCACGTCGGTGTGAAGAACCTTCATCGTTCTGCTCACCTACGCACATTTAGGCTGTTAGCTTTCCGCGTCTCACCGCAGTGGTCGACTGAATTCGGAAAAAATCCTGTCACTCAAGCCTAACCTGCATATTCGCACCGCTATAACTTTGCACGTTCTTAAGCTACGTCACTTTGCTTCGGAGCTCTGCTAGACCTTCTTACTTGCTACAAAACCCTCAAGCTGTAGTAGGAAGGATTCAAGCTTGACGGAGCTATTGTGCTCCAAACACGCCCGCGCGTGCAATTTGGCACATCAACGCTCGATGTTCTCCGCGCCCTTGCTCGCTCATCTTACACTTCTCGCTACTCTAAGTGAAACCTTTCAACTCGCTATCGAAAGCTCTATCGAATGGTACCCAAATTGGCGAAACTTGAAAATATCGGTTTTCGGTGACGTCATCTTAAGAGTAGGGGCTTAGCTGGTGCTCGTCCTCGATGGGAAATTGTCAGAAAATCAATTTTTCCTAAATTGGTCGAGATTGGCACCGTTCGATAGAGCTTTTCAAGCTGAACAGAACAGTATCACTGGAAATGTCGGCTACTCAAATATGGGCGCGCAAGGGCGGAAGAACCTTCGGCCGCTAAGTCCGTCGCCCTAAAACGGCAGCTTGGGTTAAGGCAACATAGACACGTGCAGAGTTGTGATCACGTCGGTGTGAAGAACCTTCATCGTTCTGCTCAACTACGCACATTTAGGCCGTTAGCTTTCCGCGTCTCACCGCAGTGGTCGACTGAATTCGGAAAAAATCCTGTCACTCAAGCCTAACCTGCATATTCGCACCGCTATAACTTTGCCCATTCTTAATCTACGTCGCAGTGCTTCGGAGGTCTACTAGACCTTCTTACTCAATACAAAACGTACAAGCTGTAGCTGGAACGATTCAAGCTTTACGGAGCTATTGTGCTCCAAACACGCCCGCGCGTGCAATTTCGCACATCAACGCTCGATGTTCTCCGCGCCCTTGCTCGCTCATCTTACACTTCTCGCTACTCTAGGTGAAACCTTTCAATTCGCTATCGAAAGCTCTATCGTATGGTACCCAAATTGGCGAAACTTGAAAATATCGGTTTTCGGTGACGTCATCTTAAGAGCAGGCTCGGCTTAGCTGGTGCTCGTCCTCGATGGGAAATTGTCAGAAAATCAATTTTTCCTAAATTGGTGCAGATTGGCACCGTTCGATAGAGCTTTTCGAGCTGAACAAAAGCGTGTTACTGGATTTATCGAGTACTCAAATATGGGAGCGCAAGGGCGGAAGAACCTTCGGCCGCTAAGTCCGTCGCCCTAAAACGGCAGCTTGGGTTAAGGCAATATGGGAAGGTGGAGAGTTGTGATCATGTCGGTGTGAAGAACCTTCATCGTTCTGCTCACCTACGCACATTTAGGCCGTTAGCTTTCCGCGTCTCACCGCAGTGGTCGACTGAATTCGGAAAAAATCCTGTCACCCAAGCCTAACCTGCATATTCGCACCGCTATAACTTTGCCCATTCTTAACCTACGTCGCAGTGCTTCGGAGGTCTACTAGATCTTCTTACTCACTACAAAACCCACAAGCTGTAGCAGGAAGGATTCAAGCTTGACGGAGCTATTGTGCTCCAAACACGCCCGCGCGTGCAATTTGGCACATCAACGCTCGATGTTCTCCGCGCCCTTGCTCGCTCATCTTACACTTCTCGCTACTCTAGGTGAAACCTTTCAATTCGCTATCGAAAGCTCTATCGTATGGTACCCAAATTGGCGAAACTTGAAAATATCGGTTTTCGGTGACGTCATCTTAAGAGCAGGCTCGGCTTAGCTGGTGCTCGTCCTCGATGGGAAATTGTCAGAAAATCAATTTTTCCTAAATTGGTCGAGATTGGCACCGTTCGATAGAGCTTTTCAAGCTGAACAGAACAGTATCACTGGAAATGTCGGCTACTCAAATATGGGCGCGCAAGGGCGGAAGAACCTTCGGCCGCTAAGTCCGTCGCCCTAAAACGGCAGCTTGGGTTAAGGCAACATAGACACGTGCAGAGTTGTGATCACGTCGGTGTGAAGAACCTTCATCGTTCTGCTCACCTACGCACATTTAGGCCGTTAGCTTTCCGCGTCTCACCGCAGTGGTCGACTGAATTCGGAAAAAATCCTGTCACTCAAGCCTAACCTGCATATTCGCACCGCTATAACTTTGCCCATTCTTAATCTACGTCGCAGTGCTTCGGAGGTCTACTAGACCTTCTTACTCAATACAAAACGTACAAGCTGTAGCTGGAACGATTCAAGCTTTACGGAGCTATTGTGCTCCAAACACGCCCGCGCGTGCAATTTCGCACATCAACGCTCGATGTTCTCCGCGCCCTTGCTCGCTCATCTTACACTTCTCGCTACTCTAGATGAAACCTTTCAATTCGCTATCGAAAGCTCTATCGTATGGTACCCAAATTGGCGAAACTTGAAAACATCGGTTTTCGGTGACGTCATCTTAAGAGCAGGCTCGGCTTAGCTGGTGCTCGTCCTCGATGGGAAATTGTCAGAAAATCAATTTTTCCTAAATTGGTCGAGATTGGCACCGTTCGATAGAGCTTTTCGAGCTGAACAGAAACGTATCACTGGAGATGTCCGCAACTCAAATATGGTCGCGCAAGGGCGGAAGAACCTTCGGCCGCTAAGTCCGTCGCCCTAAAACGGCAGCTTGGGTTAAGGCAATATGGGAAGGTGGAGAGTTTTGATCACGCCTGTGTGAAGAACCCTCATCGTTCTGCTCACCAACACATACATAGGCCGTTCGCTTTCCGCGCCTCACCGCAGTGGTCGACTGAATTCGGAAAAAATCCTGTCACTCAAGCCTAACCTGCATATTCGCACCGCTATAACTTTGCTCATTCTTAACCTACGTCGCAGTGCTTCGAAGGTCTACTAGAACTTCTTACTCTCTACAAAACCCACAAGCTGTAGCTGGAACGATTCAAGCTTTACGGAGCTATTGTGCTCCAAACACGCCCGCGCGTGCAATTTCGCACATCAACGCTCGATGTTCTCCGCGCCCTTGCTCGCTCATCTTACACTTCTCGCTACTCTAGGTGAAACCTTTCAATTCGCTATCGAAAGCTCTATCGAATGGTACCAAATTGGCGAAACTTGAAAATATCGGTTTTCGGTGACGTCATCTTAAGAGCAGGCTCGGCTTAGCTGGCGCTCGTCCTCGATGGGAAATTGTCAGAAAATCAATTTTTCCGAAATTGGTCGAGATTGGCACCGTTCGATAGAGCTTTTCGACCTGAACAAAAGCGTATTACTGGATTTATCAAGTACTCAAATATGGGAGCGCAAGGGCGGAAGAACCTTCGGCCGCTAAGTCCGTCGCCCTAAAACGGCAGCTTGGGTTAAGGCAACATAGACACGTGCAGAGTTGTGATCACGTCGGTGTGAAGAACCTTCATCGTTCTGCTCACCTACGCACATTTAGGCCGTTAGCTTTCCGCGTCTCACCGCAGTGGTCGACTGAATTCGGAAAAAATCCTGTCACTCAAGCCTAACCTGCATATTCGCACCGCTATAACTTTGCCCATTCTTAATCTACGTCGCAGTGCTTCGGAGGTCTTCTAGACCTTCTTACTCAATACAAAACCCGCAAGCTGTAGCAGGAAGGATTCTAGCTTGACGGAGCTACTGGGCTCCAAACACGCCCGCGCGTGCAATTTGGCACATCAACGCTCGATGTTCTCCGCGCCCTTGCTCGCTCATCTTACACTTCTCGCTACTCTAGGTGAAACCTTTCAATTTGCTATCGAAAGCTCTATCGAATGGTACCCAAATTGGCGAAACTTGAAAATATCGGTTTTCGGTGACGTCATCGTCAGCGCAGGCTCGGCTTAGCTGGTGCTCGTCCTCGATGGGAAATTGTCAGAAAATCAATTTTTCCTAAATTGGTCGAGATTGGCACCATTCGATAGAGCTTTTCGAGCTGAACAAAAGCGTATTACTGGATTTATCGAGTACTCAAATATGGGAGCGCAAGGGCGGAAGAACCTTCGGCCGCTAAGTCCGTCGCCCTAAAACGGCAGCTTGGGTTAAGGCAACATAGACACGTGCAGAGTTGTGATCACGTCGGTGTGAAGAACCTTCATCGTTCTGCTCACCTACGCACATTTAGGCCATTAGCTTTCCGCGTCTCACCGCAGTGGTCGACTGAATTCGGAAAAAATCCGGCCACCCAAGCCTAACCTGCATATTCGCACCGCTATAACTTTGCACGTTCTTAAGCTACGTCACTTTGCTTCGGAGCTCTGCTAGAACTTCTTACTGGCTACAAAACCCGCAAGCTGTAGTAGGAAGGATTCAAGCTTGACGGAGCTATTGTGCTCCAAACACGCCCGCGCGTGCAATTTGGCACATCAACGCTCGATGTTCTCCGCGCCCTTGCTCGCTCATTTTACACTTCTCGCTACTCTAAGTGAAACCTTTCAACTCGCTATCGAAAGCTCTATCGAATGGTACCCAAATTGGCGAAACTTGAAAATATCGGTTTTCGGTGACGTCATCGTCAGCGCAGGCTCGGCTTAGCTGGTGCTCGTCCTCGATGGGAAATTGTCAGAAAATCAATTTTTCCGAAATTGGTCGGGATTGGCACCGTTCGATAGAGCTTTTCGAGCTGGACAAAAGCGTATTACTGGATTTATCGAGTACTCAAATATGGGAGCGCAAGGGCGGAAGAACCTTCGGCCGCTAAGTCCGTCGCCCTAAAACGGCAGCTTGGGTTAAGGCAACATAGACACGTGCAGAGTTGTGATCACGTCGGTGTGAAGAACCTTCATCGTTCTGCTCACCTACACACACTTAGGCCGTTAGCTTTCCGCGCCTCACCGCAGTGGTCGACTGAATTCGGAAAAAATCCTGTCACTCAAGCCTAACCTGCATATTCGCACCGCTATAACTTTGCCCATTCTTAACCTACGTCGCAGTGCTTCGGAGGTCTACTAGACCTTCTTACTGGCTACAAAACCCGCAAGCTGTAGCAGGAAGGATTCAAGCTTGACGGAGCTATTGTGCTCCAAACACGCCCGCGCGTGCAATTTGGCACATCAACGCTCGATGTTCTCCGCGCCCTTGCTCGCTCATCTTACACTTCTCGCTACTCTAGGTGAAACCTTTCAATTCGCTATCGAAAGCTCTATCGAATGGTACCCAAATTGGCGAAACTTGAAAATATCGGTTTTCGGTGACGTCATCGTCAGCGCAGGCTCGGCTTAGCTGGTGCTCGTCCTCGATGGGAAATTGTCAGAAAATCAATTTTTCCGAAATTGGTCGAGATTGGCACCGTTCGATAGAGCTTTTCGAGCTGGACAGAACCGTGTCACTGGAAATGTCGGCTACTCAAATATGGGCGCGCAAGGGCGGAAGAACCTTCGGCCGCTAAGTCCGTCGCCCTAAAACGGCAGCTTGGGTTAAGGCAACATAGACACGTGCAGAGTTGTGATCACGTCGGTGTGAAGAACCTTCATCGTTCTGCTCACCTACGCACATTTAGGCCATTAGCTTTCCGCGTCTCACCGCAGTGGTCGACTGAATTCGGAAAAAATCCGGCCACCCAAGCCTAACCTGCATATTCGCACCGCTATAACTTTGCACGTTCTTAAGCTACGTCACTTTGCTTCGGAGCTCTGCTAGATCTTCTTACTGGCTACAAAACCCGCAAGCTGTAGTAGGAAGGATTCAAGCTTGACGGAGCTATTGTGCTCCAAACACGCCCGCGCGTGCAATTTGGCACATCAACGCTCGATGTTCTCCGCGCCCTTGCTCGCTCATCTTACACTTCTCGCTACTCTAAGTGAAGCCTTTCAACTCGCTATCGAAAGCTCTATCGAATGGTACCCAAATTGGCGAAACTTGAAAATATCGGTTTTCGGTGACGTCATCGTCGGCGCAGGCTCGGCTTAGCTGGTGCTCGTCCTCGATGGGAAATTGTCAGAAAATCAATTTTTCCGAAATTGGTCGAGATTGGCACCGTTCGATAGAGCTTTTCGAGCTGGACAAAAGCGTATTACTGGATTTATCGAGTACTCAAATATGGGAGCGCAAGGGCGGAAGAACCTTCGGCCGCTAAGTCCGTCGCCCTAAAACGGCAGCTTGGGTTAAGGCAACATAGACACGTGCAGAGTTGTGATCACGTCGGTGTGAAGAACCCTCATCGTTCTGCTCACCAACACATACATAGGCCGTTCGCTTTCCGCGCCTCACCGCAGTGGTCGACTGAATTCGGAAAAAATCCTGTCACTCAAGCCTAACCTGCATATTCGCACCGCTATAACTTTGCTCATTCTTAACCTACGTCGCAGTGCTTCGAAGGTCTACTAGAACTTCTTACTCTCTACAAAACCCACAAGCTGTAGCTGGAACGATTCAAGCTTTACGGAGCTATTGTGCTCCAAACACGCCCGCGCGTGCAATTTCGCACATCAACGCTCGATGTTCTCCGCGCCCTTGCTCGCTCATCTTACACTTCTCGCTACTCTAGGTGAAACCTTTCAATTCGCTATCGAAAGCTCTATCGAATGGTACCAAATTGGCGAAACTTGAAAATATCGGTTTTCGGTGACGTCATCTTAAGAGCAGGCTCGGCTTAGCTGGTGCTCGTCCTCGATGGGAAATTGTCAGAAAATCAATTTTTCCGAAATTGGTCGAGATTGGCACCGTTCGATAGAGCTTTTCGAGCTGAACAAAAGCGTATTACTGGATTTATCAAGTACTCAAATATGGGAGCGCAAGGGCGGAAGAACCTTCGGCCGCTAAGTCCGTCGCCCTAAAACGGCAGCTTGGGTTAAGGCAACATAGACACGTGCAGAGTTGTGATCACGTCGGTGTGAAGAACCTTCATCGTTCTGCTCACCTACGCACATTTAGGCCGTTAGCTTTCCGCGCCTCACCGCAGTGGTCGACTGAATTCGGAAAAAATCCTGTCACCCAAGCCTAACCTGCATATTCGCACCGCTATAACTTTGCCCATTCTTAACGTACGTCGCAGTGCTTCGGAGGTCTACTAGATCTTCTTACTCACTACAAAACCCACAAGCTGTAGCAGGAAGGATCCAAGCTTGACGGAGCTATTGTGCTCCAAACACGCCCGCGCGTGCAATTTGGCACATCAACGCTCGATGTTCTCCGCGCCCTTGCTCGCTCATCTTACACTTCTCGCTACTCTAGGTGAAACCTTTCAATTCGCTATTGAAAGCTCTATCGTATGGTACCCAAATTGGCGAAACTTGAAAATATCGGTTTTCGGTGACGTCATCTTAAGAGTAGGGGCTTAGCTGGTGCTCGTCCTCGATGGGAAATTGTCAGAAAATCAATTTTTCCTAAATTGGTCGACATTGGCACCGTTCGATAGAGCTTTTCAAGCTGAACAGAACAGTATCACTGGAAATGTCGGCTACTCAAATATGGGAGCGCAAGGGCGGAAGAACCTTCGGCCGCTAAGTCCGTCGCCCTAAAACGGCAGCTTGGGTTAAGGCAATATGGGAAGGTGGAGAGTTGTTATCACGTCGGTGTGAAGAACCTTCATCGTTCTGCTCACCTACGCACATTTAGGCCGTTAGCTTTCCGCGTCTCACCGCAGTGGTCGACTGAATTCGGAAAAAATCCTGTCACTCAAGCCTAACCTGCATATTCGCACCGCTATAACTTTGCCCATTCTTAATCTACGTCGCAGTGCTTCGGAGGTCTTCTAGACCTTCTTACTCAATACAAAACCCGCAAGCTGTAGCAGGAAGGATTCAAGCTTGACGGAGCTACTGGGCTCCAAACACGCCCGCGCGTGCAATTTGGCACATCAACGCTCGATGTTCTCCGCGCCCTTGCTCGCTCATCTTACACTTCTCGCTACTCTAGGTGAAACCTTTCAATTTGCTATCGAAAGCTCTATCGAATGGTACCCAAATTGGCGAAACTTGAAAATATCGGTTTTCGGTGACGTCATCGTCAGCGCAGGCTCGGCTTAGCTGGTGCTCGTCCTCGATGGGAAATTGTCAGAAAATCAATTTTTCCTAAATTGGTCGAGATTGGCACCTTTCGATAGAGCTTTTCGAGCTGAACAAAAGCGTATTACTGGATTTATCGAGTACTCAAATATGGGAGCGCAAGGGCGGAAGAACCTTCGGCCGCTAAGTCCGTCGCCCTAAAACGGCAGCTTGGGTTAAGGCAACATAGACACGTGCAGAGTTGTGATCACGTCGGTGTGAAGAACCTTCATCGTTCTGCTCACCTACGCACATTTAGGCCATTAGCTTTCCGCGTCTCACCGCAGTGGTCGACTGAATTCGGAAAAAATCCGGCCACCCAAGCCTAACCTGCATATTCGCACCGCTATAACTTTGCACGTTCTTAAGCTACGTCACTTTGCTTCGGAGCTCTGCTAGAACTTCTTACTGGCTACAAAACCCGCAAGCTGTAGTAGGAAGGATTCAAGCTTGACGGAGCTATTGTGCTCCAAACACGCCCGCGCGTGCAATTTGGCACATCAACGCTCGATGTTCTCCGCGCCCTTGCTCGCTCATCTTACACTTCTCGCTACTCTAAGTGAAACCTTTCAACTCGCTATCGAAAGCTCTATCGAATGGTACCCAAATTGGCGAAACTTGAAAATATCGGTTTTCGGTGACGTCATCGTCAGCGCAGGCTCGGCTTAGCTGGTGCTCGTCCTCGATGGGAAATTGTCAGAAAATCAATTTTTCCGAAATTGGTCGAGATTGGCACCGTTCGATAGAGCTTTTCGAGCTGGACAAAAGCGTATTACTGGATTTATCGAGTACTCAAATATGGGAGCGCAAGGGCGGAAGAACCTTCGGCCGCTAAGTCCGTCGCCCTAAAACGGCAGCTTGGGTTAAGGCAACATAGACACGTGCAGAGTTGTGATCACGTCGGTGTGAAGAACCTTCATCGTTCTGCTCACCTACACACACTTAGGCCGTTAGCTTTCCGCGCCTCACCGCAGTGGTCGACTGAATTCGGAAAAAATCCTGTCACTCAAGCCTAACCTGCATATTCGCACCGCTATAACTTTGCCCATTCTTAACCTACGTCGCAGTGCTTCGGAGGTCTTCTAGACCTTCTTACTGGCTACAAAACCCGCAAGCTGTAGCAGGAAGGATTCAAGCTTGACGGAGCTATTGTGCTCCAAACACGCCCGCGCGTGCAATTTGGCACATCAACGCTCGATGTTCTCCGCGCCCTTGCTCGCTCATCTTACACTTCTCGCTACTCTAGGTGAAACCTTTCAATTCGCTATCGAAAGCTCTATCGAATGGTACCCAAATTGGCGAAACTTGAAAATATCGGTTTTCGGTGACGTCATCGTCAGCGCAGGCTCGGCTTAGCTGGTGCTCGTCCTCGATGGGAAATTGTCAGAAAATCAATTTTTCCGAAATTGGTCGAGATTGGCACCGTTCGATAGAGCTTTTCGAGCTGGACAGAACCGTGTCACTGGAAATGTCGGCTACTCAAATATTGGCGCGCAAGGGCGGAAGAACCTTCGGCCGCTAAGTCCGTCGCCCTAAAACGGCAGCTTGGGTTAAGGCAACATAGACACGTGCAGAGTTGTGATCACGTCGGTGTGAAGAACCTTCATCGTTCTGCTCACCTACGCACATTTAGGCCGTTAGCTTTCCGCGTCTCACCGCAGTGGTCGACTGAATTCGGAAAAAATCCTGTCACTCAAGCCTAACCTGCATATTCGCACCGCTATAACTTTGCCCATTCTTAATCTACGTCGCAGTGCTTCGGAGGTCTTCTAGACCTTCTTACTCAATACAAAACCCGCAAGCTGTAGCAGGAAGGATTCAAGCTTGACGGAGCTACTGGGCTCCAAACACGCCCGCGCGTGCAATTTGGCACATCAACGCTCGATGTTCTCCGCGCCCTTGCTCGCTCATCTTACACTTCTCGCTACTCTAGGTGAAACCTTTCAATTTGCTATCGAAAGCTCTATCGAATGGTACCCAAATTGGCGAAACTTGAAAATATCGGTTTTCGGTGACGTCATCGTCAGCGCAGGCTCGGCTTAGCTGGTGCTCGTCCTCGATGGGAAATTGTCAGAAAATCAATTTTTCCTAAATTGGTCGAGATTGGCACCTTTCGATAGAGCTTTTCGAGCTGGACAAAAACGTATTACTGGATTTATCGAGTACTCAAATATGGGAGCGCAAGGGCGGAAGAACCTTCGGCCGCTAAGTCCGTCGCCCTAAAACGGCAGCTTGGGTTAAGGCAACATAGACACGTGCAGAGTTGTGATCACGTCGGTGTGAAGAACCTTCATCGTTCTGCTCACCTACACACACTTAGGCCGTTAGCTTTCCGCGCCTCACCGCAGTGGTCGACTGAATTCGGAAAAAATCCTGTCACTCAAGCCTAACCTGCATATTCGCACCGCTATAACTTTGCTCATTCTTAACCTACGTCGCAGTGCTTCGGAGCTCTGCTAGACCTTCTTACTTGCTACAAAACCCGCAAGCTGTAGTAGGAAGGATTCAAGCTTGACGGAGCTATTGTGCTCCAAACACGCCCGCGCGTGCAATTTGGCACATCAACGCTCGATGTTCTCCGCGCCCTTGCTCGCTCATCTTACACTTCTCGCTACTCTAGGTGAAACCTTTCAATTCGCTATCGAAAGCTCTATCGAATGGTACCCAAATTGGCGAAACTTGAAAATATCGGTTTTCGGTGACGTCATCGTCAGCGCAGGCTCGGCTTAGCTGGTGCTCGTCCTCGATGGGAAATTGTCAGAAAATCAATTTTTCCGAAATTGGTCGAGATTGGCACCGTTCGATAGAGCTTTTCGAGCTGAACACAAACGTATCACTGGAGATGTCCGCAACTCAAATATGGTCGCGCAAGGGCGGAAGAACCTTCGGCCGCTAAGTCCGTCGCCCTAAAACGGCAGCTTGGGTTAAGGCAATATGGGAAGGTGGAGAGTTTTGATCACGCCTGTGTGAAGAACCCTCATCGTTCTGCTCACCAACACATACATAGGCCGTTCACTTTCCGCGCCTCACCGCAGTGGTCGACTGAATTCGGAAAAAATCCTGTCACTCAAGCCTAACCTGCATATTCGCACCGCTATAACTTTGCTCATTCTTAACCTACGTCGCAGTGCTTCGAAGGTCTACTAGAACTTCTTACTCTCTACAAAACCCACAAGCTGTAGCTAGAACGATTCAAGCTTTACGGAGCTATTGTGCTCCAAACACGCCCGCGCGTGCAATTTCGCACATCAACGCTCGATGTTCTCCGCGCCCTTGCTCGCTCATCTTACACTTCTCGCTACTCTAGGTGAAACCTTTCAATTCGCTATCGAAAGCTCTATCGAATGGTACCAAATTGGCGAAACTTGAAAATATCGGTTTTCGGTGACGTCATCTTAAGAGCAGGCTCGGCTTAGCTGGTGCTCGTCCTCGATGGGAAATTGTCAGAAAATCAATTTTTCCGAAATTGGTCGAGATTGGCACCGTTCGATAGAGCTTTTCAAGCTGAACAAAAGCGTATTACTGGATTTATCAAGTACTCAAATATGGGAGCGCAAGGGCGGAAGAACCTTCGGCCGCTAAGTCCGTCGCCCTAAAACGGCAGCTTGGGTTAAGGCAACATAGACACGTGCAGAGTTGTGATCACGTCGGTGTGAAGAACCTTCATCGTTCTGCTCACCTACGCACATTTAGGCCGTTAGCTTTCCGCGCCTCACCGCAGTGGTCGACTGAATTCGGAAAAAATCCTGTCACCCAAGCCTAACCTGCATATTCGCACCGCTATAACTTTGCCCATTCTTAACCTACGTCGCAGTGCTTCGGAGGTCTACTAGATCTTCTTACTCACTACAAAACCCACAAGCTGTAGCAGGAAGGATCCAAGCTTGACGGAGCTATTGTGCTCCAAACACGCCCGCGCGTGCAATTTGGCACATCAACGCTCGATGTTCTCCGCGCCCTTGCTCGCTCATCTTACACTTCTCGCTACTCTAGGTGAAACCTTTCAATTCGCTATTGAAAGCTCTATCGTATGGTACCCAAATTGGCGAAACTTGAAAATATCGGTTTTCGGTGACGTCATCTTAAGAGTAGGGGCTTAGCTGGTGCTCGTCCTCGATGGGAAATTGTCAGAAAATCAATTTTTCCTAAATTGGTCGAGATTGGCACCGTTCGATAGAGCTTTTCAAGCTGAACAGAACAGTATCACTGGAAATGTCGGCTACTCAAATATGGGAGCGCAAGGGCGGAAGAACCTTCGGCCGCTAAGTCCGTCGCCCTAAAACGGCAGCTTGGGTTAAGGCAATATGGGAAGGTGGAGAGTTGTTATCACGTCGGTGTGAAGAACCTTCATCGTTCTGCTCACCTACGCACATTTAGGCCGTTAGCTTTCCGCGTCTCACCGCAGTGGTCGACTGAATTCGGAAAAAATCCTGTCACTCAAGCCTAACCTGCATATTCGCACCGCTATAACTTTGCCCATTCTTAATCTACGTCGCAGTGCTTCGGAGGTCTTCTAGACCTTCTTACTCAATACAAAACCCGCAAGCTGTAGCAGGAAGGATTCAAGCTTGACGGAGCTACTGGGCTCCAAACACGCCCGCGCGTGCAATTTGGCACATCAACGCTCGATGTTCTCCGCGCCCTTGCTCGCTCATCTTACACTTCTCGCTACTCTAGGTGAAACCTTTCAATTTGCTATCGAAAGCTCTATCGAATGGTACCCAAATTGGCGAAACTTGAAAATATCGGTTTTCGGTGACGTCATCGTCAGCGCAGGCTCGGCTTAGCTGGTGCTCGTCCTCGATGGGAAATTGTCAGAAAATCAATTTTTCCTAAATTGGTCGAGATTGGCACCTTTCGATAGAGCTTTTCGAGCTGAACAAAAGCGTATTACTGGATTTATCGAGTACTCAAATATGGGAGCGCAAGGGCGGAAGAACCTTCGGCCGCTAAGTCCGTCGCCCTAAAACGGCAGCTTGGGTTAAGGCAACATAGACACGTGCAGAGTTGTGATCACGTCGGTGTGAAGAACCTTCATCGTTCTGCTCACCTACGCACATTTAGGCCATTAGCTTTCCGCGTCTCACCGCAGTGGTCGACTGAATTCGGAAAAAATCCGGCCACCCAAGCCTAACCTGCATATTCGCACCGCTATAACTTTGCACGTTCTTAAGCTACGTCACTTTGCTTCGGAGCTCTGCTAGAACTTCTTACTGGCTACAAAACCCGCAAGCTGTAGTAGGAAGGATTCAAGCTTGACGGAGCTATTGTGCTCCAAACACGCCCGCGCGTGCAATTTGGCACATCAACGCTCGATGTTCTCCGCGCCCTTGCTCGCTCATCTTACACTTCTCGCTACTCTAAGTGAAACCTTTCAACTCGCTATCGAAAGCTCTATCGAATGGTACCCAAATTGGCGAAACTTGAAAATATCGGTTTTCGGTGACGTCATCGTCAGCGCAGGCTCGGCTTAGCTGGTGCTCGTCCTCGATGGGAAATTGTCAGAAAATCAATTTTTCCGAAATTGGTCGAGATTGGCACCGTTCGATAGAGCTTTTCGAGCTGGACAAAAACGTATTACTGGATTTATCGAGTACTCAAATATGGGAGCGCAAGGGCGGAAGAACCTTCGGCCGCTAAGTCCGTCGCCCTAAAACGGCAGCTTGGGTTAAGGCAACATAGACACGTGCAGAGTTGTGATCACGTCGGTGTGAAGAACCTTCATCGTTCTGCTCACCTACACACACTTAGGCCGTTAGCTTTCCGCGCCTCACCGCAGTGGTCGACTGAATTCGGAAAAAATCCTGTCACTCAAGCCTAACCTGCATATTCGCACCGCTATAACTTTGCTCATTCTTAACCTACGTCGCAGTGCTTCGGAGCTCTGCTAGACCTTCTTACTGGCTACAAAACCCGCAAGCTGTAGTAGGAAGGATTCAAGCTTGACGGAGCTATTGTGCTCCAAACACGCCCGCGCGTGCAATTTGGCACATCAACGCTCGATGTTCTCCGCGCCCTTGCTCGCTCATCTTACACTTCTCGCTACTCTAGGTGAAACCTTTCAATTCGCTATCGAAAGCTCTATCGAATGGTACCCAAATTGGCGAAACTTGAAAATATCGGTTTTCGGTGACGTCATCGTCAGCGCAGGCTCGGCTTAGCTGGTGCTCGTCCTCGATGGGAAATTGTCAGAAAATCAATTTTTCCGAAATTGGTCGAGATTGGCACCGTTCGATAGAGCTTTTCGAGCTGAACACAAACGTATCACTGGAGATGTCCGCAACTCAAATATGGTCGCGCAAGGGCGGAAGAACCTTCGGCCGCTAAGTCCGTCGCCCTAAAACGGCAGCTTGGGTTAAGGCAATATGGGAAGGTGGAGAGTTTTGATCACGCCTGTGTGAAGAACCCTCATCGTTCTGCTCACCAACACATACATAGGCCGTTCACTTTCCGCGCCTCACCGCAGTGGTCGACTGAATTCGGAAAAAATCCTGTCACTCAAGCCTAACCTGCATATTCGCACCGCTATAACTTTGCTCATTCTTAACCTACGTCGCAGTGCTTCGAAGGTCTACTAGAACTTCTTACTCTCTACAAAACCCACAAGCTGTAGCTAGAACGATTCAAGCTTTACGGAGCTATTGTGCTCCAAACACGCCCGCGCGTGCAATTTCGCACATCAACGCTCGATGTTCTCCGCGCCCTTGCTCGCTCATCTTACACTTCTCGCTACTCTAGGTGAAACCTTTCAATTCGCTATCGAAAGCTCTATCGAATGGTACCAAATTGGCGAAACTTGAAAATATCGGTTTTCGGTGACGTCATCTTAAGAGCAGGCTCGGCTTAGCTGGTGCTCGTCCTCGATGGGAAATTGTCAGAAAATCAATTTTTCCGAAATTGGTCGAGATTGGCACCGTTCGATAGAGCTTTTCAAGCTGAACAAAAGCGTATTACTGGATTTATCAAGTACTCAAATATGGGAGCGCAAGGGCGGAAGAACCTTCGGCCGCTAAGTCCGTCGCCCTAAAACGGCAGCTTGGGTTAAGGCAACATAGACACGTGCAGAGTTGTGATCACGTCGGTGTGAAGAACCTTCATCGTTCTGCTCACCTACGCACATTTAGGCCGTTAGCTTTCCGCGCCTCACCGCAGTGGTCGACTGAATTCGGAAAAAATCCTGTCACCCAAGCCTAACCTGCATATTCGCACCGCTATAACTTTGCCCATTCTTAACCTACGTCGCAGTGCTTCGGAGGTCTACTAGATCTTCTTACTCACTACAAAACCCACAAGCTGTAGCAGGAAGGATCCAAGCTTGACGGAGCTATTGTGCTCCAAACACGCCCGCGCGTGCAATTTGGCACATCAACGCTCGATGTTCTCCGCGCCCTTGCTCGCTCATCTTACACTTCTCGCTACTCTAGGTGAAACCTTTCAATTCGCTATTGAAAGCTCTATCGTATGGTACCCAAATTGGCGAAACTTGAAAATATCGGTTTTCGGTGACGTCATCTTAAGAGTAGGGGCTTAGCTGGTGCTCGTCCTCGATGGGAAATTGTCAGAAAATCAATTTTTCCTAAATTGGTCGAGATTGGCACCGTTCGATAGAGCTTTTCAAGCTGAACAGAACAGTATCACTGGAAATGTCGGCTACTCAAATATGGGAGCGCAAGGGCGGAAGAACCTTCGGCCGCTAAGTCCGTCGCCCTAAAACGGCAGCTTGGGTTAAGGCAATATGGGAAGGTGGAGAGTTGTTATCACGTCGGTGTGAAGAACCTTCATCGTTCTGCTCACCTACGCACATTTAGGCCGTTAGCTTTCCGCGTCTCACCGCAGTGGTCGACTGAATTCGGAAAAAATCCTGTCACTCAAGCCTAACCTGCATATTCGCACCGCTATAACTTTGCCCATTCTTAATCTACGTCGCAGTGCTTCGGAGGTCTTCTAGACCTTCTTACTCAATACAAAACCCGCAAGCTGTAGCAGGAAGGATTCAAGCTTGACGGAGCTACTGGGCTCCAAACACGCCCGCGCGTGCAATTTGGCACATCAACGCTCGATGTTCTCCGCGCCCTTGCTCGCTCATCTTACACTTCTCGCTACTCTAGGTGAAACCTTTCAATTTGCTATCGAAAGCTCTATCGAATGGTACCCAAATTGGCGAAACTTGAAAATATCGGTTTTCGGTGACGTCATCGTCAGCGCAGGCTCGGCTTAGCTGGTGCTCGTCCTCGATGGGAAATTGTCAGAAAATCAATTTTTCCTAAATTGGTCGAGATTGGCACCTTTCGATAGAGCTTTTCGAGCTGAACAAAAGCGTATTACTGGATTTATCGAGTACTCAAATATGGGAGCGCAAGGGCGGAAGAACCTTCGGCCGCTAAGTCCGTCGCCCTAAAACGGCAGCTTGGGTTAAGGCAACATAGACACGTGCAGAGTTGTGATCACGTCGGTGTGAAGAACCTTCATCGTTCTGCTCACCTACGCACATTTAGGCCATTAGCTTTCCGCGTCTCACCGCAGTGGTCGACTGAATTCGGAAAAAATCCGGCCACCCAAGCCTAACCTGCATATTCGCACCGCTATAACTTTGCACGTTCTTAAGCTACGTCACTTTGCTTCGGAGCTCTGCTAGAACTTCTTACTGGCTACAAAACCCGCAAGCTGTAGTAGGAAGGATTCAAGCTTGACGGAGCTATTGTGCTCCAAACACGCCCGCGCGTGCAATTTGGCACATCAACGCTCGATGTTCTCCGCGCCCTTGCTCGCTCATCTTACACTTCTCGCTACTCTAAGTGAAACCTTTCAACTCGCTATCGAAAGCTCTATCGAATGGTACCCAAATTGGCGAAACTTGAAAATATCGGTTTTCGGTGACGTCATCGTCAGCGCAGGCTCGGCTTAGCTGGTGCTCGTCCTCGATGGGAAATTGTCAGAAAATCAATTTTTCCGAAATTGGTCGAGATTGGCACCGTTCGATAGAGCTTTTCGAGCTGGACAGAACCGTGTCACTGGAAATGTCGGCTACTCAAATATGGGCGCGCAAGGGCGGAAGAACCTTCGGCCGCTAAGTCCGTCGCCCTAAAACGGCAGCTTGGGTTAAGGCAACATAGACACGTGCAGAGTTGTGATCACGTCGGTGTGAAGAACCTTCATCGTTCTGCTCACCTACGCACATTTAGGCCGTTAGCTTTCCGCGTCTCACCGCAGTGGTCGACTGAATTCGGAAAAAATCCTGTCACTCAAGCCTAACCTGCATATTCGCACCGCTATAACTTTGCCCATTCTTAATCTACGTCGCAGTGCTTCGGAGGTCTTCTAGACCTTCTTACTCAATACAAAACCCGCAAGCTGTAGCAGGAAGGATTCAAGCTTGACGGAGCTACTGGGCTCCAAACACGCCCGCGCGTGCAATTTGGCACATCAACGCTCGATGTTCTCCGCGCCCTTGCTCGCTCATCTTACACTTCTCGCTACTCTAGGTGAAACCTTTCAATTTGCTATCGAAAGCTCTATCGAATGGTACCCAAATTGGCGAAACTTGAAAATATCGGTTTTCGGTGACGTCATCGTCAGCGCAGGCTCGGCTTAGCTGGTGCTCGTCCTCGATGGGAAATTGTCAGAAAATCAATTTTTCCTAAATTGGTCGAGATTGGCACCTTTCGATAGAGCTTTTCGAGCTGAACAAAAGCGTATTACTGGATTTATCGAGTACTCAAATATGGGAGCGCAAGGGCGGAAGAACCTTCGGCCGCTAAGTCCGTCGCCCTAAAACGGCAGCTTGGGTTAAGGCAACATAGACACGTGCAGAGTTGTGATCACGTCGGTGTGAAGAACCTTCATCGTTCTGCTCACCTACGCACATTTAGGCCATTAGCTTTCCGCGTCTCACCGCAGTGGTCGACTGAATTCGGAAAAAATCCGGCCACCCAAGCCTAACCTGCATATTCGCACCGCTATAACTTTGCACGTTCTTAAGCTACGTCACTTTGCTTCGGAGCTCTGCTAGATCTTCTTACTGGCTACAAAACCCGCAAGCTGTAGTAGGAAGGATTCAAGCTTGACGGAGCTATTGTGCTCCAAACACGCCCGCGCGTGCAATTTGGCACATCAACGCTCGATGTTCTCCGCGCCCTTGCTCGCTCATCTTACACTTCTCGCTACTCTAAGTGAAACCTTTCAACTCGCTATCGAAAGCTCTATCGAATGGTACCCAAATTGGCGAAACTTGAAAATATCGGTTTTCGGTGACGTCATCGTCAGCGCAGGCTCGGCTTAGCTGGTGCTCGTCCTCGATGGGAAATTGTCAGAAAATCAATTTTTCCGAAATTGGTCGAGATTGGCACCGTTCGATAGAGCTTTTCGAGCTGGACAAAAACGTATTACTGGATTTATCGAGTACTCAAATATGGGAGCGCAAGGGCGGAAGAACCTTCGGCCGCTAAGTCCGTCGCCCTAAAACGGCAGCTTGGGTTAAGGCAACATAGACACGTGCAGAGTTGTGATCACGTCGGTGTGAAGAACCTTCATCGTTCTGCTCACCTACACACACTTAGGCCGTTAGCTTTCCGCGCCTCACCGCAGTGGTCGACTGAATTCGGAAAAAATCCTGTCACTCAAGCCTAACCTGCATATTCGCACCGCTATAACTTTGCTCATTCTTAACCTACGTCGCAGTGCTTCGGAGCTCTGCTAGACCTTCTTACTTGCTACAAAACCCGCAAGCTGTAGTAGGAAGGATTCAAGCTTGACGGAGCTATTGTGCTCCAAACACGCCCGCGCGTGCAATTTGGCACATCAACGCTCGATGTTCTCCGCGCCCTTGCTCGCTCATCTTACACTTCTCGCTACTCTAGGTGAAACCTTTCAATTCGCTATCGAAAGCTCTATCGAATGGTACCCAAATTGGCGAAACTTGAAAATATCGGTTTTCGGTGACGTCATCGTCAGCGCAGGCTCGGCTTAGCTGGTGCTCGTCCTCGATGGGAAATTGTCAGAAAATCAATTTTTCCGAAATTGGTCGAGATTGGCACCGTTCGATAGAGCTTTTCGAGCTGAACACAAACGTATCACTGGAGATGTCCGCAACTCAAATATGGTCGCGCAAGGGCGGAAGAACCTTCGGCCGCTAAGTCCGTCGCCCTAAAACGGCAGCTTGGGTTAAGGCAATATGGGAAGGTGGAGAGTTTTGATCACGCCTGTGTGAAGAACCCTCATCGTTCTGCTCACCAACACATACATAGGCCGTTCACTTTCCGCGCCTCACCGCAGTGGTCGACTGAATTCGGAAAAAATCCTGTCACTCAAGCCTAACCTGCATATTCGCACCGCTATAACTTTGCTCATTCTTAACCTACGTCGCAGTGCTTCGAAGGTCTACTAGAACTTCTTACTCTCTACAAAACCCACAAGCTGTAGCTAGAACGATTCAAGCTTTACGGAGCTATTGTGCTCCAAACACGCCCGCGCGTGCAATTTCGCACATCAACGCTCGATGTTCTCCGCGCCCTTGCTCGCTCATCTTACACTTCTCGCTACTCTAGGTGAAACCTTTCAATTCGCTATCGAAAGCTCTATCGAATGGTACCAAATTGGCGAAACTTGAAAATATCGGTTTTCGGTGACGTCATCTTAAGAGCAGGCTCGGCTTAGCTGGTGCTCGTCCTCGATGGGAAATTGTCAGAAAATCAATTTTTCCGAAATTGGTCGAGATTGGCACCGTTCGATAGAGCTTTTCAAGCTGAACAAAAGCGTATTACTGGATTTATCAAGTACTCAAATATGGGAGCGCAAGGGCGGAAGAACCTTCGGCCGCTAAGTCCGTCGCCCTAAAACGGCAGCTTGGGTTAAGGCAACATAGACACGTGCAGAGTTGTGATCACGTCGGTGTGAAGAACCTTCATCGTTCTGCTCACCTACGCACATTTAGGCCGTTAGCTTTCCGCGTCTCACCGCAGTGGTCGACTGAATTCGGAAAAAATCCTGTCACTCAAGCCTAACCTGCATATTCGCACCGCTATAACTTTGCCCATTCTTAATCTACGTCGCAGTGCTTCGGAGGTCTTCTAGACCTTCTTACTCAATACAAAACCCGCAAGCTGTAGCAGGAAGGATTCAAGCTTGACGGAGCTACTGGGCTCCAAACACGCCCGCGCGTGCAATTTGGCACATCAACGCTCGATGTTCTCCGCGCCCTTGCTCGCTCATCTTACACTTCTCGCTACTCTAGGTGAAACCTTTCAATTTGCTATCGAAAGCTCTATCGAATGGTACCCAAATTGGCGAAACTTGAAAATATCGGTTTTCGGTGACGTCATCGTCAGCGCAGGCTCGGCTTAGCTGGTGCTCGTCCTCGATGGGAAATTGTCAGAAAATCAATTTTTCCTAAATTGGTCGAGATTGGCACCTTTCGATAGAGCTTTTCGAGCTGAACAAAAGCGTATTACTGGATTTATCGAGTACTCAAATATGGGAGCGCAAGGGCGGAAGAACCTTCGGCCGCTAAGTCCGTCGCCCTAAAACGGCAGCTTGGGTTAAGGCAACATAGACACGTGCAGAGTTGTGATCACGTCGGTGTGAAGAACCTTCATCGTTCTGCTCACCTACGCACATTTAGGCCATTAGCTTTCCGCGTCTCACCGCAGTGGTCGACTGAATTCGGAAAAAATCCGGCCACCCAAGCCTAACCTGCATATTCGCACCGCTATAACTTTGCACGTTCTTAAGCTACGTCACTTTGCTTCGGAGCTCTGCTAGAACTTCTTACTGGCTACAAAACCCGCAAGCTGTAGTAGGAAGGATTCAAGCTTGACGGAGCTATTGTGCTCCAAACACGCCCGCGCGTGCAATTTCGCACATCAACGCTCGATGTTCTCCGCGCCCTTGCTCGCTCATCTTACACTTCTCGCTACTCTAAGTGAAACCTTTCAACTCGCTATCGAAAGCTCTATCGAATGGTACCCAAATTGGCGAAACTTGAAAATATCGGTTTTCGGTGACGTCATCGTCAGCGCAGGCTCGGCTTAGCTGGTGCTCGTCCTCGATGGGAAATTGTCAGAAAATCAATTTTTCCGAAATTGGTCGAGATTGGCACCGTTCGATAGAGCTTTTCGAGCTGGACAGAACCGTGTCACTGGAAATGTCGGCTACTCAAATATGGGCGCGCAAGGGCGGAAGAACCTTCGGCCGCTAAGTCCGTCGCCCTAAAACGGCAGCTTGGGTTAAGGCAACATAGACACGTGCAGAGTTGTGATCACGTCGGTGTGAAGAACCTTCATCGTTCTGCTCACCTACGCACATTTAGGCCGTTAGCTTTCCGCGTCTCACCGCAGTGGTCGACTGAATTCGGAAAAAATCCTGTCACTCAAGCCTAACCTGCATATTCGCACCGCTATAACTTTGCCCATTCTTAATCTACGTCGCAGTGCTTCGGAGGTCTTCTAGACCTTCTTACTCAATACAAAACCCGCAAGCTGTAGCAGGAAGGATTCAAGCTTGACGGAGCTACTGGGCTCCAAACACGCCCGCGCGTGCAATTTGGCACATCAACGCTCGATGTTCTCCGCGCCCTTGCTCGCTCATCTTACACTTCTCGCTACTCTAGGTGAAACCTTTCAATTTGCTATCGAAAGCTCTATCGAATGGTACCCAAATTGGCGAAACTTGAAAATATCGGTTTTCGGTGACGTCATCGTCAGCGCAGGCTCGGCTTAGCTGGTGCTCGTCCTCGATGGGAAATTGTCAGAAAATCAATTTTTCCTAAATTGGTCGAGATTGGCACCTTTCGATAGAGCTTTTCGAGCTGAACAAAAGCGTATTACTGGATTTATCGAGTACTCAAATATGGGAGCGCAAGGGCGGAAGAACCTTCGGCCGCTAAGTCCGTCGCCCTAAAACGGCAGCTTGGGTTAAGGCAACATAGACACGTGCAGAGTTGTGATCACGTCGGTGTGAAGAACCTTCATCGTTCTGCTCACCTACGCACATTTAGGCCATTAGCTTTCCGCGTCTCACCGCAGTGGTCGACTGAATTCGGAAAAAATCCGGCCACCCAAGCCTAACCTGCATATTCGCACCGCTATAACTTTGCACGTTCTTAAGCTACGTCACTTTGCTTCGGAGCTCTGCTAGATCTTCTTACTGGCTACAAAACCCGCAAGCTGTAGTAGGAAGGATTCAAGCTTGACGGAGCTATTGTGCTCCAAACACGCCCGCGCGTGCAATTTCGCACATCAACGCTCGATGTTCTCCGCGCCCTTGCTCGCTCATCTTACACTTCTCGCTACTCTAGGTGAAACCTTTCAATTTGCTATCGAAAGCTCTATCGAATGGTACCCAAATTGGCGAAACTTGAAAATATCGGTTTTCGGTGACGTCATCGTCAGCGCAGGCTCGGCTTAGCTGGTGCTCGTCCTCGATGGGAAATTGTCAGAAAATCAATTTTTCCTAAATTGGTCGAGATTGGCACCTTTCGATAGAGCTTTTCGAGCTGAACAAAAGCGTATTACTGGATTTATCGAGTACTCAAATATGGGAGCGCAAGGGCGGAAGAACCTTCGGCCGCTAAGTCCGTCGCCCTAAAACGGCAGCTTGGGTTAAGGCAACATAGACACGTGCAGAGTTGTGATCACGTCGGTGTGAAGAACCTTCATCGTTCTGCTCACCTACGCACATTTAGGCCATTAGCTTTCCGCGTCTCACCGCAGTGGTCGACTGAATTCGGAAAAAATCCGGCCACCCAAGCCTAACCTGCATATTCGCACCGCTATAACTTTGCACGTTCTTAAGCTACGTCACTTTGCTTCGGAGCTCTGCTAGAACTTCTTACTGGCTACAAAACCCGCAAGCTGTAGTAGGAAGGATTCAAGCTTGACGGAGCTATTGTGCTCCAAACACGCCCGCGCGTGCA
Organism: Heligmosomoides polygyrus polygyrus; assembly: GCA_947396885.1. NCBI lineage: Eukaryota > Metazoa > Nematoda > Chromadorea > Rhabditida > Heligmosomidae > Heligmosomoides > Heligmosomoides polygyrus. The sequence goes on from OX377204.1 coordinate 135,470, forward strand.
ATTTGGCACATCAACGCTCGATGTTCTCCGCGCCCTTGCTCGCTCATCTTACACTTCTCGCTACTCTAAGTGAAACCTTTCAACTCGCTATCGAAAGCTCTATCGAATGGTACCCAAATTGGCGAAACTTGAAAATATCGGTTTTCGGTGACGTCATCGTCAGCGCAGGCTCGGCTTAGCTGGTGCTCGTCCTCGATGGGAAATTGTCAGAAAATCAATTTTTCCGAAATTGGTCGAGATTGGCACCGTTCGATAGAGCTTTTCGAGCTGGACAGAACCGTGTCACTGGAAATGTCGGCTACTCAAATATGGGCGCGCAAGGGCGGAAGAACCTTCGGCCGCTAAGTCCGTCGCCCTAAAACGGCAGCTTGGGTTAAGGCAACATAGACACGTGCAGAGTTGTGATCACGTCGGTGTGAAGAACCTTCATCGTTCTGCTCACCTACGCACATTTAGGCCGTTAGCTTTCCGCGTCTCACCGCAGTGGTCGACTGAATTCGGAAAAAATCCTGTCACTCAAGCCTAACCTGCATATTCGCACCGCTATAACTTTGCCCATTCTTAATCTACGTCGCAGTGCTTCGGAGGTCTTCTAGACCTTCTTACTCAATACAAAACCCGCAAGCTGTAGCAGGAAGGATTCAAGCTTGACGGAGCTACTGGGCTCCAAACACGCCCGCGCGTGCAATTTGGCACATCAACGCTCGATGTTCTCCGCGCCCTTGCTCGCTCATCTTACACTTCTCGCTACTCTAGGTGAAACCTTTCAATTTGCTATCGAAAGCTCTATCGAATGGTACCCAAATTGGCGAAACTTGAAAATATCGGTTTTCGGTGACGTCATCGTCAGCGCAGGCTCGGCTTAGCTGGTGCTCGTCCTCGATGGGAAATTGTCAGAAAATCAATTTTTCCTAAATTGGTCGAGATTGGCACCTTTCGATAGAGCTTTTCGAGCTGAACAAAAGCGTATTACTGGATTTATCGAGTACTCAAATATGGGAGCGCAAGGGCGGAAGAACCTTCGGCCGCTAAGTCCGTCGCCCTAAAACGGCAGCTTGGGTTAAGGCAACATAGACACGTGCAGAGTTGTGATCACGTCGGTGTGAAGAACCTTCATCGTTCTGCTCACCTACGCACATTTAGGCCATTAGCTTTCCGCGTCTCACCGCAGTGGTCGACTGAATTCGGAAAAAATCCTGCCACCCAAGCCTAACCTGCATATTCGCACCGCTATAACTTTGCACGTTCTTAAGCTACGTCACTTTGCTTCGGAGCTCTGCTAGAACTTCTTACTGGCTACAAAACCCGCAAGCTGTAGTAGGAAGGATTCAAGCTTGACGGAGCTATTGTGCTCCAAACACGCCCGCGCGTGCAATTTGGCACATCAACGCTCGATGTTCTCCGCGCCCTTGCTCGCTCATCTTACACTTCTCGCTACTCTAAGTGAAACCTTTCAACTCGCTATCGAAAGCTCTATCGAATGGTACCCAAATTGGCGAAACTTGAAAATATCGGTTTTCGGTGACGTCATCGTCAGCGCAGGCTCGGCTTAGCTGGTGCTCGTCCTCGATGGGAAATTGTCAGAAAATCAATTTTTCCGAAATTGGTCGAGATTGGCACCGTTCGATAGAGCTTTTCGAGCTGGACAAAAGCGTATTACTGGATTTATCGAGTACTCAAATATGGGAGCGCAAGGGCGGAAGAACCTTCGGCCGCTAAGTCCGTCGCCCTAAAACGGCAGCTTGGGTTAAGGCAACATAGACACGTGCAGAGTTGTGATCACGTCGGTGTGAAGAACCTTCATCGTTCTGCTCACCTACACACACTTAGGCCGTTAGCTTTCCGCGCCTCACCGCAGTGGTCGACTGAATTCGGAAAAAATCCTGTCACTCAAGCCTAACCTGCATATTCGCACCGCTATAACTTTGCCCATTCTTAACCTACGTCGCAGTGCTTCGGAGGTCTACTAGACCTTCTTACTGGCTACAAAACCCGCAAGCTGTAGCAGGAAGGATTCAAGCTTGACGGAGCTATTGTGCTCCAAACACGCCCGCGCGTGCAATTTGGCACATCAACGCTCGATGTTCTCCGCGCCCTTGCTCGCTCATCTTACACTTCTCGCTACTCTAGGTGAAACCTTTCAATTCGCTATCGAAAGCTCTATCGAATGGTACCCAAATTGGCGAAACTTGAAAATATCGGTTTTCGGTGACGTCATCGTCAGCGCAGGCTCGGCTTAGCTGGTGCTCGTCCTCGATGGGAAATTGTCAGAAAATCAATTTTTCCGAAATTGGTCGAGATTGGCACCGTTCGATAGAGCTTTTCGAGCTGGACAGAACCGTGTCACTGGAAATGTCGGCTACTCAAATATGGGCGCGCAAGGGCGGAAGAACCTTCGGCCGCTAAGTCCGTCGCCCTAAAACGGCAGCTTGGGTTAAGGCAACATAGACACGTGCAGAGTTGTGATCACGTCGGTGTGAAGAACCTTCATCGTTCTGCTCACCTACGCACATTTAGGCCGTTAGCTTTCCGCGTCTCACCGCAGTGGTCGACTGAATTCGGAAAAAATCCTGTCACCCAAGCCTAACCTGCATATTCGCACCGCTATAACTTTGCCCATTCTTAACCTACGTCGCAGTGCTTCGGAGGTCTACTAGACCTTCTTACTCACTACAAAACCCACAAGCTGTAGCAGGAAGGATTCAAGCTTGACGGAGCTATTGTGCTCCAAACACGCCCGCGCGTGCAATTTGGCACATCAACGCTCGATGTTCTCCGCGCCCTTGCTCGCTCATCTTACACTTCTCGCTACTCTAGGTGAAACCTTTCAATTCGCTATCGAAAGCTCTATCGAATGGTACCCAAATTGGCGAAACTTGAAAATATCGGTTTTCGGTGACGTCATCGTCAGCGCAGGCTCGGCTTAGCTGGTGCTCGTCCTCGATGGGAAATTGTCAGAAAATCAATTTTTCCTAAATTGGTCGAGATTGGCACCGTTCGATAGAGCTTTTGGAGCTGAACAAAAGCGTATTACTGGATTTATCGAGTACTCAAATATGGGAGCGCAAGGGCGGAAGAACCTTCGGCCGCTAAGTCCGTCGCCCTAAAACGGCAGCTTGGGTTAAGGCAACATAGACACGTGCAGAGTTGTGATCACGTCGGTGTGAAGAACCTTCATCGTTCTGCTCACCTACGCACATTTAGGCCATTAGCTTTCCGCGTCTCACCGCAGTGGTCGACTGAATTCGGAAAAAATCCGGCCACCCAAGCCTAACCTGCATATTCGCACCGCTATAACTTTGCACGTTCTTAAGCTACGTCACTTTGCTTCGGAGCTCTGCTAGATCTTCTTACTGGCTACAAAACCCGCAAGCTGTAGTAGGAAGGATTCAAGCTTGACGGAGCTATTGTGCTCCAAACACGCCCGCGCGTGCAATTTGGCACATCAACGCTCGATGTTCTCCGCGCCCTTGCTCGCTCATCTTACACTTCTCGCTACTCTAAGTGAAACCTTTCAACTCGCTATCGAAAGCTCTATCGAATGGTACCCAAATTGGCGAAACTTGAAAATATCGGTTTTCGGTGACGTCATCGTCAGCGCAGGCTCGGCTTAGCTGGTGCTCGTCCTCGATGGGAAATTGTCAGAAAATCAATTTTTCCGAAATTGGTCGAGATTGGCACCGTTCGATAGAGCTTTTCGAGCTGGACAAAAGCGTATTACTGGATTTATCGAGTACTCAAATATGGGAGCGCAAGGGCGGAAGAACCTTCGGCCGCTAAGTCCGTCGCCCTAAAACGGCAGCTTGGGTTAAGGCAATATGGGAAGGTGGAGAGTTTTGATCACGCCTGTGTGAAGATCCCTCATCGTTCTGCTCACCAACACATACATAGGCCGTTAGCTTTCCGCGCCTCACCGCAGTGGTCGACTGAATTCGGAAAAAATCCTGTCACTCAAGCCTAACCTGCATATTCGCACCGCTATAACTTTGCTCATTCTTAACCTACGTCGCAGTGCTTCGGAGGTCTACTAGAACTTCTTACTCTCTTCAAAACGTACAAGCTGTATCAGGAAGGATTCAAGCTTGACGGAGCTACTGGGCTCCAAACACGCCCGCGCGTGCAATTTCGCACATCAACGCTCGATGTTCTCCGCGCCCTTGCTCGCTCATCTTACACTTCTCGCTACTCTAAATGAAACCTTTCAATTCGCTATCGAAAGCTCTATCGAATGGTACCCAAATTGGCGAAACTTGAAAATATCGGTTTTCGGTGACGTCATCGTCAGCGCAGGCTCGCCTTAGCTGGTGCTGGTCCTCGATGGGAAATTGTCAGAAAATCAGTTTTTCCGAAATTGGTCGCGATTGGAACCGTTCGATAGAGCTTTTCGAGCTGAACAGAACCGTATCACTGGAGATGTCGGCAACTCAAATATGGGCGCGCAAGGGCGGAAGAACCTTCGGCCGCTAAGTCCGTCGCCCTAAAACGGCAGCTTGGGTTAAGGCAATATGGGAAGGTGGAGAGTTTTGATCACGCCTGTGTGAAGAACCCTCATCGTTCTGCTCACCAACACATACATAGGCCGTTAGCTTTCCGCGCCTCACCGCAGTGGTCGACTGAATTCGGAAAAAATCCTGTCACTCAAGCCTAACCTGCATATTCGCACCGCTATAACTTTGCACGTTCTTAAGCTACGTCACTTTGCTTCGGAGCTCTGCTAGATCTTCTTACTGGCTACAAAACCCACAAGCTGTAGCTGGAACGATTCAAGCTTTACGGAGCTATTGTGCTCCAAACACGCCCGCGCGTGCAATTTCGCACATCAACGCTCGATGTTCTCCGCGCCCTTGCTCGCTCATCTTACACTTCTCGCTACTCTAGGTGATACCTTTCAACTCGCTATCGAAAGCTCTATCGAATGGTACCAAATTGGCGAAACTTGAAAATATCGGTTTTCGGTGACGTCATCTTAAGCGCAGGCTCGGCTTAGCTGGTGCTCGTCCTCGATGGGAAATTGTCAGAAAATCAATTTTTCCTAAATTGGTCGAGATTGGCACCGTTCGATAGAGCTTTTCGAGCTGAACAAAAGCGTATTACTGGATTTATCGAGTACTCAAATATGGGAGCGCAAGGGCGGAAGAACCTTCGGCCGCTAAGTCCGTCGCCCTAAAACGGCAGCTTGGGTTAAGGCAACATAGACACGTGCAGAGTTGTGATCACGTCGGTGTGAAGAACCTTCATCGTTCTGCTCACCTACGCACATTTAGGCCATTAGCTTTCCGCGTCTCACCGCAGTGGTCGACTGAATTCGGAAAAAATCCGGCCACCCAAGCCTAACCTGCATATTCGCACCGCTATAACTTTGCACGTTCTTAAGCTACGTCACTTTGCTTCGGAGCTCTGCTAGATCTTCTTACTGGCTACAAAACCCGCAAGCTGTAGTAGGAAGGATTCAAGCTTGACGGAGCTATTGTGCTCCAAACACGCCCGCGCGTGCAATTTGGCACATCAACGCTCGATGTTCTCCGCGCCCTTGCTCGCTCATCTTACACTTCTCGCTACTCTAAGTGAAACCTTTCAACTCGCTATCGAAAGCTCTATCGAATGGTACCCAAATTGGCGAAACTTGAAAATATCGGTTTTCGGTGACGTCATCGTCAGCGCAGGCTCGGCTTAGCTGGTGCTCGTCCTCGATGGGAAATTGTCAGAAAATCAATTTTTCCGAAATTGGTCGAGATTGGCACCGTTCGATAGAGCTTTTCGAGCTGGACAGAACCGTATCACTGGAGATGTCCGCAACTCAAATATGGGCGCGCAAGGGCGGAAGAACCTTCGGCCGCTAAGTCCGTCGCCCTAAAACGGCAGCTTGGGTTAAGGCAATATGGGAAGGTAGAGAGTTTTGATCACGCCTGTGTGAAGATCCCTCATCGTTCTGCTCACCAACACATACATAGGCCGTTAGCTTTCCGCGCCTCACCGCAGTGGTCGACTGAATTCGGAAAAAATCCTGTCACTCAAGCCTAACCTGCATATTCGCACCGCTATAACTTTGCTCATTCTTAACCTACGTCGCAGTGCTTCGGTGGTCTACTAGAACTTCTTACTCGCTTCAAAACGTACAAGCTGTATCAGGAAGGATTCAAGCTTGACGGAGCTACTGGGCTCCAAACACGCCCGCGCGTGCAATTTCGCACATCAACGCTCGATGTTCTCCGCGCCCTTGCTCGCTCATCTTACACTTCTCGCTACTCTAAATGAAACCTTTCAATTCGCTATCGAAAGCTCTATCGAATGGTACCCAAATTGGCGAAACTTGAAAATATCGGTTTTCGGTGACGTCATCGTCAGCGCAGGCTCGCCTTAGCTGGTGCTGGTCCTCGATGGGAAATTGTCAGAAAATCAGTTTTTCCGAAATTGGTCGCGATTGGAACCGTTCGATAGAGCTTTTCGAGCTGAACAGAACCGTATCACTGGAGATGTCGGCAACTCAAATATGGGCGCGCAAGGGCGGAAGAACCTTCGGCCGCTAAGTCCGTCGCCCTAAAACGGCAGCTTGGGTTAAGGCAATATGGGAAGGTGGAGAGTTTTGATCACGCCTGTGTGAAGAACCCTCATCGTTCTGCTCACCAACACATACATAGGCCGTTAGCTTTCCGCGTCTCACCGCAGTGGTCGACTGAATTCGGAAAAAATCCTGTCACCCAAGCCTAACCTGCATATTCGCACCGCTATAACTATGCCCATTCTTAACCTACGTCGCAGTGCTTTGGAGGTCTACTAGATCTTCTTACTCGCTTCAAAACTTACAAGCTGTATCAGGAAGGATTCAAGCTGTACGGAGCTATTGTGCTCCAAACACCCCCGCGCGTGCAATTTGGCACATCAACACTCGATGTTCTCCGCGCCCTTGCTCGCTCATCTTACACTTCTTGCTACTCTAAGTAACACCTTTCAACTCGCTATCGAAAGCTCTATCGAATGGTACCAAATTGGCGAAACTTGAAAATATCGGTTTTCGGTGACGTCATCGTCAGCGCAGGCTCGGCTTAGCTGGTGCTCGTCCTCGATGGGAAATTGTCAGAAAATCAATTTTTCCTAAATTGGTCGAGATTGGCACCGTTCGATAGAGCTTTTCGAGCTGAACAAAAGCGTATTACTGGATTTATCGAGTACTCAAATATGGGAGCGCAAGGGCGGAAGAACCTTCGGCCGCTAAGTCCGTCGCCCTAAAACGGCAGCTTGGGTTAAGGCAATATGGGAAGGTGCAGAGTTGTGATCACGTCGGTGTGAAGAACCTTCATCGTTCTGCTCACCTACGCACATTTAGGCCGTTAGCTTTCCGCGTCTCACCGCAGTGGTCGACTGAATTCGGAAAAAATCCTGTCACCCAAGCCTAACCTGCATATTCGCACCGCTATAACTATGCCCATTCTTAACCTACGTCGCAGTGCTTCGGAGGTCTACTAGATCTTCTTACTCTCTACAAAACCCACAAGATGTAGCAGGAAGGATTCAAGCTGTACGGAGCTATTGTGCTCCAAACACCCCCGCGCGTGCAATTTGGCACATCAACACTCGATGTTCTCCGCGCCCTTGCTCGCTCATCTTACACTTCTTGCTACTCTAAGTAACACCTTTCAACTCGCTATCGAAAGCTCTATCGAATGGTACCAAATTGGCGAAACTTGAAAATATCGGTTTTCGGTGACGTCATCGTCAGCGCAGGCTCGCCTTAGCTGGTGCTGGTCCTCGATGGGAAATTGTCAGAAAATCAGTTTTTCCGAAATTGGTCGCGATTTTAACCGTTCGATAGAGCTTTTCGAGCTGAACAGAACCGTATCACTGGAGATGTCGGCAACTCAAATATGGGTGCGCAAGGGCGGAAGAACCTTCGGCCGCTAAGTCCGTCGCCCTAAAACGGCAGCTTGGGTTAAGGCAACATAGACAGGTGCAGAGCTGTGATCACGTCGGTGTGAAGAACCTTCATCGTTCTGCTCACCTACGCACATTTAGGCCGTTAGCTTTCCGCGTCTCACCGCAGTGGTCGACTGAATTCGGAAAAAATCCTGTCACTCAAGCCTAACCTGCATATTCGCACCGCTATAACTTTGCCCGTTCTCAGGCTACGTCGCTGTGCTCTGGAGATCTACTAGACCTTCTTACTCGCTACAAAACGTACAAGCTGTAGCTGGAAGGATTCAAGCTTAACGGAGCTATTGTGCTCCAAACACGCCCGCGCGTGCAATTTCGCACATCAACGCTCGATGTTCTCCGCGCCCTTGCTCGCTCATCTTACACTTCTCGCTACTCTAGGTGAAACCTTTCAATTCGCTATCGAAAGCTCTATCGAATGGTACCAAATTGGCGAAACTTGAAAATATCGGTTTTCGGTGACGTCATCTTAAGAGCAGGCTCGGCTTAGCTGGTGCTCGTCCTCGATGGGATGAAGCTGCTGCTTTTCCTTTGAGCGCTTGCTTCAAGAATAGGAATTTGTCTTGGTCAGAGAGGTCAACGTCGTCGTGTATCAACGACTGGAAGACTGACCAGAAAGTGGTAAATTCCCTGAAGTCTCCTGAGAATATTGGGACTTCGAGTAGTGGACGTCTGATACGCTGGCTGCGATTGCCTGGTGGTAGTAGGCGTCCTTCTTGATCGTTTGTACCGTCATTTTGACTTCTAGTAGCCTGGTGACTGACACTAAAAGCTACATCCGCTGTGAGGGTGGCTTGCTGCGCCAATTCCTCTAAACGGAATTCTATTTTGTTGAGCCATTGAACTGTTTGGATGTCCAGACTATTCGCATCATCTTCTAAATGCTTGTTTAGGTCCATCATTAGCTTTTCCTGCTCTTTTTGGTCGGCTCGTCTATCGATCCTTTCGATCGCTTCCTTGACGTATTTGTCCAATAACTGCTTGACTTGGGATATTCCTCGTGAGAGGTAGTTCAAGTCTGCAGTCTTTCTTCTGACATACTCCTCGCATTGTGCCTTCTCCGATGGAAATTCGAATGGGTTTCGGAGTTCTTCGATCTGAGCATCGTTGGATCGAAGAAGCTTACATGCGTTGGAGATCTTCGTCTTCAAGGCTTGAACATCGGCCATTTCTATCGCGTTTTGGTGAATTTCTCACAAATATCTAGGATTTTGTGATGTCTGAAATTCACCCGCTATTTGAAATGATTCGGGTAGTCCTGTGCTCGAAGGTTTTCCTGCCACGCGGGTCTTTTTCTTCTTTCTTAGGATCCTCTGTGAGAATTCGCTAAGAAATTTAGAATTTCCTTCCGGTTCCTCTGTAGAGGACTCGCGAAGAAGGTATTCTTCCGACTTCCTTTCCTTGATCGGAATGGAAATTCGTTCGCTCTCTGGTTTCTCCGAAGAGAACTCGCAAAGAAAGCTTTTTTATTTTCCTGGTTCCTCGTGAGAGGACTCGCAAAGGAAAATTTAGAATTGTCGGCTGCTTCTCACGAAGAGAACTAGCACAGCTGACAATCAAGTCCTGGTTTCTCCGAAGAGAACTCGCGAAGGACTTAGGGTTGCTTTCTGGTTTCTCCGAAGAGAACTCGCAAAGAAAGCTAATAAAAACCCGTCTGTTTCTCACTGACGAGAACTAGCGCAGACTTGGGTTTTTTCCACGGTCGATGCACCAATTTGGTGGATAACCAATGGGGTTGCTTTACTATTCAGTGGAACAAAGGTTTATTCTCACGATTTTATAGTAGAACCCCCAATAGTGGTACATGCATCGTATATATACACAATTTCAGTGGGCGTAGCCACGATATGGCGACATTCTGGCCGCCCAGTCGGTATCATCAGAGTAAACCTGAAAGACGGTGCCGCACTCGAGCACCACGGGAGATTACATTCACGAGTGCCTACTTGCGGTATTGCTAGGTTATGCCTGTGGATGATATTCAATGGTTCTTATCTTATATTGCCTACCTAAGTGTCTTAAGTCTTATCATTCAGAGCGAGGTGTCCTATATGTCAGAATACAATAGTAGATTAATATATCTAGATATAGACCCTGGTTGGGTATATTCACAACAGAAATTGTCAGAAAATCAATTTTTCCTAAATTGGTCGAGATTGGCACCGATCGATAGAGCTTTTCGAGCTGAACAAAAGCGTATTACTGGATTTATCGAGTACTCAAATATGGGAGCGCAAGGGCGGAAGAACCTTCGGCCGCTAAGTCCGTCGCCCTAAAACGGCAGCTTGGGTTAAGGCAGTATGGGAAGGTGGAGAGTTGTGATCACGTCGGTGTGAAGAACCTTCATCGTTCTGCTCACCTACGCACATTTAGGCCATTAGCTTTCCGCGTCTCACCGCAGTGGTCGACTGAATTCGGAAAAAATCCGGCCACCCAGCCTAACCCGCATATTCGCACCGCTATAACTTTGCACGTTCTTAAGCTACGTCACTTTGCTTCGGAGCTCTGCTAGATCTTCTTACTGGCTACAAAACCCGCAAGCTGTAGCAGGAAGGATTCAAGCTTGACGGAGCTATTGTGCTCCAAACACGCCCGCGCGTGCAATTTGGCACATCAACGCTCGATGTTCTCCGCGCCCTTGCTCGCTCATCTTACACTTCTCGCTACTCTAAGTGAAACCTTTCAATTCGCTATCGAAAGCTCTATCGAATGGTACCCAAATTGGCGAAACTTGAAAATATCGGTTTTCGGTGACGTCATCGTCAGCGCAGGCCCGGCTTAGCTGGTGCTCGTCCTCGATGGGAAATTGTCAGAAAATCATTTTTCCGAAATTGGTCGAGATTGGCACCGTTCGATAGAGCTTTTCGAGCTGAACAGAACCGTATCACTGGAAATGTCGGCTACTCAAATATGGGCGCGCAAGGGCGGAAGAACCTTCGGCCGCTAAGTCCGTCGCCCTAAAACGGCAGCTTGGATTAAGGCAATATGGGAAGGTGGAGAGTTTTGATCACGCCTGTGTGAAGAACCCTCATCGTTCTGCTCACCTGCACACACTTAGGCCATTAGCTTTCCGCGCCTCACCGCAGTGGTCGACTGAATTCGGAAAAAATCCTGTCACTCAAGCCTAACCTGCATATTCGCACCGCTATAACTTTGCTCATTCTTAACCTACGTCGCAGTGCTTCGGAGGTCTACTAGAACTTCTTACTCACTACAAAACCCACAAGCTGTAGCTGGAATGATTCAAGCTTTACGGAGCTATTGTGCTCCAAACACGCCCGCGCGTGCAATTTCGCACATCAACGCTCGATTTTCTCCGCGCCCTTGCTCGCTCATCTTACACTTCTCGCTACTCTAGGTGAAACCATTCAATTCGCTATCGAAAGCTCTATCGAATGGTACCAAATTGGCGAAACTTGAAAATATCGGTTTTCGGTGACGTCATCTTAAGAGCAGGCTCGGCTTAGCTGGTGCTCGTCCTCGATGGGAAATTGTCAGAAAATCAATTTTTCCTAAATTGGTCGAGATTGGCACCGTTCGATAGAGCTTTTCAAGCTGAACAAAAGCGTATTACTGGATTTATCGAGTACTCAAATATGGGAGCGCAAGGGCGGAAGAACCTTCGGCCGCTAAGTCCGTCGCCCTAAAACGGCAGCTTGGGTTAAGGCAACATAGACAGGTGCAGAGTTGTGATCACGTCGGTGTGAAGAACCTTCATCGTTCTGCTCACCTACGCACATTTAGGCCGTTAGCTTTCCGCGTCTCACCGCAGTGGTCGACTGAATTCGGAAAAAATCCTGTCACTCAAGCCTAACCTGCATATTCGTACCGCTATAACTTTGCCCGTTCTTAGGCTACGTCGCTGTGCTCTGGAATGCTACTAGACCTTCTTACTGACTACAAAACCCACAAGCTGTAGCTGGAAGGATTCAAGCTTGACGGAGCTATTGTGCTCCAAACACGCCCGCGCGTGCAATTTGGCACATCAACGCTCGATGTTCTCCGCGCCCTTACTCGCCCAGATTATACTTCTCGCTACTATAAATAAAACCTTTCAATTCGCTATCGAATGCTCTATCGAATGGTTCCCAACTTGGCGAATCTTGAAAATATCGGTTTTCGGTGACCTCATCGTCAGCGCAGGCTCGGCTTAGCTGGTGCTCGTCCTCGATGGGAAATTGTCAGAAAACCAATTTTTCCGAAATTGGTCGAGATTGGCACCGTTCGATAGAGCTTTTCGAGCTGAACAGAACCGTATCACTGGAAATGTCGGCTACTCAAATATGGGCGCGCAAGGGCGGAAGAACCTTCGGCCGCTAAGTCCGTCGCCCTAAAACGGCAGCTTGGATTAAGGCAATATGGGAAGGTGGAGAGTTTTGATCACGCCTGTGTGAAGAACCCTCATCGTTCTGCTCACCTGCACACACTTAGGCCATTAGCTTTCCGCGCCTCACCGCAGTGGTCGACTGAATTCGGAAAAAATCCTGTCACTCAAGCCTAACCTGCATATTCGCACCGCTATAACTTTGCTCATTCTTAACCTACGTCGCAGTGCTTCGGAGGTCTACTAGAACTTCTTACTCACTACAAAACCCACAAGCTGTAGCTGGAATGATTCAAGCTTTACGGAGCTATTGTGCTCCAAACACGCCCGCGCGTGCAATTTCGCACATCAACGCTCGATTTTCTCCGCGCCCTTGCTCGCTCATCTTACACTTCTCGCTACTCTAGGTGAAACCTTTCAATTCGCTATCGAAAGCTCTATCGTATGGTACCCAAATTGGCGAAACTTGAAAATATCGGTTTTCGGTGACGTCATCTTAAGAGCAGGCTCGGCTTAGCTGGTGCTCGTCCTCGATGGGAAATTGTCAGAAAATCAATTTTTCCTAAATTGGTCGAGATTGGCACCGTTCGATAGAGCTTTTCGAGCTGAACAGAACCGTATCACTGGAAATGTCGGCTACTCAAATATGGGCGCGCAAGGGCGGAAGAACCTTCGGCCGCTAAGTCCGTCGCCCTAAAACGGCAGCTTGGATTAAGGCAATATGGGAAGGTGGAGAGTTTTGATCACGCCTGTGTGAAGAACCCTCATCGTTCTGCTCACCTGCACACACTTAGGCCATTAGCTTTCCGCGCCTCACCGCAGTGGTCGACTGAATTCGGAAAAAATCCTGTCACTCAAGCCTAACCTGCATATTCGCACCGCTATAACTTTGCTCATTCTTAACCTACGTCGCAGTGCTTCGGAGGTCTACTAGAACTTCTTACTCACTACAAAACCCACAAGCTGTAGCTGGAATGATCCAAGCTTTACGGAGCTATTGTGCTCCAAACACGCCCGCGCGTGCAATTTCGCACATCAACGCTCGATTTTCTCCGCGCCCTTGCTCGCTCATCTTACACTTCTCGCTACTCTAGGTAAAACCATTCAATTCGCTATCGAAAGCTCTATCGAATGGTACCAAATTGGCGAAACTTGAAAATATCGGTTTTCGGTGACGTCATCTTAAGAGTAGGGGCTTAGCTGGTGCTCGTCCTCGATGGGAAATTGTCAGAAAATCAATTTTTCCTAAATTGGTCGAGATTGGCACCGTTCGATAGAGCTTTTCGAGCTGAACAGAACCGTATCACTGGAAATGTCGGCTACTCAAATATGGGCGCGCAAGGGCGGAAGAACCTTCGGCCGCTAAGTCCGTCGCCCTAAAACGGCAGCTTGGATTAAGGCAATATGGGAAGGTGCAGAGTTGTGATCACGTCGGTGTGAAGAACCTTCATCGTTCTGCTCACCTACGCACATTTAGGCCGTTAGCTTTCCGCGTCTCACCGCAGTGGTCGACTGAATTCGGAAAAAATCCTGTCACTCAAGCCTAACCTGCATATTCGTACCGCTATAACTTTGCCCGTTCTTAGGCTACGTCGCTGTGCTCTGGAATGCTACTAGACCTTCTTACTGACTACAAAACCCACAAGCTGTAGCTGGAAGGATTCAAGCTTGACGGAGCTATTGTGCTCCAAACACGCCCGCGCGTGCAATTTGGCACATCAACGCTCGATGTTCTCCGCGCCCTTACTCGCCCAGATTATACTTCTCGCTACTATAAATAAAACCTTTCAATTCGCTATCGAATGCTCTATCGAATGGTTCCCAACTTGGCGAATCTTGAAAATATCGGTTTTCGGTGACGTCATCGTCAGCGCAGGCTCGGCTTAGCTGGTGCTCGTCCTCGATGGGAAATTGTCAGAAAACCAATTTTTCCGAAATTGGTCGAGATTGGCACCGTTCGATAGAGCTTTTCGAGCTGAACAGAATAGTGTTGCTGGAATTGTCTAGTACTCAAATATAGGCGCGCAAGGGCGGAGGAACCTTCGGCCGCTAAGTCCGTCGCCCTAAAACGGCAGCTTGGGTTAAGCCAATGAGGGAAGGTGGAGAGTTGTGATCACGTCGGTGTGAAGAACCTTTATCGCTCTGCTAAACTACGCACATTTAGGCCGTTAGCTTTCCGCGTCTCACTGCAGTGGTCGACTGAATTCGGAAAACATCCGGCCACTCAAGCCTAACCTGCATATTCGTACCGCTATAACTTTGCCCGTTCTTAGGCCACGTCGCTGTGCTCTGGAATGCTACTAGACCTTCTTACTATTTGTCGATATTGATACCGTTTGATAGAGCTTTTCGGCTAGTTCCTTCGTGATGTTCGCTGCTAGCTAGGAACTAAAGGCTGAACTTCGAAGAATCCATGTAATTGTATGAAGAAGCCGACACTTCATATTCGGTAAACTTCGCAGTGTTTACTATCAAAATAAATGCCACGCTCTGCAAAACACAGATCTGATAAAGTATGTCTGTGATGGGGTTCTTTTTAAAACTCTTTAGCTCTATGAAGACAGACCAGTGGCGGGTCGTAAATCAATTACGGACGTTTGAGAGGACGAGCTCCATATCTATTTCAAGAATATCCAATTCCATATTTCCTGCAGGTATTTGGATTGATAGGAGGGAGGTGAATCAATTGGTGCAATTTAATTTTCATAAGTTGAATTTGAACGAAGTTATGGCTCTTTGACGGTTTGCGACGGAAAAATCTGTCGCAAAGCGTCGCTTGTTCACGAATTAGGGGCGGTATTGTAGTTTCCCCCATATATAGCCTGTATCATCCAGCTGCCTGGGCAGGTGAAAGCGCCATTTGATCAAGGCGGATGTGGCGCCATCTCCAATTGCCCTGTCGCGTGCGGAGTGGCGTTATTCCCGCCCTTTAAACAGAGGCGTCTCAAATGTCTGCGTCTCCACTATCTCGAGCTACTTGACTCTCGAGCAAGCCAAGGGAGTTGGGAGCAGGGATGGGCGAAAATTTTAAAAATTTTCCCAGAAAACAGAAAACAGAAAATCGCTTTCGTCAGAAAACAGAAATCAGAAAACAGAAAAGCCAAAAACGCCAGAAAACAGAAAATCAGAAAACAGAAAACAGAAAATTTCGAAATTATCATACGACCTAATTATTCTACCAAAAGATCCATTTTTTCAGTAGCAAACGCTTTTCTATGTTTAGAAATGTAGTTGTGAACCAGCGTCTTAACTTGCAAGCGTTTATAAAAAAAAACTCTAGTACACTCCAGATTCAATACAATCAGCAAATTGTAAATTTTGACTGATGGATCCTAGGAATCTCAACATTTAAAGCATGCAACATTACTGATAAGCTCCGTTTCACAGCTAACACCCCAATTAATTGTCCAACTAGTAAGAAAATGGCTTTTCAGAGTATCGAACACAATGAAGCGTTATGAGGAGAAATGGTAATCATATAATGAAGAGGGAGTTTTAAGTGACTGTTCGTTTTTTCTACTGCATTGCTTAAGTTCATAGACACCCTCGCAACATACCCTAAAGCTGTGCAGAGATTCCAATTCCCTGATTACTACTGGCTGCGGCAGAGCTTCGAGAATAGTTCTCCTTGAAAGTGATCTAGTTTCCGCGTAGCTGAAAGATTCCAACTTACCAATGCACTTTTCAGCACCTAGGTACTCGTTAGCAGACTAGAGACACTTGTGTACTTGTGCACTGGATTGATATTTCACAGAACAATACGATATTGTAACTGAAGGAGCTGTCCGCACAACAGTTTGGTGAAAGTTCTATCTTAATGGGAAGAAACTATTGTACAGAATAGGGTCAAGTATATACGATCTCCATCATATTATTATTATTTCCATTCATATCTACATCCCAGTGGAAGACCAGCAGGACCGTCTTGCTGTACAAGAAGGGAGACGTGCACGACATTGGCAACTATCGCCCAATCTGCAGCCGAACACGACGAAAAACAGCCAGCGTTCCTACTCAGTACCTCAGAGTCCTTCGAGAGCAGTACAGTGGATTCACGACCAAGATCTTCTTCGTGAATGCCTTGAACGAGGGATATGACGATTTCCGGGTCCCTCCAGCGCAAAGGATCCATTGGTGCACTCTGGCACGTGACGCGAACGCAATGAGACGCTACTTGTGCCCGCTTGAACAACTCGGTGATCAATAGGATGAAAGATGATGCAGATGATTCATGAAAAATTTCACGTATCACTACTGTATCACTGCATCAGCAAAATCAAAGCTAACTAAGACTTTCTGTCTCCAATTTTTGACAACTAAAAGCTGAGCAATGTCCAGAGTTAGAAAAACTCTTTGCAAAAGGCTTTGCAGAAAGCGTTCATTTAGGAAGACCGGCCAACATTTTCAATTTTTAAACCGGAGGTGGAAAATAGCCCTGCCCACAGTAACTCTAGGACAATTAGTCAATACAAAATTAAATCCCAACAAAACACTAGTTTTGTAGTTTTAATATAAAATTTTAAGTGATCGTAGATAGTCCATGCTACTGCTAATATCGAAAAGAATACGAAGCCAAATTATGAAAGTCGAGAGATGTCCTATGAAGGAACTCCTCAGCAACACTTATACAATCAGTCAAGCAAACAAAGCGGCATGCACATTCAAAAACGTCACATGCTTGCCATTTTAGATGCTCTAGATACACTAATTTAGAATGAAACTCATGGTTCTGTTATGCTCCTGGGTTATTGTGATAGGATTTCCATGACACAATTTTGTTTGCAGCTATATTTTCTGTTTTCTGGTCAATTTTTGGCCATTTTCCCAGAAAACAGAAAACAGAAAAAAATTGCCCAAAATGGCCAGAAAATCAGAAAACAGAAAACAGAAAACAGAAATTCCGCCCATCCCTGGTTGGGAGTAGACGGGCCAGGGGGACGTGGGGTAGAACGCTAGTAACCCCTCACCCCATTTCACTGCCCACGAAGGGATGAAGGGCTTGGTTGGGTTGAGCGGGAAATCCGAAACAGCAACTTGGAATCAACTGCGCTACATGCGACCTCCCTTTTTAAATAATAAGCTAAAAGGGTGCATACAGCGCAGTCGGAAGAGGTACCGGCCGTCGCGTGCCGATACTCTGTTCATGGTTCGGATTTCCCGACCAGTCCAACCAAGTCTTCTATCCCTCCGGGTCGGTGAACTGGTACCAGGCTTCTCTGTGAAGGGTGAAGCGCTGACTTTTTCATCGGTTGGCCACCGCAAATCATTGTATGGCCAAATGCGCACTCAGATCGCCTCGACGACATCATGTAGAAGTAGAATGCGTGGCGCATCCCGAAAGGGATTAAGTGGTGGAGAAAGGGTTTAAGATTAAGATTCGTAATGGTGATCAGATTTCCTATCCGTTGATGTGCAAACTAGGCGTTTAATTTTTAGATGAAAATCGTGAAAACTGATAGTTACTGTACTGGCCCAAGGAGTACGGTCATTTTACGGCCTCTCCTGCTCCCTCGAGATAATTACCTCCTGAGGACCTTTTTAGTTTGGGGACAGTCTGGTGGAAGATTCCACTGTATTCTACTAATTCTACTGATCGTAGTCAGCACCCAACAGACGCCTTTCCAACGATTTTGCAAGACTCAATACAACAGTAAGAAAAGATGACGTCAGACAGTGCTAGAGCAAAGCTGTGAACAAATGTATCTGTCCAAAGGTGCGTATTCAATATTTTTGGTCCGCAATGTTGGTAAAATTTATTAAAAAGAAGAAAATTTTTTTAATTTATATTAGAAATTAAAAGGAAAAACAAACGCACTTTATTCCCAAACAGGTTCAGCGATGTTAGTCGAGACATGTTGCTGAATAGTGGAACATTTGCTAGCTATTGCTGGCCAAGCTGAGCTCCTCCAGTGACGACTCCACCATTCGAAAGCCTTAAAGAGATATGGGCTTAGTCAGAAAACATTGCAAAGAGTACTACTGGCATGTTTATCAAATAAGAATTGAAGAAAATTGATCAGGACAGCAGAAAAGATGTAAAGAGTGAGAAGGTGAAGCAATGAGAGAAACAGTAGAGGGAAAGGGTCCGAAAGGTCAATAGAAACTGAAGAAGAGGCGGAAGGGAGAAGAACAATGTAAAGTAGAGAAAGAAGGCGAAGAGCATGATGAGTAGAAAGAATAGGAAAGCTAGTTGCAACCCTAGAACCGTACGGATCCTACTAAATATACCAAGAATAAACCAACAGGAGGATTAGCTAAGGGCCTGTTCATACATACTTCGCGACGGGAGTGACGGCAGAGGAGAGAGCGATAGGGCGAAGGACACGTATATATTAGGTTGTCTCATAAGTCCCGCCGTTTTTTTTCAACGATTCACTACAGATTTCGCCGGCGGTCTCTAGCATAGCGTTGCATAGCTTTCGAAAGAGAATGATTTGCTCTATCAGAATTTGTACTGCATTTCTTTTTTCGTCATGAATTTTGCCAATTTTTAGGTCGTTGAAGTGAAAAGTGAAAAAGTGAAAAAGTAGCCATTTGCGCACTTGTTCTCTCCGCTTAGGTTTGCAATTTTTGCGCAGTTTTTTATAGCATTTGGAAGGAAATGTTCTGTACTACAAGAGCATGTGTTAGTGCTGTTCGCTCATTTGTACTTTATTGATTTTTAGGTCATCAAATTGGGACGTCCGAAGGAGGATGGTTATTTTTGCCGACAGCTCCTGCTCTGTGGTTGGACTTTTTGGGGTTGGTGTTATATGTCTTTCGAAAGAGAATGTCTTGCTCTATAAGAATATGTGTTGCGTTTATTGATTTCTATTGAATGTCAACAAAATGCCAAAAAGAGAAAAATCGTCTTCACCAACAACTCCTTCTCCTTCTTCAGTTGTTGATATTCGACAGAAATCAGCGTGAGCCAACGCTACACAAATTCTTACTAAGCAAGTCATCCTCTTCCAAACGACATATACCACCAAGCAAAAAAATCCAACCACAGAACTGGAGTTTTGGTAAAATTCGGACGGAAAAGTCGGAATTCCCAATTTGATTACCTAAAAATCAGTAACGGGCAAGTGAGAAAATAGGACCAACACATATTCTTGTAGCACAGAACATTGTCCTTCAAGTGCTGTAAAAAACTGCGCAAAAAATTAGAAACCTAAGCGGAGAGAACAAATGCGCAAATGGCTACTTTTTCACTTTTCACTTTTCACTTCAACGACCTAAAAATTGACAAAATCCATGATGAAAAAAGGAACGCAATGCATATTCTGATAGAGCAAATCATTCTCTTTCGAAAGCTATGCAGCGCTATGCAAGAAAGAGACCGCCGGCGAAATCTGCAGTGAATCGTTGAAAAAAATGGCGGGGACTTATGGGACAATATATATTTATTTATTTATTTATTTATTTATTTATTTATTTATTTATTTATTTATTTATTTATTTATTTATTTATTTATATTTATTTATATTTATTTTTATTTATATATATATATATTTATTTATATATATATATCAAGAATAAACCAACAGGAGGATTAGCTAAGGGCTAGTTCATACTTCGCGACGGGAGTGACGGCAGAAGCGGGAGCGACAGGGCGAAGGACACGTATCGATCAGTGCCAGGCCTGGAGCGGCCGATATACAGGCTTTATGTTGCCTCAGGTGTTTTATTGCTATCAAAACTCTTGAACCAGA
The DNA here is from genome assembly GCA_947396885.1 of Heligmosomoides polygyrus polygyrus. NCBI lineage: Eukaryota > Metazoa > Nematoda > Chromadorea > Rhabditida > Heligmosomidae > Heligmosomoides > Heligmosomoides polygyrus. The sequence goes on from OX377204.1 coordinate 155,418, forward strand.
CGGGGCTCGAACCCGCACCTTCTGCTTTCCGGGTAGCAATGCTGAGGCTTACATCGCCCGGAAAGCAGGAGGCACGGGTTCGACAGCCCCCCCCCCCTTCCGCAAGAGATTTGATCGCAAGAAAACATTGTGCAACAACCTTGAATCGTGATCTTCAGTCGAAACGCAGCTAGTAGGAACGCCGACGTTGTCCGAATTCTGGCAGCTCTGGCACTCCAGCCATCTTCACCTACGTCACTCTAACCACAACTGCTGCCAGAATGTTGACCTTCTCCCCGGGCTTCCTTCTTGCCCTAAGTAGAAATAACGATCTTATTCAGCTGTCTTTATGCCTCCCTTTCTACTTCCCAATTGGAAAGCTCTTCAGCACGATTCCCGACTGAAGAAAAAGACCATCAACAAACCACAAGCAAACGGCACAAAGTCAGGGTCAAATGAGACCTCTTCGTGCCCTCGAGTCACTCGCGTATTCAACGTGTTTTTGAGTTTCTTTTTTGAGAAGATTGCCTCCGTATTGCAAGTGTAGGTTGAGTTCTTGTTGTTCAATCCGATAGGGATTGCCCTCATTTTCTGCACTTGTTCACAGCCTATTAGAGGACCAGACGAAGAACGCATGCACTGTCTGGGCGGATCACTCCTAGAGTATGCAGCAAAGAGAACTGAGCTTGATACTAGCAATTCAGTTAATAAGATCCATAGTACACATGATGATTTAGTGCACTACGATTAGATGAAGTGGCTTCTGGAAAGGTCTAATGGTCAACTAGTGCCCCGTCAGCTAGTGCACCGCTGTTCTCAGTCAAACCGGAATTTGTGCCCAGAATGGGTTCTGTGTGCTTCGAACCTAATCGAATTCCTGCTACGCACGCGGCTAACACCTCTTATCGGCTGCACCACGTCCACACCACAATGTCTTTCCATTCGGTAACCTTGGGCGAGATTCATCAACGTTACAGCGGTAACATTTCACAGCGCATTCACAATACAACAATCTTACAGAGAAAGCACCACAAATTCTGATTCATCGAAAACGCGGTGAAAGTAACGGCAGTCTATAATTCGACGGCAAGTGCGCATTGTCCGCATTAAGGCCTCCGCACACTTTTGCCGCAATGCGGTACGCGGCAGACAGCAAAACTGCTTCGTAGGAGGCAAAACTGTCGTTTAGGCGATACTCATCATCAGCTTTGCAGCTCCACTCCATCGCCAACGCAGTTTCATTATCTTTATCATTATCAGTACCCAGCCTAGATCACGCCACGATCAACTAGAGCCCAAACAGAAGTAGTCGGGAATCAAGCGGCTGCAGCGGCAATTATGCCTTGAATCGTTATTGCCGCTGCCACGTTGACGGTAGCTGCTGCCGCTTTGACGGTGCCGCACCTGCCGCCCAGGCGACGCATCAGCGGCAAACTCTGCTTCTCTATCCTACGCTTAAAGATAGCGCTGCCGCGTTGCCGCAAAAGTGTGCGGAGGCCTTTAGGGTTATACATTAGAATTACACATCGAAGACAGAATGAACCAGTTTCGTAAAAACTAGCCCTGCTATAGTGTGGTTCATGATTATATCTGTGAAAGTCAGCACGTGTGGTTTTGCGCATGTACAAATGAACAAGTAGTTTTTGACGTCATTTTGAAAACGGGTTTGAACAAACATATCAACGAACATGCACTATTTCCGTTTTCGTGTTTTGTACCCCGATTTCTGGTCATTTTCTGAGTCCTTTCGTTTTGTGGCGCGTGGTAATTTTGTGGTGAGACTGACGAGGGAGGTCACTGAACTCAGTCCGGAGATTCCGAACGGGACCTATATGGTCTTGTAGGGCATCGGACGAGGATCATAGAACTGTGTTTCGTTTATGCTAACTGCCCCTGAGACCAAAAATGGCCAAAAATGGTGTCGCTTCAGGACAGGCTGATAAGGCAAAAGTGACACCTGGAGTGGCCCTGTCCTGCTCAGAACTTGGCCTACAAACGGTTTGGAGCTCAAATCAAGTTTAGAGTATAGTAATATGATAATTTCCTACGCTTCCTAGACGAAGTTGTAGTGAACATTCAAGTGATTCATTCGAAACGGTGTCGCCAGACGGCTGGATGTGGATAGCGAGGCGAGCTTGAGGACGGGGGGGGGGGGGTTGAGGGTTCGATTCCGGGGGTGCGAATTCGATTTGCTCTGTGGAGTGCTCCCGTTTTTGAAAATAAAGAGTACATTTTGGCTTCGGTAGGGTACCGCATTCGCTTCCTAATCCTGCTTTCAACAGTTGTCAAATGTGGACGAAGCTGATTTTGTCGTTTGGAGTGATGTCACGCGTCCATCAAACCATGGTTGTCTCGCTGAGGAAGGTTCGGTTAGATGCTATCCCCATATGACCTCTTTGGAATACTCCCAATTAGCTTTGGAAGTGTTTCTCGCTGTCACCTCATTTGCGGACACGATCGACAAGTATTGATTTGACCCATCATCAAGACATGCTCATCGTTCTTCGGATTCCTTCATAGACTGCTTTTTATTCTTCTCGCAATTTTTACTATTTTAGCTAACTGTTACCAAGTACAGCATATTTTATCCAACTCGTGTGACTGGTCGCCTTGCCGTGTGTTTCTTATTCACCACTCTCGTATACGCTTACGGGAGACGGGTCGGGGGCAGTGCATGTAGGAGCATTTGCACTCACTCCCTCAACTCTAGAGGTTGAAAAAGATTTTTCGTCCAAAATTCATCTATAGGGTTATTTGGGATGCAGATCACCAATCTGGCGACCATTTTCGGTGAAACGAGATTATAGAAGGTTACGATAGTATGTGTATGCAAGAGAGTATACGCAGAATAACCGGCACTGCTGCATTTTACGACTCCAAAGGTTGAGGAGAGGTCGAAAGAAACAATTTCGCTTAAACATCGCCCAGGGGAATTATTTGGGGTGCTGACCAAGGATATGATATCCATTTTTAAGATTTCGGTCGATTACGGTAGGTTAGGGCGCGTGTAGCGCAGTCGGAGGAGGCGCGACTGTCGCGTGCACCCGATACCGGGTTCCTGGTTCGGATTTCCCGCCCAGGCCAACCAAGCCGTCCATCCCTCCGGGGTCGGTGAATTGGTACCGGACTTGTCTGGGAAGGATAAAGCGCTGACTTGTTCATCGGCCGGCCACCGCAAGTCATTGTATGGCCAAATACGCATTCATGTAGCCTCCACGACATCCCGTAGAAGTAGAATGCGCTGGCGCATCCCAGAAGGGATTGAGTAACGCCGTCCTTTATCCTTTATCCTTTTACGGTAGGTTGCTGTAGATATGGGTGACTAAAGCTGTCTACGTTAATAGAATCGCTTTCTTCTCCAGTGTGGTCTTCTCCAATGTTATTTTCCATCCTTCGACTTTGAGATGCAAAGTGGTGCCAGAAAAGTGAAAATTCAGAAAAAGATGACAGATTCGTGGTCAGCCGCTTAAATAATTCTCCTTATGTGAGGTCAGGGCGAAATCGGCGAATGGTCGTGACCTCGTCACCCTTATTCGCCGCTACCCAGTAGTGGACTACCCTACCGAAGCCAAAATGTACTCTTCTCCTCTTTTAAAAATGGCAAAAGATCACCTAGCAAATCCTTTAACCCCATCCGGAATCGAACCCTTGACCCCCGTCCTCAAGTCCGCCTCGCTATCCAGTTGGCCATTCAGTCGTTGCCGACACCGTTTCTAATGAATCACTTGAATGTACACTGCAGCTTCGTCTAGGAATCACCTGTATCACCTGTCGTCCCGTTGATCATCGACTTGCTCGAGCGGGCGCCAGCAGCGTCTCTATTCGTCCCTGTCCCGTGCCAGAGTGTCCAATGGATCCTCCTCGCTCGAGGGACACGAAGAGCGTCATATCGGTCGTTCAGGGCTTTCACGAAGAAGTCCGACCAACGCGTTGGTGGGCGCCCTGGAGTTCTCTTGACATCCCGCGGAATCCAGTCGGTGATGACTCTCGGCCAGCGGGTGTCTGCGAATCGCATTACGTGGCCGGCCCACCTAATTTTCGACGACTTGGCCAATGCGACAGCGTCTCTGATCTTCGAACGTCGACGAAGCTCGGATCTCCGGAGGCCTTCTCTCACTTGCGTGAGTCGTGTCACTCCGAGCATCGTCCTCTCGATTCCACGCTGCGCGACGCTGATCGCGTGTTCATCCTGCTTTCGTATAGCCCAGGTCTCTGAGGCGTATGTTAGGGCAGGAAGAACGGTGGAGTCGAATAGGTGGGCACGGAGTCGGACGTTCTTCGTATTCTTCGCGACTTCTTCGACGCTCTTGAAAGCTCCCAAGCCGCTCGTTTCCTCCTGCTCAGCACCGGCGCTAGGTCGTTGGCCATATTGACTTCGCGACCCAGATACACATAGCTGAAGCATTCGGAGATGTTCGTTCCGCTGAGCAAGAATGGGTCATCAGAAACCCATCCGTTCCTCATGAACATCGTCTTCGTAAGATTCAGCTGCAGTCCAACATTCCCACATACACGATCGAAGTCGGCCAGCATTCGCTCCGCCTGGCTGATGCTCGGTGTTATGAGCACAATGTTGTCAGCGAAACGAAGATGGTGCAGCTGCTGGGCTGTCCTTCGTCCAGCGTTCTGCTGATCCTATTCAGGATGACTCAAGTGAACAGCTTTTAGACTACGGACAGCAGGCAGATCGGGCGATAGTTGCCAATGTCGTGCACGTCTCCCTTCTTGTACAGCAAGACGGTCTTGCTGATCTTCCACTGAGATGGAACCTTGCACTCCGACAGGTAGCGTGTGAAGAGCCGCGCCAGGGTGTTGATGAACGTAGGCGGGAGGTTCTTCAGGTGTTCAGCTCTGATCCTGTCGGGACCGGGTGCTGTACGTTTCTTAACCGACGACATGGCGTGTGGGATCTCGGAAGGGAGAACGACGTATCCATCCACGGATCTCCCTCGATAGAGCACGGATCTCCCTCGATAGAGAGCCTTCGGGCTCTCTTGTTAAGAGGGATCTCGGGCCGCTTGTCGCAGGGCCACTTGGCGCGTCCCCGGGTGGTGGATAGGGGAACGAAAACGCGAACCAAATGCGAACGTGTACTGCCCAGAGACGCAGGTGGGATGCAGGGGATGGACTCCTTGCTCCTGCTGTGTCGGGTCGACGCGTTCCTTGTGCGTGGGAGCGGCACGTTCATGCAGTGCGTGGATGTGTTTGCGCCTGTGCGGATTGTAACTGTGTCAGCTCGGCCAAAAGCTTGCACTCGGTAGACTGGGAGTGCATATAAGGCAATTCGAAGCCGCCTTAAGTCTCGTCCCGTCCCTTCGGGCAGTCTGGCTGGCTGCCCGGAATACCCCGCCCGCACGACAGAGGCTGACTAGCTACCCGTGTTGTATTGCAGTCAACATAGCAGCACTAAAGGGTCTCATTTCCCTGACCCCGAAAGAACCCCATTTCTGCAGCGATGGGAAGGACGAGTACGGAGAGGCTGATAAAATCTCAGGGCCTAACCAGCCTGCGCAAATTGAGAAGGACTAGGATGACGATCTGTGCGTACAATGCCCGCACGCTTGCATCGGAAGCAGCCGTCGAGGACTTCATGATGCAAGCCAGGAAGATCAAGTACGACGTCATCGGACTGAGCGAGACGAGAAGACCCCACCCCCTACACGCCGCCTACGACTCCGGAGAAGAACTGTTCCTCCGAACATGCAGAGGAGTAGGCGGCGTTGGTGTCCTCGTCAACACGCACTTGGCCATGAACATCGATTCGTACGAGTCTCTGACAAGCCGAATCGGACGTCTGCGCCTGAAGCGATGTGGCTCCGTGCCCTTTGACTGTTCTTCCCGTATGCCCCAACATCCGACTACGACGACGAAGACGTCGAGGCCTTCTACGTGGAGCTGGAGAAGTTCTATAAGGAAGACCACACCTTCTACAAGGTGATCGTCGGCGACTTCAACGCCAAGATCGGGCCGCGAAGGTCGCCGGAAGAACTTCACATCGAAACCCACGGTTTGGAGTGGAACGAGCAAGGTGGGAAGCTGTCTGAGTTTATCGTGTCAACCAAGACCATCCATGGAAACTCGCAGTTCCAGAAGCCTCCCTCCCTACGATGGACCTGGGAATCTCCCGGTGGCCAATTCCACAACGAGATCGACCACATCATCTTCAATCGCAAGTATTGCCTGATCGACGTCTCCGCTGTCCCCAAGTTCTACACGGGATCGGACCACCGCCTCCTTCGAGCGAGGTTCCGCTTTTAGTGTCAAGGAGAGAAGGCCGCGAAGTTCAAGAAGAGGAATCCCAGAACGACCATCAACTGGGACCTCTACACCTCTCTTGTCGGCCTTTGGGAAGATCCCGCCATGGACAACATTGACGAGGAATACGACCGCTTCGCGCACCATTTCCACGATAGTGCTAAGGGAGCCGAGAGCTTGAAGACCACCAAGAGACGCCTGTCTCCGGAAACTCTCGAGCTGACACGTCAGCGTGGAGCAGCACGAGCGTTAGGCAACTACTAACTGACGTCCGAGCTTACAAAGCTATGCAGAGCGGCGATAAAGGAGGATCTTAAGGAGAGAAGGGCGGAAGTGTTGGCTGAAGCTGCAGAGGCAGGGCTGATGCCCGCCGGAACTTCGCCAACTTCAAGACCAAGATGAACGCTCTCCGACCTCCTGACGGAACCGTCACCTCTTCCAGAAGGACCATGGAGAAGGTCATCCACGACTTCTACTCCGACCTCTTCGATAGCCATGCCCCCATGCCATCGTCTAGGAAACGTAGGAAATTATCATATTACTATATTCTAACTTTGATTTGAGTTTCAAACCGTTTGCAGGTTAAGTTCTGAGCACGACAGTTCTATTCCTGGTGTCACTTTTGCCTTATCAGCCCGCCCTGAAGTGGTACCATTTTTTGCCATTTTTGGACCACCCAGAGGCATTTAGCAAAAACGAAACACAGTTCTGTGATCTCGTCCGATGCCTACAAGACCAAATAGGTCTCATTCGGAATCTCCGGACCGAATTCAGTGACCTCCCTCGTGAGTTCAGGTATGAAAGAAATAATATGCGTCCACAAAGTCTTGAGAAATGAAATGACTTCCACGGATCAAAATGTTGGTATTGTCACTGTCATTGTCAGTGCACATAATGTGCAGCGATTAGTAAATAATAAATAAATAATAGAGCTGTTCTGTACCCTACGAAGCAGAGTTTCAGACATGCAAAGGAAGCTGGTGTAGACCCCGGCAGCCAGGTCAAAAACAGCGCTAATTTCTCTCTAGGGTGCGCCACGCATTCATTTCTACGGCAGTTCGTGGACGTAATTTGAATGCGTGTCTGGCATATACTAGGTCGTTCCTAGGTCGCGCCAAACTGTGAGAGAGCCAGCACAACATTTCGGCGTTGACGGCAGCACTTTCAGTCGCCACTTAAATGCGATCGATGAAGTAAAGAAATTGGATGAATACATCCAGCACGAACTGAGGGCCGGGTAGAAGCTGAAGCGCCGGGTCAGCTGTGTTTCGTTAAGGCTGCGCAATCTAAGGGAGGTTTTTCTGAGCAGGAGCATGACATGCGAGGAAAACGGATCCTTTACGACAATCGTCGTCGCTATGCATAGTGGCTGGACAAGAATGAGAGTCCCAATGAGATGCCGAGTCAAAGTCTCCATGCAAAGATGACCATGGCGACCGTATGGTGACGGTGGCTGGTATATTCCATTACAGGTTCTTGAAGACTGGAGAGTCCGTCACAGCAGAGGAGCTCTGTGCCGTAAATGAAGTGATGCACCAGAAGTTGACTGAAGGACAACCGGCTTCGGTCAGTCGAAGAGGCCCAATCCTAGTGCATGACAGCATCCACACGTCCGCACGTTTCAGAAATTGTTGTCCAGAAACAGGATTAATTGGGACACGAAACTCTACCACATCCAGCAGCATTCATTATTTACTTGGGGTGCTGACCGCGAATCTGACATCCGTTTTCACGATTCGGTTGGAGACCACCCATGCCGTTAACAAGGGTAGTCCAGGCAGGGTCACCGATTTCGCTGAAACTTCGTCTGGGGGGGGGGGTAATTTGGAGTGCTGATCACGTCTGACATCCGCTTCTTACGATTCGGCTGGATAATATAGATAAAGGAGGACACAGAATTACATTCATGAAGTTTCTGCCGGTGACGGCAGGTAGAGGTTGGTATGGGTAAGTGTCCCATTTGTAATGCCTCGATGACAAGTGTCATCCAATGGGAACAGTACTTCCGAGACGTGTGTTGCGAATACTTCCGCAGGAATCGTCCGGATTTAGGTGGTTTCGGCCACATGGTAGAAATTGACGAGATGCTTGTTACCAAGCGGAATATCCTACAAGAAAACGTCCAACTAAAGTAAGTCCTCGTGTTCCAATTCTCCTGTTTGTTAGCCCCTCCTACTTCCACTGAACTATCAACCAAGGGGAAAATTTAGAAATTAGTAAACATAAGGGCCCACCTATAGTCGGTGACGGCTGCGACGGAAACGAACGAGTCGCTCGTGCCAAGCATATGACCCGATACATAGTATCGACGATCGCCCGGCAAAAATCGATATGCACAGTATGCCCAGTCGCTCCCGTCGCAGACTATGAAAGGGCTCCAAAATGAAATTACTCGATCGAGGTAGCCTAAAGCTCACGTCAATCTGGGTGTGAAGCAAATCAGAAAAATCGCGTCTATAACTGTGACGAGCCACTCCAACTGAAGCGAGTTCTGAAGAAGGACCTTTTAGTATCAGCCTTAACGGCTTCTAGAGGGCCAGAGCGTTCCAGAAGAAAACATGACAAGTGCACCGAGACGTATCGTATTTATAAATCTTCTGAGAGCGCAGCTTGTTGAGCAGCACTGTTACAAATTGAACAACCACAACATATCGCAGGATTAGTGAGATGCAACGAGACAACAGCACAGTGAAGTGTGTGAGTCATGGGGAAAATGGGAGAAAACGAAGGAAAGGAAAACACAATAAATAGGGAAGAGCACAGACAGATCGACGTATTATGACGAGACCTCTAGCGGAACACTGGTCAAGAACGCTATGTGCACGGCGAACTGTGGACGAGAGAAGGACTCATATGGGAATGTGAGGGGGAGTATCGTACATCACATGGTGCGTCAAGGCTAGGCATGGCTTGCCTGGCGTCCGACTCGGGTCTTCTTGTCCATTGTGGTCAGCTGGTGCGGCTTCTCCTGAGACACTCGGGCCTTCTTGAACGGCAGAGCAGCGAACACCACCGGCAGCACGATCAGACCGTGACACATTCCGAGAAACACTACCAGCACAACCACCTGAACGACCGCAGCATTAGATTGGCCTTGGCTGCACATACAAAAGCAGCTTCAAAGATTCCCTGAGCATCACCTTTTTGATGAGGTCCATGTCGGGAATGTGGGCAGCATTTCGTGGTGAGAACGCACCAAATAATTATAACCAGTCGAAACTTTGATCGGACATAGGCCAGCCAATCAGGACACAGGCCGTACACACCCTATGGATGGCACTGTCGTTCGATTCGGGCTTCCTTGCTAGGGCGCCCTCACCTCCCAATGCTGCCCACATTCGCGACTAGAGCTGGAGATTCAACCGATGTGTCAAGGGTAACGTCAAAGCATTCGATGCCTATCGGAATGTTGCCCATCGCATGTGCGTCGTACTTAGTGCCAATCTGAGGACGGATTAATCAAAGATTAAACCTCGGGTATACTGGGACAGGTAGAGATACCCACGATGAATCATTGGTCTCTGTTCTTTATCTTATCTCTACCACCTGTACCCCGCCTAACGCGGGTCTAGTCGTTCATGAAACCGGTTCCTGAACCGATTTGCCGGTGGAAACCATTTTTTGCAGCCTATAACTCACCTTTATGAACACCTGAACCATGTAGCATGTACGGCTGCCAGAGCTACGATAGAAATCATTGTAGACGTGCCGGATTGGAACATCGGCCAAGCGATTGATGCCAGCGCATGACGGATTCGCTCACGTTTATTCTGAATGAGGGAAAGTCTGAAGTTGCAAGAAATCTAGGGAACTGTTACTCGACTTAAGTTTTAGTCGTGAATCGGTAGTCGTTAATGTGGCCTACATCAGTAGAAGCATGCATCAGACCAATAACGCTGCATCGAAAACGCGCGTCATCCATAGCGAAATGAAAGATCCGCGCTTTGATTAATTGACGCGTTTCCTTCTTCCCATGTAGGCCACATTAGCGACTAGTACACACCAGTTATTCACCTTTGAACGATTCTCACCATTAAATAGTTTCAACTTAAAGCAATGACGAGTGTGTTACCGGGAAATCGCCTTTGTAGTAGTGCCATGTGATGTGAGCAACGAAGTCGACCGAGAAACCAATGGCCACCAGCAGAGTCGTCATGGAGATCGGATCGAGATCGATGTCAAGGTACACGAGGCATCCAAACACACCTGAACAGTCGAAAATTCGCTACGAATTTTCTAATTCCGGGTAATAAGCACAATCCGGAGTGCACATTTGAGATGCGAGTCGCCTGCATTTCATGAAAGGGCGCGGGTCTAGGCTCGGGTACCGGTCGATAATGTTGCCTACGTGGGTAGGCGGTGACCCACCGGCCGCAGCACATTCCGAACACGCGCCAGCCGACCATGCATGTCCACGCTCACTGAGTGGCACGCCCATCCGATGGGATACAATTGGTCCAGTGGGTTCTTTTTTATGTAGGTCACATTAGTGACTAGTACCACCGATGGGTCGATACAGAAGGCTTATAATTCTGTCACTTTTGTCGAATGAGGACAGTTCACAGTCTTCTACCATGGCAGCGGCTGGTAGCCTAAAAAAATAGTGAAAAGAGTCGATTTTTATCGCTATTCGTTCTGCGCTCTTCTCTAAACGTCTATGGCGCCTTTTATACTCCCGCCGCGCAGCGGCGCGTCAACTCGGGGTGCGGCGCGGCCAGTCGCGCCGCGCCCCGAATTTGACGCGCCACTGCGCGATCGCAGCTAGAAAGGGTAGCGTCAGCGACGCGCGGCCACGAGCTGCGTACTACGGTCCCTGCGTCATGACGGATGAATGAGCGGACGGTCATTGGAGAACCAAACCAGAAAGGGTTCGTCTGGCTGATCAGCGGAATACATCTTGCCAATGCTAGTTGTGGGATTCTCGCGGGGAGCGACGAATCATCTCGTAAGGCTGGGGTCGAAGTCGTCTGCTCAGAAATTGGTGAGTTTGGTATTGAGTTGGGTCCCCTGCAGTGAAATGGCACTGAACGACTCTTTATTTTGCAACATGTCGGGTTCAAAAGTGAAATTGCTGGAAGGTACTGATTGTCGAGAATCACTCAGAATTCTCTCTCATATTGCCATTCCGGGGCCATTGTTCACTGAACATAACTTAAACGTAGTAGTTAAAACTTCGTGAATGTCTACAGATCTCCATTCCCTTCCTAGGTCACGAAAGGTACGGGTGACTAAGGTAATGGTCACCGAAAACGGACGTCAGATTCGTGATCAGCACCCTAAACAACCCCCCTCCCCCCGGGAGAAGTTTGGTAAAAAAAAACTTTTCTACCTCTCATCGACCTCTAGAGTCCTGAAAGTACAACAATGCCATAATTTTGCTTCACCTTCTTTGTTTTGTTAGTTGAGGAGCCAAAACAAAGAGGACATAGCAAAATGATTCATCTCGGTGGTGAATCGCCCACTCCACATCGAGTCTGCCGCAGCTGATCGCGCCGCGCCGCGTCCTTCCCTCCAGCGGCGCGATCCGCTGAATACCGTAACCCGAAACTCCGTCAAATGTGGTGTTTTGAGGCGGCGGAGTATGAATACGATGCGGCGTCGCCGGGCGGCGCGATAAATCGATAGCTATGTCAACCATCACGCCGCGCCGCGCGGCGGCGCGAGTATAAAAGGCGCGTATCACCACTTGATTATATTAGCTGAGATACGAGTGCACGAGCAGTTTCCTCGCAGGTACCTCCTCGGCACGATCTCCGCCCAGGCCAAACACCCGCATAGTAAAGTTGGTGCTCGGCGACACCAAGCTGATGCAGAATTGCCTATGAAGGAACAAGCACTAATCTGCTCGTCGACCGAACACATTGAAGCCCAAGATCTGGATCGGGAAGAGTTGAAAGTTGTGGCATTGTACATGTCGCGAAGTTGGGCAGCATTGGAAGGAGGGAGCGAGGCAGCCTATGAAATTGCATGGAAGCAGGATTTCGGAGAGGATTCAGCACGATCGACCACATACACACCATTACGAAGCTCATCGAAGTGTCGTGAGAGTATAAGCTGCCGCTGTGCCTTACGTTCATGGACCTGAAGAAGGCATTCGACTCCGTCGAAACTAAAGCGGTCGTCAAAGCCCTGCTCACTCAGGGCGTTCCTACTCAGTGCATCAGAGTCCTTCGAGAGCAGTACAGTGGATTCACGACCAAGATCTCACCATTCTAGAACGACATCCTCATCGACGTAAAGAGAGCGGTTCGGCAACGGGATACCATATCCCCGAAGCTGGCCATCGACCTTCACTCCCATGTCTTCCCATTCTAGTTCCGCATGACGTTTTCGATGGTGGCGCTCAAACTGGCGTGCCATTCAGAGAAGGCTTGCACGGTGGTCAGTATTCTGATTGGCTGGGTGGTGCTCTGCTTGGTTATGATTGGCAGCGCGCCACCATCTTCCTATGCTGACCATTTTTGCGACATGAATCAAAGTTTGTAACACTCCATGAGTGAATGTACAGGTTTCAGGCCAGAAATTTTTTTCCTAACGTTAACATTTTCAATTATATCCCGAACACTATGTCAATTCAGCCGGAAAGCACTCTTATCAACGACTCACCCAGATTTATCGACAACACGAAGCACGACGACGTGACGATAGTTACTGGAGACGGTGTGAAGAGCGTGAGAACGATGAGCATGCAAATCAGCGCGAAGAACACCGTCTGTTGGGTGACGGGCACGATCGACAGCAACTGAAACACTCGGAACTGAAGACCTCAGCCGTACGCTGCTTTCCGAAATCCAAAACGGTCAGCTGACAGCACCTGATCCGAGTACATCGAGAAATCCTCGTCGACGGTCAGGTTGAGGTGCTGGTACTCCTTCGCGATCTCCCTCCATTGCTCGAGCAAAGTCAGACGCTCGGTCCACGTCACAACGTTGTGGAATCCGGTGGAAAGACAAATTTTTGCAGACATGACGGCCTTTCTGCTAGGCAGTCTCTGAAGAATGCCAAGATTAGAGCGTCAGGATATCGAATCTGGCCTTCCGCTGTCACCTCCCGCACAATCTTGAGTAGTTGGGAAATAGTAGCCACCTAAGAAATCCATAGAAATTCAGGTTAAGACAACCTATGAGGTGAAAGGGTGGGCCACCTTTCTTGACAGTCGATATGTGGTTATAAGCAACTACCGCATCCTTTTCAACTCTCAGCACCTCTCAACCTAATCCGAGATGTGTTTCGGGGCATCTGATGGGAACTACACGCCTCAGCAACAGAATCGAGTTCTATATGAACGGACATTAAAGTTCTACCAGTATTCGAAACAAATGAGAGTACGAGATTAAAGAGCTGAAGACGATCAAAACTGAGGTATTGTAAGGGAATTCAGGTTAACCGCGAATGGGTTGGGATGGGGTGAAGTAGCGGGTTCCGATGCTGTTATGCCTACATAAGGGCGGTACATGTCGAAAAAACGCACTGTGGGGTGCGGGAACGCACCGTTCCTCCTACCATAGGCACGTGGTTCATCAAGGCCTGTTCATACTTCGAGACGAGAGCGACTCGTCGAGCATGCAAGTCGATTAAACCGAGCGATCCCCGCCGAAATCTGTTCATACTCGAGCGCTATCGCTCTTGTCGCTAATGAAGTATGAACTTTATGAACAGGGCCTCAGGCCGGCTCTTCCGCACGGACAGGGCACATGGTTGAAACAACGGCGCGTTCCTTAATCCGCCCTCGCGGCGCGTTCCCGCATCCCGCGCATTTTCACAACATGTACCCCTGTGTTCTCCTCGGCATCAATGGAGAGCATAAAACCTAGGCAGCAGGCACAACGAAAGGAGCTTCGCTATGTCCCCAGCTAACCCGTCCGTGTGATTACTAGCCAAATCCTTGAGTTCTTCTCTTGTCCAACTAATCTGAAGCAGATCTAGGACAACATAAACATATGCAACCCTAGATGGAGGAGATCGCATCTTAACGACGTCATAGGAAATGAGCGTGTTCAGTACAGTGCGTTTTAAAAGTATGTAGCCACCTTGAATTCAACAGTTTCATCCTTCGCCTTTGTTTCTACGAACCGGCCTTTGTCGCATTCAATTCCTCGTAGTCGGAAATAGCTACGTTGCGTTTTACAGGAAAGAGCTTGATCACTAGCAAAAATAGATCGTTTTTGAAATTTTTTGTTTGTTTCAAAAGTATGTAGCCACTCTCAAAAAATACGATTTTTAGTCTCAAAAAGTCTCAAAAATTAATAGTCTGTTGGGCCACCATTATTTCTTATTAAATCAAATTCCCTACTACGCATACTACTCGCAAGTTTCTGCACCACTTCTTCACCGATGTTGTCCCAGGCAGTCAAAATAGCGGTTTTCAGTCCTTCAACATTGTTGAACTGCCTGTTATTCAAGTAGACCTGCCGGATCAAGATACCCTACATGTTCTCCATTGGGTTGTGATCAGGTGAGCAAGCTGGCCATTCCATTACCAAAATTCGATTACGTTGGACCCGATCTGTGGTCGATTTGGACACATGAACTGCAGCGTTGTCCTGCTGCAGAACATGTGTCTGCCGTTTTCTCCCGTTAGGAAGGGCAGCAGGCTGGACTCCAGTACGGCTTGATACTCTAGACTGTCCATACGACATGACGGGAATCTGAGCTTCAGCTTCCCGCTACTGCAGAAGCCTGTCCATGTCATCAGAGACCCGCCTCCGAAGTTCCGTCGAGAGAAGGTGATGGGAGCCTGTCGTAGATCTCTCCAAAAATACCGGTAACCATCGGGACCATCCAGATTAAATTTTTCTCGTCGGTGAAGATGACCTGAAGCAATAAGCGTGTGAAATTCAGGACGTCGACAAAGCCAGAAAGTTTCTATCTTTTTCCATTGCGTCGCCATGTTTTTGCGGACAAACTCCAGTCGCGCCTGCTTGTGGAAGTTCGTGAGATGACGTGTCTTCTGCATGGTCTGTCTGCAGATGTGTTCCGATCGAATAGAACGCCATATCGTTGTTCTTGATGCAGATAGACCCGTCTCAGCGCGAACTTGGTTGACGCTCCATGTGGAGTTCGACACCATGCGGCTGATTCGTCGACGATCCTGGGTCGAAATCATAGGCGGACTACCCGGTACAGGTGCAGACCGATAACCATTAGGATTTCGAAGGAAATGGTCCACACATCCATGAGAACGTCCGAACTGACGAGCAATGGCGCAGTTTGTCAAGCCAGCACATCCTTGAGCGCTCGGATCTGAGCTTGTTCCTCGATGATCAGGACACTGCCACGGACTAGCGTAGTGGTTATTTTTGAAGAACAGGTCAAGCTGACTACTTATGACAAGAACTTCCCGCCAAAAAGCGCGAAAATTTTGAATAGGAGTGTGAAAATGCCCGATATCCTGGAGTGGCTACATACTTTTGAAACAAACAGAAAAATCAAAGACGCCTAGTTTTTGCTGGAGATCAAGCTTTTTCTGGAAAGAGCATTCTAGCTATTTTCGTCTACGGGGAATCCAATGCGGCTAACGCCAGTTCGTAGAAACGAACGCGAAACGTGAAATTATCAATTTCAAGGTGGCTACATACTTTTGAAACGCACTGAATAGTTGTTTACCGAGCACACTCTCTCCGTTCCGGAGAAGACGACTGCATAAACGAAATCCAAATTAACTACGTAGAAATAATTGAGAATCTACAAGACGAGAGGCCTCAGTCCAAACGTTTGCTAATGATTAAGACGTGAAGATAATGTCTAGCCCGTGTTACGAACCTTATCGCATTAAGAAATGATTGATTTCAGGGCTCTCAGTGTAAATTCCAGTTTTGTTCGGTTGTTTATCTGCTAATGAACCCAATTCCTAGTGATGTGTTAATGCTTCTGTGCCGAACGGGGTTGTATGTGAATCAATTTATTAATCGGCCTAACGTTCCTACCTGTTCCTCGTCTGCAGAGGCCCGCTGATCCGCCGTTTACGCGGATCGACGTCGCTACCGCGGTTGTTAGTTGCCGAAAGTTCACATTACAACCTCGTTCGGCACAGAAGCATTAACACATTACGAAACATGCCGCGATTTTATGAAGAGAGAGAGTATGGAGAATACCAATTTCCAGTCTTTTATATGTTGTCTGCATCTTACTCAGTCCATATTGCAGCTTAGCTTAAACAGTTTGCATATTGCTAGAATAAAAATGTACCTTTAGGGTGCATCCCCAACAAAGAATTCAGAAGCTGCCAGCACTTTAGAAGCCAGATTGGCGTAGTTTGCTTATTTCGATGAGTTGCTGCCTATTTATCGTGCTTCTCTTCGTTATGACATCGTTCAGATGCGGCTGCTCCAACTAACATTGCAGTCATAACTTCCCCAGACCCTAATTCGTAACTGGGATCTCCCTGGTAGATGGAGGATCTCCATCAGAGCTTACCCGACAATTTTAAGAGAAGTAATAAAAAGGATAAAGGACGGCGTTAGTCAATCCCTTCTGGGATGCGCCAGCGCATTCTACTTCTACGGAATGTCGTGGAGGCGTGTTGAATGCGTATTTGGCCATACAATGACTTGCGGTGGCCAGCCTGTACAAGTCAGTGCTTTATCCTTCCCAGACAAGTCTGGTACCAATTCACCGACCCCGGAGGGATGGAAGGCTTGGTTGGCCTGGGCGGGAAATCCGAACCAGCAACCTGGTATCGGGTGCACGCGGCAGTGGTGCCTCCTCCGACTGCGCTACACGCGCCCATCTTTAAGAGAAGTGCGTAGTTCAATTCTGGTCCAGGGGATGGGTAGATACCAGTGAGGATCGACAACACGAGACGCTCCGAAATGTACAGAACAACCTCATGGTACGCAAATGATTGCAACAGCTTCGACAATCAATGGAGAGAATGCGGATGGAGGTTCAGTAACGGTCCTGACTGAGCCCCGCTGTCGCGAGAGATCGATTCCCGATCAGAAAATCGTCACGCGATCGGCTTCGACGGGCAGTGTCGGCTACAAAGAAGCTAATGCGTCGATCCTCCCGCTCGCTTTCAGGACGGACGACGACCACCGCCTCGGACATTCCTTTGCACCGCGCTCAATGTGAAGGAAAGCAGAACTTCTGATTCCGGTCGGTCATCAGCTGTCTTCGAGAGCCTCTCTTCATAGATCGAATTCTCGGTTCTCACAACTATCGATGAGATCTCCCGACATGTTGACCAACAACAACTCAAAAGCTTTCCTAGTCGAGAGCTTCTTGATTTTCACTAACTACTTAGTCCTATCATTCTAACAATGCCTTTGTCGGCTTTTAAGAAAGTGGTTACTGCCGTAGTATCCTCTCGGGTTTCCTGACAGAGTTAGTTTGTCCATTTTTAGAATGTATTACGCAACGATAATTGTTTGCTTTTTTAACGTGTTATCTCGTTCTATTTATAACAAGCTATGTTGTTGTCCAGGGCCATGCTGAGTTTTCCCTTGTAGTTGTTTTTCTCGGCTTATTTTGTTGTTTCCTTTGTGCAAGAAATATCTTGCACCTCCAAATAAATAAATAAATAAACAGGAACAGTTCAGGTGCTGTACTGGTTCCCTACCATTACCAGAGGTGGCGACATCTCTATATCTTAATTATTATTCGACGGCACGTTCCCGACCAGCTCTCACCAAACATTAAAAAATGTAAATTTTGAAAAAAAGAACATTCCTTATCCAACAAATGATTTGCGAGAGCAGAACGTCCATAATTTGCTATATGGGCGTGCAACTCATCGAGAAAACGACTGACATGACATGTGAAGATTCTGATAACGCTAAATGTTCACTTTAAAATTGCCGAAATTACCATGTCACTGTTTTTGCTATGACTGGGAGTGACGCTGGCACTTCATGATTTTTGCACGTAGCTTTGATTATTAGGAGCTGGCCTTAGAGATGAGGGCTTGCTCAACTCACAGCTGCGGTTTTAGTAGCTTCCAGGTAACTAACACGAATACAGCATTACGTGTGTTTGATCGTGTGTTTAGGGTTCGAACAAAAAAATATGTTTGAAGAATATGGAGGAGTACATAGATAGGACCCCGATGGTAAATTCAAATAAGCTTTGCACGAAACGCTCCTCAATGTCTAAAATAATTTTAAAAAACTAATTAGGAAACCCAGTTACCCCAAAGGCGGTAATTGGGGCACTCCGGAGGCGAGGGGTCAGGTCACGATAATAACACGAATTGGCACTACTTTACTTTCCAGAGTCGAGGAGAGGTGGAAAAATTTTTTCGCCCATTCTTCGCCGAGGAGTGCTGATCACGAATCTGACACCCATTTTTGAACTTTCAGTTCATTACGGTAGGTACGGGTGACAAGGTCCGTCGAGGTCATAATCTCCGATTTCCTCGAAACTTAGCATAGGTGAATTACTTATGGTGCTAATCGCAAATCTAACATTCATTTTTCGCATTACTCTGGAATTTGGGCGAAATCGATGACCATGACCCTAGTCACCCGTACCTACCGTGACCCACCGTACTCCAGCGTAAAACGAAAAACGGATGTCAGATTCGTGGTCAACATCAAAAACCACCCTCCCCCAGGCAGAGTTTGCGCGAAATCGGAGATTATGACTTTGGCAGCCTTAGTAATCCGTGCCTACCGTAACCTACCGTAATCGGCCGAAATTTCAAAATGTCAGATTGTTATATTCATAATCAGCATCCCGTATACCCCCCGGGCGAAGTTTGGGCGAATAGTGCTCACGAATCCTCTCTGGCAGTGGCTTTTCGCCTTGCCAGAGAAGATTCGACTGTTGTGACGAACTTCAAAGGATATAATTATCGTCAGAGGAGCAGGAGACTTCTATTGGAGTGTTTTGAGCAATACACTAAGGCCCATTCGTACTTGTGACGCCGGGTGGCGCGATGGCATACGCATATAGTGGCCAAATTGATCGATCGCGTCGCTCAGCGTCGAAGTATAAACGGGTCCGTAGGAGTGTTTAGCAGACTAGACATAGAGCCGCATGCACACTCGTCACCGGCAGCAGCGGCAGCTGTGATTAAGCATAGGGGCATCGATTTCCGCCAAATCGATGCACCTATGCTTAACCACGGCTGTCGCTGCCGCCGCTGCCGAGTGTGCATGCGGTTTATTGCAGAACGAAGCGAAAAGCGCGGCCGGTTATCGCTCTGCAAGCTAGCGCAGCAACACCAATCCGCTCAGGACCCACACTAAATAACACGTGTGCAAACCGCCACTATTATGGCAGCCGAGGCGCAGTTGTCGTCGACTATTCCGCCTCGCGTGGTGGAATTTGACTAGCCGATAGAATCGAAACGTATGAAGTATGTTCCCGCCCCAAGACACCCATTTCGCGGAATTTTAGGGTATTTTTTCTTTGGGTGCGTGTGGTTGACCAGTCTTCAGAGAGCGGTGCGTCGATGAAACGTAAAACCACCTAGTCCCCAGATCACGCAACAATATGGAAACAACTGATATAGATTATAACGCCGAAGAATCGATATAGGATTCGCACCCGCGTAGAGGCTGAAGTGGGCCTCCCGAAGTCTTAAGCCTCCGCTTATGCTTTTGTCGCAGAGCGACGTGGTGTCACGTATAGTGGCCAAATTGACCGATCGCATCGCTCGATCAATTTAGCTGCTATAGATGATATCTCGTCGCTCGGGGAATGAAGGGAGTCTAATATATAAATGGAGTCTAATATTATACAACTCCATTCTTGAACTGAGCATCCGATAATCGAGGCATGTATACACCTACTAATGCATCCTAACTGGTGGAGGTCAGAAGTACAGAATGGAGAAGTCGCCATCCAAGACAACACTTCTACTTAGAAACAATAAAGCCCCTCCCTCTTTCTCAAAAAAGCAACCTAGCTCCTAATATGGAACTTTGCTATATTCATAAAACTGGGTACAAGCCGATACTCTGGCCTACATGGGAAGTGGAAAGGCAGTCAATCAGATGGCATCAAACAGGTGCGTCCCCCAAAGTGGGCGTGGACATTCGGTGTCCTGGCTGGCTCTGATTGCCTGGTGCGTTTCTGCCTTCCACGTAGGCCACATTAACGACTTGTGCCAATTTTTGCAAATGAACAAGTCGTAAGCTAGTATGGAGGGCAGATCTTGGAACGGTTGAAGGCAGTAACCTACGTGTGATCGCCAAGATTCACGAGATGACTCCATCGCCGATATTCTGGCAGCTTGAAGAACTCCGGCATGTAGCGATACTTGAACTCGATCGATCCGTGTTCCTGAACATTCCATTTTTTTACAAATCTACACCGTGTTTCCTCCATCACACAGTACAGAGTAGGATAAAGCTCTGCGTTAATTCCTTGTGGAGAGTGCCATGCTATCCACTTTCACAGAATATTATGGATGCGATTTGAATGCGTATTTGGCTGATATAATGATTGGTTCGTATTTGGCTATTCGTATTTGGCTGGACAGCTAATGCACTTCGGTGATGTACATTTCCTGGACAAGTCCCGTACCACCAATTTTCGACACCAGTGTGATAATGTGATAGAAGGGTTGGCTGACCATGGAAACGGCGCCTTCTGCCAACTGCGCCACATCCCGGCCTAGGGAGACAGACGGATTAGCATGAGAGCTCACTTTTTCGCCGACGTAGGGCAGATAAGGCAGCAACCACATGTGAGTGCTGGCGGCACCGACGCTGTTGCGTGGTCTCGGATCTGCGCAGAATTCGCATGATTTCCGGCACCGTCTCTCGATGATGCATGTCGCTCGGATTGTTGACGAACACGGCAACCTAGGCGGAACTAAAACGGTTATGACCTTACCATTTTAGGATTCACTTCCACCTAACCACTACTTCAACAGAAGAGCTTGGAGACTCTATTTCCCTTGCAACTTGGAGTCTTAGGATTGCGTAAGAGCATTGAGAGCGGTCGACTTTCGCCTTATCGAATGTAGACGCTCTTCCAGCTAGGATGGACACACTGCGGGTGGTTGTTCTATCATGCGTTTGCTCGTCAAACGTGAGAAAAAGTGGCGTCTGCCTGCAGTTCGAACGGAAACTACAGACGCCATGTGGCGTCACTCTTCAGTGATTTGCCTCCAATGTGCCCTCGCCAACTAGAAACGCGCCCGATCGTGCTCTGCGTCAGAAAATAAGAATGAGGAACCTGTCCGCCCTCCTTGAAGATGATGTTCGTCTGGATTCGAACGAGCTCAAGAAGCGGCGAGTCGTCAAGAAACAGCTTCTCCGATGACAAGACGACTTTGATCTGCATCACTCCATGAATCATCACCGCCCAGTAGAGGCCAGCATCGCGCCTGAATCAAAAATACAATTGGCCTGACCGCTCGACTTCCAAATAGAGCATGTTCGTTTAAGTATGTAAACAAATTTGGGTACTTGTCCTTAACGTGGCCTACATGGAGAGTTGAGACGCACAAAACCAACCAGGCCGTACCGTATACAGAGAGAACCGTCAGTCTCCTGATTAACTGGTACGCGTTTGGTCGGTGCTTTGAGTGGTTGTCACGCCCCCGCCTCCCCATGCAGACCATAATGTCGACCAGAACCAAAATTTATTAGTCGACACACAACAAAAGGTCGCTGCAATCGGTCTTTAAACTATGGCTTATGGACCGAAAAAATAACGCTTTTGTGCCGCTCTTCAGAATGATTTTGATAATAGTATGATATGGTAGGCCATAGAGAGGCGCGTTAGGCAGAGTTTATACTCAAGTCGTGACGCGGTGCGACAGTATGAGAACCACCGATGGCGACCAAGATTAAAATATCGATTGACATCGTGAGGTAATGCCCTACCGCAGACGACTGAAGAATAAACCCCTTCCAAAGTCGTTAAATGCTCCCCCCCCCCCCCTGCAGAAAAGAAGCCACAAAAGAAGCCACAAAAACCGACCTCCTACGATGAACTTGCTCCCGATGGACAAACTGAAGTCGACCCAAGCGTCGAGCACCGTGTCGAGTGTCTTGGCCGCTGCACGAACCATCCACCTCGGTTTCTCGTTTTTCTCCAGCTAAACTTGAAGCTGAATCAATAATTTTCAAAAATCTCCAATTGGATTCGTGTCCTATTTTTAGCCCGAGCTAAACTTTAAATAAAGACAGCTCATCAAAAACACTAAGGTTTCGTCCAAGTCGCGAATGTGGGCAGCATTGAGACGTGGGAACGCCCCAACCAATCAGCAAGAGGCGAATCGATTGGTTGTGATTGGCTAGCGTGCTCTCACCTCCCATGCTGCCCATCTTCGCGACATGGAACTAAATCTCTTAGGTTTTCTGCATCCCGTGAATGGCCGAAGTGTATGCTCATTTTGTCGCAGCATAGGAGCCACCAATATCAATTACGCAGCGCAATTGATCGATATCGATGAGATGCTGCTTCTCTGCCCGACGCCGGATTGTGAGCTCTTCCATATGATCTTGCATATTCTATTGTAAAATTATTGCGAAATTATTGAGCTGCTTTTCTTTCAACTGCGTAACTAGAGCGCGACGTGACCTCCCCTTCCTTTGTGTCCCTAATTTTGAGTTCTGAAAAACAGCGCAGAACCGGCCTGGAGAAGTTTGGTTGAAGGCAGTGCCAGCCGTGTCTGCCAGCGCTCCTCATCCGCAGATTCTGGTAGCCGCTGTTGGCAGAATCTCGATCAACAGCTCATGCGAGCAGCCAGAGGTCACCATGCGGGATCGACGGACTTGGCGATCTCCAATCGACGACCACGAAGTTGACGGACTAATTCCATCGCCCTTCAGAAGCGCATGCCGTATGTAGCTGAGGTCGAGGCAATTTCAGATACTCGAATCACACCCACTGCACGACTAGCTGGAGCAGCCGATCGAGCTACTGGACGCCACAACTGGTAGGGATCGCCACCACCCGAGGGCGATCATCGATTGCTCCGCGCCTGTAGGCCACACTTCCCGCCGCTGGGTCAGTCCGCCAACGTCGGCCTGTGCTCTTCGCTTCGATGTTTATTTCCTGCTGTTCGACTGCTTGTTGCATCGTGTTATCCGACCGTCTGGGGCGTTCTCCTCGCAACTGAAGCAAATGCGTGTTGAACTCTGAGCAGGAACGACTAATCCACAGGTGCAAGGCAATATACAATTGCACCAGCATATCAGCCATTTCTTCCCGATAAATGGAGATCCATTCTGCTTAGATCCGTCCGTCAGTGAATTCCGCTCATTCGAGGAAAACTCAAAGGCGTCGCGTTCAAATCAGCGAAGAAGTCGGGCTTACGCGCGTGCAAACATCCCCATGTCGCTTTGAGAGCCCTAACAAAGTGCACCGCATGAGCCCCGTCGGATAGTCACAGTGGGGTAGCATTGAAGGGGAAGGAGAGGAAGTCCGATATTGGTCGCAACCGACAGCTGTGCGCAACTTCGCTCACACCCGAAAGTACAGTAATGTCATCTCTGCTCACAAGGGAACTGTCTCAACGGTACGCCGAAACGGAAAGATCGTATACTATAGGAAGAATCTCCGTCATCCAAATAGTAGCAGAACATGTTTTCTTTTTGTCGAATCCTTAAGGCAAACGAGTAAGAGGATGTTATGGTTGAGGGTCCGAGCACCGAGCTTACCAAGTCTGAGCAATGAGCCTATGTCATTGCCTGGGTGGCGCAGTGGTAGATGTGCATGCTCCATGCCCGTGACGTCACAGGTTCGGTTACCGTGCTGCATAGCGTTTTTGCACTTTGTTGGAGTTTGTTGATGATTTCACTACATACAGTACCGGACATGTCTTTTGGTCATTGGCCGAAAAAGCCGCGCCGGCCAACATAGGCCGCTTTGGAGCGTTCCAAAGCGGCCTTCTTGAATACCTTCTTTAGAAATCGAGTACTTGCTAAAATAAACATATATTTGAACTCAGCAGCTCGAGCTCTATCTTCTGGCATATAAATTTCAGTAGAGTTGAACAATGCATATAGACATATTCGTTGTAGACATCACGTCATTGTCTCAAATATGCCAAATACGATGATACATGAAACTTTCACGCCAATCAATGGTTCTCATTGTCGGCGAGATGAGTGCCACCCTCATAATGTAGGAGGAGACCTCATGATCTTCAACGTGACCTATCAACTCGATCAATAGTGGCGTGTTTGCTATGCTTACGAATTCGCGCCGTCATAATAAGCCGCTGCCAACATCATCTCCACAATGTCTGCTAATCCATCGAGTGTTTATTCACCTACTGACACTGATGTGTGGATCTCCATTTCATGCTGTTCCTTCGAGAGACGAGATGCAGCTAGTGGAAAGGATAGCAAGTATCCTACAGGATTTCGAATTGCGACAGCTGAAAATCGACGAAATGGAGTTGGGGGTAGTGGAAGATGGCCAAGAGTTTCAACCAGAAAAGGATTGTGCCGGAGTCACGACACCACTAACTAGTGAAGGCACAATCATGTTTTCGGGAGGACGGACTGTTTCGGTGGAAAATGTCTGGCTATACTAGAACAGTTATCTTACACAAGATTGACAACCCGAGAAAATGGGACTGTAGCGCGATTCCAGACTTGCGCTGCAGCGGAGTAGCACCTGACAGAAACTGTGAAACAATCTCGCAGCAGAGAAAGTAATAGCCACTGCTTTAGATTCCTCTGAAAAAATGAAACAACTGAAAATGAAACATCATCATCAACATCATCATCATCATCACACATCCTCCTAGGTACATGATGTGAAGAAACTGTAGCCTTAATACGTTGCCCATACTGTGATCGGCCCTAATGTTTTATGCACTTTTACCTGTGTACAATTGGTGTTGAAGGTTCTTTATGAATCTTTCATATATCATCGATTTTACATATCTAGGACATTGCTGGTGTATCACGAGATGTCGACAAGGAATATGTAATGAAATCATCAGCAAACTCCAAAAAAAAGTTCAGATATGGAAATCTCTATGGAAACCCGATACCATGGTAAAGTGCGAAAACGTGATGCCGCACCAGAGCCGAACCCGTGACGTCACGGGCATGACGCAGCACCTCTACCACTGCGCCACCCAAGCTACGACACAAATCCTTTACGCAGCCGTGGTAAGCTCGACGCTCGGACCCTTAACCATTACGCCCTCCTACTCGTTTGCCTCAAGGATTCAGCAAAAACAAAACATGTTCTGCTACTATATGGAGGACGGAGATTCTTCTATAATATTCGTTCTTGCTGTTCCGGCGTACCGTTCAGACAGTTCCCTTGTCAGAGTAAATTCCATTTCTAAGTTTCTCTCAAAAGTTCGAATTAGTGTGTAATATGATCTTTTTATTGAATTTGGTCGACCTGTATCGTTCGTATAGTTCTGCCTTATGTTTTCCAAAAGCACAAACTAAGAATACGAAGCAAGGAGAGATCACGTCGCACTCTGGGTACGCAGATGAGATGGATGTGGAACTTCTACGCAAGTGTTTTATGGCTACGTAGTTCACCTTAACGTTTGGTTAGAGAGCAAGGTGGCGAACAGGTTGAAAGGTTAAAGCACTTGATAAGCTGGTCGACCTTGTTTGGTACAGGGTCGTGAGACACTGGAATAGTTGCAAGAGCACGAAAGAAGGTAGCTTGCAGAAGACTGTACATATGCAGAGGCGCCATCCCACAATTTTTGTGTAAGATGCGCTGTAGGACAGAGAAAGAAGGGATTTACAACACCCAATATAAGCTAGAACACCGCCCAGAAGTAAAGGATCCACAGAGAGAGAGAGAGAGAGAGAGAGAGAGAGAGAGAGAGAGAGAGAGAGAGAGAGAGAGAGAGAGAGAGACGCTTTCACCACTTCTTAAGCAGGTGTTTTTGAAATCTCACACAATTAGGGTAGGATACGGCGGGCGCGTCCAAGTGAGGGCGGTGCACTCACGACCATAGATCCTAAGCCTAAGCATCAGTTTGTTGTACACTATTTCTCATCTCATGTAGCAGACCGGAAACCAAACCCGACTACATTGACAACCGACTGTTACTAACGCAGTTGCAGGACACACAGAACAGAAACCATGCCTTCCGCAATCTATTGTGATTTACGGGTTGCGGAAGCGAGTCTCATTTTCATGAGTAGCACCACAGATAACATCTCTAGACAATGTTTTGGCGATTTGCACGATACTATGCTCACCACCCTCACTTATCTATCAATTACCTACGCTATCCTGGCAGAATTTGAGCAAAAGAAGAAAGCATTCGACTTCTGATGGCTTGAAATTTCACTAGTGCCCAGCAGTTCAGAACTTGCATAGTTTATTGAGATCTAGGGATTCAAAGATCATTCACTATTGAGACACCAATTAGGCATTTGGACTGCACATCGGAAGCATCAGTTTTAGTGGTTCTGTTGAAGATGCTGAAATCTGTAGCAATTGGGAGTCTCCGTCTGGGCTTCTACCGTCCACCATTGACAGAAATCTGGTCGATCGTTGGTGCGACCAGCCGATGGTGGTCGTGTGGTATCGATGGAGCTTCTGATCTCCAATCGACGATCACGAAGTTGACGGGTTCATCCCATCGCCCTTCAGATGCTCAGGTCATAGTCTACCTGTGTTCGGGGGAGCTCCGGCTACTCAGATCGTATCCACTGCCGAGCAGCTGCCGGAGCCGTCGCTCGCTCTGTTGGTGTTACAAACCGAGAGGAACCGTGATCGTCCTGAGGGGCATTAACGACCTGGAGTAGGCCATGCCGCACGCGTCCATCAATGACGTTTTCCGTCACCCGTGCTCGTTCTCGAATGCGAAGCTCCTACCCTATGCCCTCATTCCACTTTCGATTCAAAATCACATCTTACGAGCTGGCATACTGTAGTTAGGTTCCAGGACCCAACCTAAAAGTGAACGCTTCATGTTCAATTACGCACTAGTGCGTTGTTAATCCAATTAATGCTCAATTGTGGTCTAACCTTGTAGTCAACCCCAATGTCGGAAGGCTGTTTCTTAGGTTATTACAGAAGTAGGAAACCCTACTCTCTTTGTAAAGTACCTTGCTTTCAGTATTGACGTCGTTGTCAAGGAGTCAACGTTGAGTGCTCCCACCCCATTAGGATAGATCCGGGTTATAAAGTCCCCCATGTGATCAACACTCCCTTCCGATCACAACAGCTCACCACTTCCACTTCTACAGCAATGAGTAAACTTGGTGGGGGTTTATCAGAAGGTCGAATAAAGCGCATATCTAAATTATGAAAAGTCAGTCAGTTAAATATCAATGATATATTAGCGCCTAGATGGACATGAAAACAAGAGCAAATAAGCGAATATCTTCACTTGATTAGAGCCGTAAAAAGTGACGGCTGTCTTATTAGGTTGGAAAAAAGTCTCTTCACACTCCAAAATGTTTTTTTTTTTACCGTTCTCATTGTAAACACACTAGCCACTATTGATTGCTGATTTCATAATCCTGTCACACTTGTCTACCGTTCGCACGCGGACACAGGTCAAGACCCTTGTATGTACTTCGGTATCTATCCAATCTCCCGGACTCAATGGCAGATCTACCTCATGGCCATTTTCGGCACGGCATTCTTCATGAACTCATTAAAGGATCTACAGCAGTCAGGCAGCCGACCAAATTAACCATATATATGGCTTGGGATCTACTACTCATCGCGCCTGTTATGAGTGGTTCGGAAAGTCTTTAAAGGGAGATTATTCACTCGAGGACAAAGCAAGGTCAGGAAGGCCAACTGAATTGGACGACACTGAACTACTTCATCTTCTTCGAACTTCTCTGCCAGTTGACGTGTCGTCTGCCTACTATCGGTACGAAGTCTCTCATGGGATAATGGAAATCCATCTGAAGGGTCTTGGCTTTGCATGGAAATTTGGAGCTTGGATTCCACATGCCCTGTCAGACACTCAGTGCAAAACCAGATGTTGCAAGACTCACATGAGAAACAATAAAGGAGCTGGGCAGGGAGGTAATGCCACATCCATCGTATAGCCCTGACCTTCCACCCCCTACCGACTATCATCTCTTCCGTGCTCTCAAGCGAGAAATTGGAGAGAAACATTTTGAAACGGATGAAGACCTCAAAAACTGGATTCAGCAATGGTACGACTCCAGAACTGCAGTCCTTTAAGCGAGAGGAATTAGAAAAGTACCCAATCTTTGGAGAAGTGTAGTGAAGCAAAATGGAGCTCAATTAATTTGACATTGTAGTTGTGAAGTAATAAATCTTTGAAAAAAATGAAAAGACTTTTTCCAACCTAATATATAACAGCTACAATTTTTGAACTCATTAACCAAAAAGTTTGAATAGCAATAGTAGGGCAAGTCAAATAATAGTGAAAAACTGATGCTCAAAGAAATTCGTATGCAATCCCAGTTCGGGGTCAAACCTCAATTGGGACTGTTGTCTCCCTCTCGTGTGCTCGTTCATCTCCTCTCTTTGTGGCCGACAGAGCTCGCAGACAAATTCATGGCAGAGGATAGTAAGGGAAAACCTATTGCGGTCCCATATAACCATATGTATTCGGTCATATGCATTCGCTGAAACTTATAAAGCCTTATGGCGCCGAGACGACAAAGGCCCCCTAACTGCTGCCCAGGCAGACCATCGGGTCTAGTTAAAGAGAGACTTCCCTAGCACACATTTTTGGCAATAAAGGTTCTGCAGGTGCCATCATATGTCACGGCCATGCCACTTTCGTGCCGCGCGCGTTGTTTGGCGTGATTCCCCGACGGACTAGAGTCCCACTTCCTTGTACAATGATAGCCATCAGGTATTTACATAGTGATGTCGATATTCCCGTTGCACTCGAAAAACTTCCGCGCCGTCTAGAATTACGAGCAGTACGACACGGCGTAGCGATAGGAACAGAGCCGACAACACGTTTCCTTCGTCCTGAACGCTCTTTTGTGCTGCTTACGTTTTGGGTCCCTCCAACTATAAGGGCCTACCCATTGTCCGCGATGAGAGTTACATGAGCAGCAAGCTACCTGGGCAAACAGCGTGTGTCGATTTTTGCGATCGCATGGCATTAATCGATTCGTATCCTTTGCATGGGCGACATAGTCGCTGTCACGGGCTATGAATGGGCCCCGGGCGCATATGAATCGAGGCTACGGGACATTATGTACGAACGGTCGCCGCGGACGCGGCGAGTGCGGCAGAAAACGTTGCAATTGGGTGACTTCAGCGACCAGCGGTATCTAGACCTGCATCAAAACTTGTACATCAAGTGTTAGAAAGTGTATGCAAACTCAGTTTCACTGCGACAGTGTTATTTTTTCAGCTTTTCCTGAAGAAGCAGCATATAAAATTGAGCATTAGAACGTTGTCTAGTTTTATAACTCGAACTCAATTTCTGAACCTGAGCATGTTTTCTCGTAGCTCCTGCAACAGCAGTAGGGAATATCAACAACTTAAACCTAGCGTCTGCAGCAGGTCATGGCCACAACTCACACGACCGCAGCGGAGCTCATCGCGCACGCGGCAGTCGCCGTTGCGGGCGCGGTGACCATTCGTACATAAAGACCGCCCCTCATGAATCGATTAGTCTGGGCGATCGCCCTACAAAAATCGATACGCATCGCACGCCCAGTCGCTCCCGTCGCGAACTATGAAAGGGCCATAAAAAGGAAGTTACTCGGTCGAAGTAGTCTAAACAACACGTCAATCTAGGTATGAAGCAAATCAGAAAAATCGAGCCTTTAATGTGTCCAACTGGAGCGAGTTCTGAAGAGAGGCCCTTTGGTGGCAGACTTCGTGGCTTGTAGAGGGCCACAGTGTTCCAAAAGAACATGTGATAAGTGCACAGAGACGTTCCGCATTTATAAATCTTCTGAGAGCACAGCTTGTTGAGCAGCACTGTCACATCCGTTATACATAGATTGTACAACCACAACATATCGCAGGAATAGCAGGATGCAATGAAAGAGCGAGACAATAGCACAGTGAAGGGAGTGACCCGTGGGGAAAATCGGAGAAAACGAAGGAAGGGAATATACAATGAATAGGGAAGAGCACAGACAGATCAACGTAATATGACGAGACCTCTAGCGGAACACTGGGAAAGAACG
Source organism: Heligmosomoides polygyrus polygyrus (assembly GCA_947396885.1). Classification (NCBI taxonomy): domain Eukaryota; kingdom Metazoa; phylum Nematoda; class Chromadorea; order Rhabditida; family Heligmosomidae; genus Heligmosomoides; species Heligmosomoides polygyrus. Next base: position 185,645 of record OX377204.1, read on the forward strand.
CTACGTGCACGGCGAACTGTGGACGAGAGAAGGACTCATAGCGGAATGTGAGGGGGTAGTATCATCACAGTGCGTCAGTGCGTCAAGGCTAGGCATGGCTTGCCTGGTGTCCGACTCGGGTCTTCCTTTCCATGATGGTCAGCTAGTGCGGCTTCTCCTGTGAGACACGGGTCTCCTTGTACAGCAGAGCAGCGAACATCACCGGCAGCACGATCAGGCCGTGACACATCCCGAGGAGCACGACCAGCGCGACCACCTGAACGAACGCAGCATTCGACCAGCCTTGGTTGCACATGCAAAAGCAGCCTCAAAGACATTCTGAGCACCAATTCTTTGATGAAGTCGGTCCATGTAACGAATGCGGGCAGCATTGGGAGGTGGGGAGACACCACATAAACATAACCAGTCAAAACAGTGACCGAATGTAGGCCAGCCAATCAGGACACCGACCGTACACGCCCTCTGAATGGCACACTCATTCGATGCACCGGATAGGCCTGCGCGTTTTCATCTCCCAATGCTGCCCACATTCGCGACTAGGACACGAGATTCAACCTAAATGTCAAGGATAACGTCACAAGGTATTCGATCTCTATCGTAATGTTGCCCCTCGCGCGATGTGCGCCATACTTAGTGCCAATTTGGGGCCGGAATACTAGTACTCGGACAGTACTCGGACAACGAGGAACAATCATTCATCTCTAAACGATAACTTCATTTACTTTCTGTCCTTCCTTGTAGCCGATTAGCGTGCATCACTAGCATCACTTGCATCACTTTTGTTTGTGTCGAGAACATCTGTCACCCAACTATACTATGATTCGACGCTTGAATGGCTGGCGTTTTGCCATCTCTCATTGCTGCCCATTTCAGCGACATGCGCTCCACAAAATCGTACCTTGGCCGAAGAAGCTGCTATTTGAGAGTGGCTATGTCTTGCTAGTAGAACAGAACCTCTAGCCCTTTTCTTGCCGATTAAATGGCAAAACAGAGCAGCTCATACACTCCATCTATTCTGTCGGACCAGGTCTAGGCGTTGACCTTGAAGGAACCGTGAAGTGTATGGGCCTAACCGTAAGATCGATTTTTCTTTTAGCTTTTGAGGGGGTCCATCCCAACCTGTAGAACAATTACTACTGCTTGGGCCTCTGTACAATACTAACGATATGCTGACCTAAGGAGCTAGAGAAGTTCATTAATAAAAGGGAAAGGAACAGACTTACCGGACTGGGCCAAGGCCATCGCCAGATATAGGCTGGCAAAAACCTGAAAAAATGGAGAATGGATTACGCCTCAAAAGGCCAAGGTAAACCGTACACTCCTTTGGATAGGAAAGGAGTAGACAAGCACGCTACGACTCATCAATGGAGAAATTCTCGTCTCCTCTGGGGATGAGGGGGGTTGGTTACGCCGAGTTAGAAGGATCTGAACAGAATCTTCAGAAGATCGTCTACAATAGCCTGGATGAGATAAATAAGGCCGAAATGTGGCCTGAGAGAGGAAATAACATCACATCCAGGGCAGTCGCTGAAGGTGATGCTGGCCAAGACCACCCAGTGGACCAGGTCCAGCGCGGGAAATTCAGGGACCGTATGCTGAGGTCCGATGTGCGATGCTTCATGCACTCTTCATTATGCGGAAGATCTTACTGATGAGAGTGAAAAAGTTCAAAAGTTCATGAGCTTATGAAATGAAACCGGGACACATATGACCAACATTCTTCATCTCAATTAAGTTCTCCAGCTTATCGAGCAGTCATAGAATATTTACACTGAATGAGTTTGTGTCGATTCATGCCACTCCACTCGTAAAGGCGGTAGGGAAGATTTTAGGAACGTTGGCAGATCTCACTTATGAGTATTATGAGAGCATTCAATTGTCTAATCAGCTGCCAGGTTCGACCCTCGATGAATCATTGATCGTTGTCCAATTGTTTGGTGTGGTGTTGAACTCGAAAACTGTCTAATCAGCCTTCGTAAGCTCAAGAGGGGAGGGGAGAAAGCTTGGTACAACCTAAGACAGCTCTGCAATGTGGTTCAGTGTGGTTGTATCGGCTGGTGATGAGTTGTGATCACCTCCTTCACTTCTCCTTAAAAAATCTTTCCTCCCTATAATTTCTCTCAAAGGCTTCAATGTAACCTCCTAAAAGTGCCAATGCAAACGGCTTTAGCGTGCTGTGATCGGTATCAGTCCTTGTAGATTTCGTAAGCCGTGATCGAGCTTAGATTCGTAAGCCGTCACCGTGCTTAGATTTGCAATCTGTCATCGTGCTTGCAGACTCGCTCACCGCAACCGTGACCTCATTATTCGCACGTGGGCCAAGTATGGAAATAATCGCGCCTGTGTGCAGCCTTCCGTCTCGAATCTGGCCTGCTGCGTTCGCAACCTCGCGGGGCGCAGCCGGGTTACGCTGTCAAAGTCAGCAGTCGAATTTTTGTAAAACTGTTCAGCTTATAAAAAACAATGGACTGAATTGACAAAAATTGCACTGAATAGAAAAAGGAGGGAGGAAACGAGCACTTTTAAGTGTTTTTAATGTCTCTGTGAAGTTCAACTAGACGACAAGTAGACACACTGTTGCTGGTGAACACTTCTGGTGCATTACGTCGACGGCTTTAACTCAATTCCTTTCAAACGATACTCTTACCCCTATCAGCTGTTAAACGCTTCCGCGCCCCACCGCTAATTTGGCGCGCGCATGCCAATTCCCCCTGCTCAAAGCGGTGGGGAGACCTTCCCCGGCCGCTGAGGGCGTGGCGAACTGAGCATACCGGGAAGCGCCGGGGAGACCTCAGCACACGGCCCCAGATCGGCGGATAGATCACCCTTGACTCATCGACCTGATGGTGGTCAACTCAAGTTCTTTGCTCGTCCGTAGGCTTCTATGAACCTGCTTAGCAAAGCAGACGTAGCCGTTTAGTCAGAGAGGATCAATCCTTCGAATCGTGCTACGCATTCAATTCCTACGTGATACCACTGGACTGTTTGAATGGGTCTTGCCCATTAGGAGTTTCAAACCTATTCCGATGCCTGACTGATGGTGAGAGTAGGATAACGTTTTTATTTAACTCACGCAAGCCATTCGCTTATGAGTTTGAAGAGTTCGCAGCTCATAAAAGATGGTTTCAGTCCGGACGCGGAAAGAAACCTGAGACGATCCTATGGTGAGGATGTGGCAGCGCCTCGAACCACTGCGCCATATACACTCCTTTCTTATACGCAATCATCTCAGAAAACTAAGTTAAATCCTCTACGTGCCAGTTCTAAGCCCAGAACAACCGATTCAATGCTCTTCGTATTTTTTCGATCGAGCAGGGCCCACAGGGTCACTATCGCACACGACGGAGGTGAATGGAGATGTCGGTGGCGACCGCGTAAGGCGATCTAGGAAACGTTAGAGCACATAAACGATACTACGTGGTTTCTTGGCGAAAAGTCGGAGGCGTTTTGGTATGCGCCGTGCATTCTGTTCTACGGGGTGTCGTGGAGACAGCACGAACGCGTACTTTGTCCAAGCAACGTCTTTTAGTTGACTGCCGATGAAGAAGTCAGTGTTTTATTCTTCGCAGACGAGGTAGAACTTTGTCTGGGAGGCCAGTTTTTCGCGCCGAAAATCGATAGTAACCGATCGATATTGATATTGGTCGAAAACATCCGTTAACGTTGATTAGACAGCCGATATTGCTTACTTGGTGTGAGGCTTGTCGACCGACCAGTGAATCGACGTGCTTCCCATAGGATTTTTATTCCGAAAACAAGTAATTAGTCTGAGCGATAAGTAGGAATTGGTGGTTTAGACTGAATTGCTGCGAATCTTTTCATGCATACGGTCATAAATCTGCGCGGACAGAGCAGAAATCAGTAATGTAAATCGTGATGTTGAACAGCATACCGCGGCCAGAAGAATTCCAGGCGGAGACTCTTACTAGGTACAGGTTTCAGCATCTTCAACTGAACAACTAAAATTAATTCCCATCACGTGCAGTGCAAACGCCCGCATGGCGTCTCATTAGTAAATGGTGTTCGTCCTCAGATCTCAAGAAAATTACACAAGTACTGCAACTGCTGGGCACTAGTGAACTTTCAAGCCATCAGAGCTCGTAAGTCTTCTTCTTCCACTCAAGCTCTCCTGAATAGGGTAGGTAATGGATAGGTGAGGGTGGAGAGAACAGCATCCAGCAAAGTGATTAAGCGTAGTATAGGGATGTTATTTGTGGTGCTCGTCATGAATATGAGACTCGCTTCCGAAATTTCCGTTGATCGGTTACGGTAGGTGTGGTGCTGTACTGTTCTTAACTGTGTTAGTAATAGAGGGTTCTCCACATAGCCGGGTATGATTTCCAGTCTGCTACATGAGATGAGAAATAGCGCACAAGAAATTTATGCTTCCCAAAACGAGTGCCGGATACGTGATAAGCACCCCAAGTAGCCATTGAAGACAAAGGCTGGGCGATTTTCAAGATCCTGGCGCAACCCGAGACACGTATGATGTCCTGACGGACCCAACCGTTGCACCAGCAACAGACCTCATAGCTGGATTCGTAACGTCGAGATCTGTGGTCCTGACTGCACCGCCCTCACATAGACACACCTACATACCGTATCGCACCGTAACTGGGTGAGATTTCAAAAATTTTTGTCAAATTCAAAAAAACTGCCTTAGCCGAAGGTTATGCAGAAATTTCATGGCTTCAAAAGTTGTGAAAGGGTGTCTATCGGCACCCTTCGCTACTGATCCTTGTCCTAGTTGAGGGGTCTTGTAGATCCCTTCTTCCCTTCTCCTACAACGCGTCTTATACAAAAATGCTGGTGTGGCTCGTATATGTACAGCCTTCTACAAGCTATCTCCTTCCATAAAGTTTTGCCGCTATTTTCACGACTCTGTACCAAACAAGGTGGACCAGCTTATCAGGTGCTTCAAGTTTCAACCTGTTCACCACCTTGCTCTCTAACGAAACGCTAATGTGGGGCTACGTAGCCATAAAACAGTTGCGTATAAGTTCCACATCCAACTAAACTGCGTACCTAGAGTGCGACATGATCTCTCCTTGCTTTGTCCTCTTGATTTTGAGTTCTGAAAAAAAAACATATCGCAGCGCTATTCAAACGATACGAGCCGACCGAATTCAATAGAAAGATCGTATTTCATAATAACTCCAACTTTTGAGAGAAACTTTAAAATGGAATTCGCTCTGAGCAGTGATGACCTCTCGGTACTTTCCGGTTGTGCTCACACGGCCGTTGGAAGGCGGAAGTTGTGCACAGTTCTCGGCTACGACCAACGTCGGGTTTCCTCTCCTTGCCCTCCGAAGCTACCCTACCATGATATGATTCGAGACTGCGTGGGATTCATGCGGTGCAGCGAGCTCAGCCGAAAATTACCGATTTTACCTCCTGTAGGCTCCGTATACTTGTGACGCCGGGCGACGCGATGACATGTACTGTGGTCAAATTGGTCGATCGCATCGCTCGCTCAATTGACACGCTATACATGGCATCACGTCGCTCGGTGTCAGAGCATATGCCATTTTCACGTCGAACTGAAAGCTTTTCAAATCAAGCTGCCCACTTTTCGAATCAAATTGGACACTTTTCACGTCAAACTGGACGCTCTTCTGAGCTAGCCCAAGGCTTACGGGCACTTAGCGGGCTGGTGCCCGCTCCGATATTGCACATGGTGGTGGAACACTCACATAAGTACGGTTTCTGTTTTGCTCTAGAACTAGGCAAGGGAAGGAACTCCGGAGTCTGGCTGATCCAATTTACCCGTTTTAAGATACCTTGCCGATGGGCAGCGGGCACCAGCTCGCTTAGTACCGACTTTTGAAAGCCAAGCGAGCTCTTAAAAGGATAATAAAGGATAAAGGACGGCGTTACTCAATCCCTTCGGGGATGCGCCAGCGCATTCTACTTCTACGGGATGTCGTGGAGGCGACATGAATGCGTATTTGGCCATACAATGACTTGCGGTGGCCAGCCGATGAACAAGTCAGCGCTCTATCCTTCCCAGACAAGTCTGGTACCAATTCACCGACCCCGGAGGGATGGAAGGCTTGGTTGGCCTGGGCGGAAATCCGAACCAGGAACCTGGTATCGGGTGCACGCGACAGTCGCGCCTCCTCCGACTGCGCTACATGCGCCCAAGCGAGCTCTTGCAAATCAAAATGACCCTTAAGGGCCCTGCACAGTTGTGCGACGTTGCCGCTGCCCTATCCTTAACCATAGGGCAGGGACTGGCCGACCAGCGGCGCCGCTGGAGCGGCAGCGGCGATAATGATTTGAATCATTATCTCGCCGCCGCCGTTCCAGCGCCGGGCGAGTCTGTCTGCGCTCTGTGCTTTCGCGCCCGCGACGATGAGTCATGCCGTTCGGCGGAGCCGTCCGCAGTCCGCCGCTCGCCGCAGAAGTGTGCGGGGGCCTTTAGGCAGACTAAACTACAAACTCACTAATGTTAAGATGGTTAGAATCGTTTGAGGGAAGAAAAAATTGGTTGAACTTTCTTAGACATCTTTTCGTTCACCTGCCCAAGATGTGTAACAATTTTATAAAAATCTTATTTTGTGAGAAAATATTAAATTAATTTTTGTTTTGAAGCGCAACAAGGCAGCAATCAAGTAGTGCATTAAAGGACTATTAGGGGGGGGGGGGGGACCAAAAGTAATGAGACACTCCATTTCGTGTCCATATGTCTCGTGACTGGAGTTCGGTTTCATGCTTCCCGTATTTGTATGTTCGCCTGCTACTTAATGACGGCTAACTGAGATGTTAGTACTTTCGCGCTTTTCAGAAGCATGCCGAAATCCCAGTATGTCTCAGACCACCTAGGCATGAGTATTCTGGATCTCTACCATTCAGGCGTATCTGCAGGTGCGGCACATCGTGAACTGGTGGAACGTCACGGCAGCGATGCTCCCTCAAAAGCGACGGCGAGTCGATGGTATGTGCGATTCAACGAAGGATATGAGAACGTGTCGGACAGACCGAGACAGGTCGGCCAGTCAAGGTGGATTCGCGCCCTGTTCTCGCCGCCCTGCGCAGCAATCCCCAGTCCTCCGCTCACAGGTTGAGCATCAGTACTGGAGTAGCTCGCACGACGGTCCGGAGGATCCTTCGCGGTGAGGGGCTCAAGCCACGGATTCCAGTTCAAGTACCCCATGAGCTGACCGCCGGACAGAAAAAGCGACGAGTCGACCTGTGTCGCGCCAATCTCGCCCAGTTCCCAACCCCGAAGAGCCTGGACACAATCATCACGCAGGATGAAAAGTACGTCTTCTACGTAAACCCTGCCAAGCAGCCAGTCTGGGTGAGGCCTGGTGAACCGTTGCCGACCTTCGTTCGGCGAGATGTCCACGGCGAGAAGCAACTTCTGAGCTTTTGGGTCTGTGCCCATGAACCTATATACTGGAAGCTGTTTCCCAAGAGCACGACAATGGACTCCGTGACCATGGTGAACGAAATAGAAGAGATGTACCGGCGACTCGCACTTATCCGGTCGCAGCGCTTTAAGAAGGTGCTCCTGTTTGACAACGCCGCACCCCATCGAGCAAACGTCACCACGGATAAGCTGGCTCAGCTGGGGTACGTCCACCTGCCTCACCCACCGTATTCGCCGGACATCTCTCCTTGCGACTACCACTTCTTCGTGAGTCTGCAGGACTTCATGGTCGGAAGGGAGACAAGGAACCAAGCAGACCTTGAGCACCACATCGAGCAGTGGATCAGCACCTGGCCAAAGCAGTTCTGGAAGGATGGGATCAGGAAGCTGGCTGAGCGATGGCAGCAAGTCATTGATCTTAATGGTGAATATCTTCCTCAGCACCGTTGAGTTGTAATTGAGTTATAAAGAAATAAAGAAATTTGTTGAATTTGTCTCATTACTTTTGCTCCCCCCCCCCTAATAGATCACGCACTCGAAAATCAAGCCGCAATGTTCATTCGATAGGTAATGTAAATACTGCTTAAATGTAGGGCTAAAGTAAAGATATGCGTGATTTTACAATTGTTTATGTTGTACCGTTTGCAGGCACGAAACCCCGTGCAAACGGAAATTTTGCTATCAATGGAATAAAAATCGCGACTTTTCAAACAAGGGCATGGCGCTGTCTCTGTTTTGACATAAAAAATGGTCACCTTCCTGCACTTTAAAACAAGCTTTAAATCATTGATTTCCTCAAAAAATAAAAATTTTACAAAAAAAAACTATGTGTTCTCTTACTAGGATGTGAATTAAAACTTCAAAGAAAGTTATTTATTTATTTATTGCATGAGAACTCGTGTAACAACAACTCAACCTTGGATAGGAAATTATGCAGTCCAGTAAAGAGAGTAGAACTTATACTAAATAATAAGTTATACTAAAATTTTCCTTGAACAAAAATTATCCTAACCCTGCTGCTTCCATTGCGTCTTCCAGATTGAACTAATAGATGCTCTCTAAGAAGATTAAAGTTTTTTTTTGGCCAAGAAAGATTATGACTCTTTGAAAACCTTTATTCCACCTGCCCCAGAAAGTGAACAAACAGACGGAAATTTCACAAACTTCTTATATTCGAGGAAAAATAGTGACGTATTAATGCCTATACCAAAGCGCAAAAAGGTAGCAATCTTTAGTTTATTAAAGAAGATCGTTCTTCGCACCCGTTTGGCTCTTTGCGATTTTCACTTGATTCATAGCAAAAATTCTGTTTTCGTGGAGCTATTTACATGTGTACTTGTTTGTATGTATAGTGTGTTTGTCTGTTGGCGCAGAAGAAGTGAAAAATTTTAAAAAAGCTACTGGTTTGTTCGATAATTAATGCATGTTGTTAATATAAACAAGTTCACCTTGAAAAATAATGAAAAAAAAAAAACAAAATTAATTACCGAACAACCCAATATATCCAACTTCCCAAAGACACGAAACCATTACAAACTTTTCGGAGAGTCTCCAGTTTAGTTGGGTAGATGCTCGTTTTAACTTGGAAGATATTCAGCTCGATTTCAAAAGCGTCAACCTTGCTTGGGTGAATGTGCAATTTGATTCGAAATGTGTCCAATTTTGACGAAAAATAGTATGAGTGGTAAAACTGCCATGCAGTAGAAAGACAAACCCTTTACGACAACAACGTAACTAATGGTAACTTGAAGGCTATCGGGTCAGCATGTGCATTCATAGTGGGGATTTATAGTCGGCCACGGAAGCGACTGATACGTTCTCATGCAGCTCACAGGAGTCCATCAATGCCGAGGAATCTCTTGCAGGAAATTGATGTGCATCCTTTGCCGGGTGACTAGCCCTTCCCACCGCGGACTATGAAGATGCGCTTACATGGTGGGGAGGAGGGCAGGGTTTGGGCACCTTGGATGCCCCCAAAACTGCGCAAAATTATGAACTGAAGGAAAGCTTACAGTGGCTTCTCCTCTATGACAATGCCAAGTCTGTCTCGAAACCTCAGAATACAGTAGAAATCTCGGGACAATTTAGGATAGATTGATTTCGATTGATCTGGTTTGATTTCGATTGATTTTCGCAATATTGCACAAAATAATGGGTTGTTCGATAATTAACAACCCACTCATTTGGGTGTCGTTAGTCCTCAGATATGGCGCGCAGAGCATATTTTTATGTGAGTTTGATGCTCGTTGTTATTATAAATAAACTCACTTTGGAAAATATAAATAATGCAGTAATTATCGAACAACCCAATATAACTACCGCCAAATCACCTTTCACATCAACCACTAAGTCCTGCAATGGCTGGATTCTAGGGTTTGTTCTGCCTCTAATGCTCTTATAGGTGTGTATCGTGTATACATTGGATCCGATCGAAAATCTTCGGATAATTAGATGATTCGGAGAAGGGCGATTTTGCGGACCCTGGATTTTTGGATGATTCGGATAAGAGCAATTTTGCGGACCCCGGATTTCGGATATCCGACTCATTGACGCAATATGCAGTTTATCAGAATACTACCGTTCCTTAAAGAGGAACCCATCCTTTAATAACAACAACAGTGCATGTATCGAAAGACTAGGTGTAGGTGTGTATCGTGATGCTAACGTTCCAGGATCCTAGCAATCAAAGTAGCCCTGAGAGGAATCTTTCTGTGAAAATAACAAATTTCTACAACCTGTTTATGGTACTGTCGCTTCGCCTCCGCTTCCCTGTGTGATATAACAATCCGCGAAATTGTGTTCAATGCAATTTTGTCGAGCTGGCGTTTGGATAGAGACACCAGACGGGTGGGGTACGACAACCCACTGAAAACTCCAACCGTTGGGATTCATTATGCGAATTAGGGATTATTGCAGGAGTTCAAGGATTGGCTGTTTATGACACGAACCAAAAACTAGTCGGTGCAGCGGTTAGAAAAGCCAAAGCATTCAGAAGCAGAAGCAAAAAAATATGATCCGTTGTCTTGCCTTCACGAATGAGCGTCTCTAGTAAACAGATCACAGGACATACGCATTGATCGACCAGCGCAACATACTTGTTGCAAGGATAGCAATTATAACTAAACACCTGCTGCCGTTTGAATGTTCCCGCGCGCTTGCCACAGTATCTCCAAACCTGCACATCACACCAGCCGTTGTTATCGGAGCTCGTTCCTGTCATTGAGCGCGCAAACCTACAGACATCTCTAGGAAGGACAAGACCTATCCAAGCTGCTCGGGCTGAAATCGCTCTCGTCGCTCAATGGGAATACGCATCGATCGAATGTCCACGTGGACGCCGACGCTATCCACGACGCAATGGCAGCAACTGCACGCTACAGTATTCATCAACCAGCAATTCGAACGGTAGTAGGTGATTAGATATAAGTAAGACCTGTTACAAGTGCCTCTAATCAATACCTTGATGACCTTCGTTTGCTCCTCGTTCAGTCTGGGCAGACTCTCACCTTGAATCACTCCCGCTATCATCTCCTTGGGTAGTTTTCTTATGGTGGCAGGAACTAAAAGCAAAGCCAACTAAACACGTGTCAGTGCTGGTGGTGAAGCATGGAGTGAATTGATTAGGAAGGCAATAAATATAAATATAAATATAAATATAAATATAAATATAAATATAAATATAAATATAAATATAAATATAAATATAAATATATATATATATGCAGTGAGATTAATGAAACAAAGAGCTTAGCAACTAAGTCTACACTTCCGTTCCGGGAAACGCAATGAGGAACGTGATCGAACCCTGTAACAGCACGAAGTTCTCCGTGCCTCGAGTATGAACCACATAACAATACACCAAGGGAACGTTAATTGTGCATGCGACACGCGATGTAATGATAAGCGCCTATATCGATTTATCACGTCGCGCCATCGATATGGGCGCCTATCATTACATCGCGTCATGCTTCGCGAGCACATTAAACGGTCCCTAGTGGTGGGTGGGAACAGGAACATTTCTGACGTGCAAAGGTCAATTATAAACGCACCTTTTCTCCGTCCTTCACCATCCTTCCGCCCTGGGCCGCTGCTACTGCTTCGCGCATCTTCAGCATGTATTGCTGAACAATGCCATCTAGTGTCTCTTTCGGGATGCCGGAAATTTGATCGCCACGTGAGCCACAAGATTAGGGTCCAGCTGTAACGAGGTCCGTAGATAAGCAGACATCGGAGTTAGACATGGATAGATAGATATAGCTGTTGGATTAGCGACAGCAGGCTATGTCAGGAAAAGTGGCTGTAAAGACTCAAGAGGAATTCCAGAAGAGACCGACCTTGCTAATGTCAACGTTCCCGAGCACTGGCACCGACCGGCTGACCACCGGTGGCGAAGCGTACAAGCGGAGCGGAAAACTTAAAACAGTACCTTAGTTAAGCGCGAAAGGAAAAAAGAACCCAAAGTAACCTGCTCAATAGCCGAGTTAAGGTTCGGATTCACCACGGTTTCTGCGCCAGGTTGCATTCCAACATTGACGTGAGGCAGGAATCGCCTGAAGATGAAAATCGCCGGAAGAGTCAAGACTGTCATGTAGAAAAGGCTACTCTTTGGGACCATACAGCTTGCATTAGAGCCTGTTCATATTTCGCGACTAGAGTAACCATCCGCACACCCATCGTCAGTATCCTCCATCCTACAATCGTGCCTTAAGGTCTGCTCACACTACGCGAGGAGAGCGATTCTTCGCCCGTGCAAAACATGTAAATCGATTAAAACCGAGCGATCGCCGCCAAGAACTGTTCACACGCGAGCGTTGTCGCTACTGGTCCAGTCGCTCTCGTCGCTGCTGTCGCCTGTTTATACTTTGCGCCGGCGACGGAAGCTACGGACGGAGTGTGGAGTACGTAATTACACCATAGTGCACTAGTGTTCCAAGGAAACGCATGTAAATGCAGTTTTATCTCCTTGTCTATATTACATATACGTGTTTTATCTGCTTCCGAATTGGGCAGGGGAGGGAACTCCAGGATGTAGGCAATTTTAACACCGACGCGTCACTCGACCCACACCCTGGAGTCCCTTCCCCTGCCCAAATCTGTGCCCTCCTATCTAACACTTTGTCGACCGCGCGATTTTTGCGCTTCTGCCGCGTGAGGCCAACCGATTTTTTGCAACGTCGAAAGTTGTTTGTTAACTGAAGCCACAAGGAGGAGGAGCTCATGAAGTGAACATGCTGCTTCAAAAGATTTGAATACAAATTTAAAAATCGCTGCTTCAAAAGATTTGAACAAGCTGCTTCAAAAGATTTGAATACAATTTTAAAAATCGCAAGACCGTGACACGGCATCGTGTCATACGGTCCCAAGAAGTCGAAAGGGTGTGACACGACACCGTGTCATAGGTCGTCAACGTGTTAAATGCGTGCCTGACCTTTACCTGCAGAGGCCAGCCAGTAGTGTAGTACCAATTCATCGACCCCGAGGGATAGAAGATAAATATCACCGAGCTCGGAGAAACCCGAACCACAGATCGCTTCGTGTGCATGAAAGAGCCAAGGCCTACTCTGACTGCGCAAGATGCGTCTCACAGGAAAAAATACTCAAAAAGATCGTTACCAACCGAATAGCTATAATTCACCTAAAGCCAGTAAGGCCTGTTCTGTTCATACTTCGCGATGGGAGCGACGGCAGAGGAAGTAGTGACAGGGCGAAGGATACGTATTGATCAGTGCCGAGCCGTTTCCTGGGAAAAATCTATAGGTATGCTTTGCTTTGTCGCCCCTGTCGCTGCCGTCGCGGAATATGAACAGGCCCTAGCGAATACGAATATTTTAAGAATAAAATCTATGGAATATATCCTAGTCGGTATGGGCGACCCTGAAATTGCAGTTGCGCTCCCATGCCGTCTCTTCTGAACTTTTCCTACAGCCCATATATCAGGGAAAATTTTTGAAGCTTTCAAAAGGACTCAACAATCTGCACACCCTCTCGATCAGCACAGACCCAATTAAGCTTTAAAAATAACTGACCATTACTTTATCAGATCCCAAGAAGATCAAAAAGTAATAAGATGAATTGGTGGCAAGAAAAACACAAAACAACACAATCAGGCAGAAAAATGCAGACTATCTTTGAAAACGGCAAAAATGAACACCAAGACAGCGACCTAGAACTCACCTAACACCGACGTATTTCTCTGGACCGGCACAAGTGATTTCGGAAAGGTACTGAAGGAACGTGCGCACTCGGTTTGTCACTAAGTACCGTAGGAACCAGTCGAACTCATCATCGTAGAGCAGCGGATTTCCTATGAAATGAGGAATGTAAATATACATATTGCATATTGCAGGTGAGCCCTGAAGATGTCTGAAGTTTGAATCGATAAAAATTTGACAAAGGGGCAGAGTATACAATAAAGCTGAAGCGCAGAAAAAGCTATAGTAGCTGTGGAAAAGTGCGCTTCTCTCTGTCTCACAACGGCGAAAGTATTAAAAATAAACTACTCAGAAAGACATGCACGGATGGCAAGCCTGAGAGAGGATAGTGTTCGGCTATTTCCTATCCGGGAACACCCTCCGGTACGTTTCTATGCGCTTTTCTAAAGATCCCACCTACTAGGAATGATCCACTATCCCTTTAGAGGTCGCTAACGCGATAAAGAAGTCCATAACTACCCTAACAGACGAAATCTTGCACAGAATAGAAAAACGAAAAAAACGTCGTCTCGCATCTAGGCAAAACTAAGCGAAGAGAACTGCAAAGATCGATTCCAAAAATTTAAAAGGTGGGATAAAATTTCAGTTAAAAATACCGACCATCGAGAAGAATGTTGACGACTTTCGCGTCAAACGTGGCTGGCCAACTGGTTCTTCTACAGTCAACCAGAAGAGTTTCGTCTGGTGCGAGAACGACCTCTGAAAACGCGCGCCGTAATTTCTATGCACGAATGATCAGAAGAATCCTCACTGAATCCTCACCTTCGGGATCTTCTTCAGGCTATGGTGGGCCAGGTCGAGTGTGGTGAGCTGTCGGAGTGAGGAGAACGCATTCTCATCCACTGACGACAGCGAGTTGTTGCGTAGGCTTAGCTGTTGCAGATTGCGCACGTCATCAAGCATACCTCTTTCTGCATAGTGAGCGGCCGTGACAAAAGATACTTTGTTTAGATAGGAAAAGCTTTTGATTTTTCAAAAGATTTGATAAAGTTCCGACAGAAAGGTTGATATTAAAGATGGAGGCGGTAGGACTTCATCGCATGGTCATCAACTGGACTAGGGAATTTCTGTCCAAAAGAACCTACCAGGTTAGGATTGAAGGCCAGAACTCCAAGGTCTTTCCCGCATTTAGCGGGGTTCCGCAAGGCGGAGTACTGTCCCCAATATTATTTCTTTTGTATACGTTCGAACTTCCGGGCCGCATAACTGATTTGGGAGTAACATGTAAAATTTGTGCTGATGATGTTAAGATCTACAAAAGAATTGATAATGAGAAAGACTCGAAGTCCCTTCAGCTGGCCATCGACTTCATTAGTCGCTGGGCAGAAATATGGGAATTGCCAATTGCAACTGAGAAAACACACTTTCTGGTGATCGGGCCTAAACACCGTCAGATTCGGGAATAACGCTCTAACGGCCAGGTTTTAAGCAGGGTCGATGAAGTGAGAGATCTTGGATACATAGTGAGGAGCGACCTGTGTTTCTCCAGACACTCTAGTACGATAGTAAAAAAGCCAACTACCGTGTCTATAATCTGTTTAGGGCTTTGAAATCCAATGTTCCTGAGGTCTACGTGGATACGTGGGTTCAAAACCTATGTGCGACCCATTGTAGAAAGTGGGACATCTATGTTCAATCCAACGAAGAAGAAAGATACAGATCTTTTAGAAAGCGTTCAAAACAGCTTTACCAGGAAGCTAATGATGAGGTGCTTTTCAGTGGATTATAGCACCATTCCTAACGGTGCTCAACGGACTACACTCTTTGGCCTTTCTTCCTTGAGAAAAAGAAGAAAAATCGCTGACCTTATCATGATGTATAAAATTCTCGCAAATAAGGTGTCTGTTGACCCGAGAAGGTTCATTGACGGTATTCTAACGAAAACCATGAGAGGTAAGTTGAAACTTCGAGTCTCAGTGGCCAAATCGCGACTGAGGTCAGATTTCTTAACCTATCGAATCCTCAAAGAATTCAACCTGCTGCTGGGCATATACGAAGATTTAGAGAGATCCTCCGCCCAGGCCTGTAGAAGATTTATCCAATGTTAACTGCCACGGTGTGCTGCTAGACACGTTGCCTGTAATAGTCCCTTACATGGCTGATGGTTACATTCACCCGTTCCATGTTGTCTCCTTTTTGTGTTTCCTCACAATTTGTTTGCTAGACAGTTGTCTATGCCTTGAATAAATAAAAAAATAATAAAAAAATATACGCATTAACAATGAAAAACAGAAGGTTTGAAACAACCAAAGCCGGAAGATAATACAGGGTGGGTAAAAAGTACTGACGCACTTAACGTAAACGTTATAAATGACAACACATTAAAAATTAAATGTATGAATGTAAAACATAAATAGGAAGAAAGCAAGACCTTCCGAAGAACTCCTCAGAATTACCGTGCGACGAAATTCCCACGTACACGCGCTGAAGCACTGTGAGATATGAAATTCAGGTTTTTCGTTCCAGAAAGGTGTGTTTGATAACACCATTCATGGTATTCTACACCATTTCCTAGTTAAATTGGGCACTTTAAGTTGAAAATTTGCACCTTCCAAATTCGAAATGGACGCCCTTAAAATTGAATCGTGCACGTTTTAAGAGCGCATTAGCATGTGAAAAACAAAGTTTTTTAAAGCAATTCATTACTCTTCTACACAGAATGCCAAAAAGTTACGCACTGCAAAAATGGGGTGCGTAGCGTTCGTATCGGCTGGTCGTGGGCGCCGCGGCCGCGCGCCCAGGTGGCCATACCTGCGGCGTCATCCCCTGCTCCCATCTCACTCACGTTGTGACACCCGTCGCGCGTGTGGTGGACAACGGCCCGACGGAGGCCGTCGCAGGCGGCCCCACGACGGCGGCCCGACGCACGAGCGGAGCACACAGGTCGACCAGATTTGTTTGCGATTGTAATCACTAACGTATTCAGAGGATTTACAAAACCAGTGCAAGGATAAATGTTGGTGTGAAACAAACATAACACTACATCGGAATTTCGAGCTCTACCTAATGAGCTCTATCTCATGTTTATCAATACCACCGTTGGGTGATATTCTTCAAATGTAAAACTGAAAAATAATTCTTCGCAGACCTGCCACGAAGCTGTGAAAGGTATATTTCCAGGCTAAAATTTTATATAGACTTCAACTACGTCGTCTAAATACCTTCTAGAAGAGCTCATTTTTAAAGAAAAAGTTGTGGGTATCACACCGCTAGGGACATGACTCCAACCCAACATTTTACGCAGAATTCGATCACAAAGTTGATATCCTATCCTATTATTTATAAAAGAGTTGTGTGTGTGTGTTTTTGTGTATGTCATTCAAGAGGTCCGACATTTCAGGCATTGGGGTAGTCGAGGTCGCTGAACACGAATCTGAAGCTTGCTTTTGAAGTTCGATCGTTGCCAATCGATATTGATCAAATTAACGATTCTTTGTGGATGTCAATCAAGCAGTCCGAAACTTCAGCCTTGGAGTAATCGAGGTCGCTGAACACACACACGGTCTTTCATTGCCCTCCCATAAACCTCGACCGTCATGTCTATTAATCTGTCTTGCTTGCTGCTAGCTCGCCCTGAGGAGTACCTCCAGGGGTTGAGGTCATGATTACTGGTTGCTCCTTGCTCGCTGCTGCCAAACCCTGGAGGTAGTGCGTCCAGTGGGTAGGATGTGTTTACTAATCAATCCTTGCTTACCGCCGTCATTACCTCTGTAAATGGACCATATAGTGAAGTACTACATTCCATGGTCAATACAGGTGAATCGCCTATGCACATCGATGATGTTTTCGAATTTCCAGCAGCTCTTCATGATAAGCTTCTGCTCTTTGAAGAAAGGCCTAGAGCTGGGCCTCACTCTTGTTACGGGCTTAAATATGTAGAGAGAGTTATTAGAGCGATATCGAAAGCGATAAATTGTGCAATTAATAATCTCACATGTCACCTGCCTTTCACGTACATAGTTGTCAATTTCAAGGTGGCGATGTCCGTTCCTCCTCGTGGTGCCGCTGGAAACTGCTCGTTTGGTGAGCTAAGCTAAGCACGGACACTCGAATGCGGGCGACAGGCCCTTGTGACAGGCCGGCCTACGAAGACCCTTGTCACATCACATGAAGTATGACAGTTCAAGTATTTCGAGATAGTGCTACGGCGTTCGCGGGAGCCGACGCGCACTCGCAAAGCCCGGCGAGTGTGGGAAGTATACGAGGGTCCCTGATGCGAGGACGGCATCGGGGGGCAACTGAGCTAGTCCGAAAGTCCCGTAACGTAAGCAGGACCCGCCTGGCAACGCTGAATGTGGGTACGTTGACGGGCCGCTCGTGCGAGTTGGTTGAAGCACTGGAGCGTAGAAGAGTTGATTTCTGTGCGGTGCAGGAGACGAGGTGGTCTTGCCGCAAGTCAAGGAACATGGGACCTGGCTTCAAGACCGTTCTATGTGGAAGTCCCAGGACCACCACTGGTGTCGGTGTAATCGTCTCCGAACGATTTCGTGGCTCGATTGTAAGCGTCGAACGCTTTGACGATCGGTTAATGAAGATCATTGTCGCCGCTAAGGAGCGACTCTATCACTTCTTATCTGCGTATGCTTCGCAGACCGGCTGCTCAGAGCAGGCCAAGGATGAGTTTTGGAACCTGCTTGATGAGAAGACAGCTGAGGTACCGTCGAAAGATGTCATCATAGTCGCTGGTGGCCTTAATGGGCACGTAGGTGCTACGAAGGACGGGTACAGCTGTCATGTTGGTTTCGGCTACGGGTCACGTAACGCCGATGGTGAGCGTATTCTTGATTATGCGGAATCGCATAACCTCACCATAGTGAACACCGTCTTCCGAAAACGCGACTCCCACCTCATCTCATACTATAGTGGGGCACCAAAACTCAGATAGACTTTGTCCTTGTGGAAGATCGCGACCGAGGTCTTGACACAGATGCGAAGATCGTGCCGTATGAGACGATCGCGCCACAGCATCGACCGCTGATCTGCACCCTAAAGATCGCCCCTCCAAGGCAGAAGCAGGTCGAGCGATGCGGTGCACCAAGAATAAAGTGGTGGCGAATGAGAGAGAAGGAAGCAGCTGTGATTTCTCGCGTGCGGTTACCGACGGTGACAACTGTCGACGAAACTTGGAAGATGGCGACCGAAGTGATACGTCAAGCTGCACAGTCGGAACTCGGCATTACGAAGCCTGGGCGACGAAAGGTCGACAACCAGGCATGGTTGTGGACAAACGACGTGAAGGCAAAGGTTCGAGAGAAGAAGTCGCTCTATCACGTGTTTCTCGGCGAAAAGACAGCCGATAACTGGAGGAAGTACCAGGAAGCGAAGAAAGCTGCAAAGAAAGGCGGTGGCTGTTGCAAAAGCCACTTATTATGGAGATGTCAACTAGAAGTTCGAGTCACGCGATGGCGAGCGGTATCTGTACCAGCTTGCTAAGAATCGCCACCGGCAGATCGAGGACATTGAACAGTTTTTTGGCATTAATGATGAGAACGGCCATCTTCTTATGGACCGCAAGAAAGCATTGAAGCGATGGCGCGATTACTTTGAGGAAATCTCTACGGCACAATTTCCTCATCCAGCCATCCCTTCAACGGCTCCAACTCACGGCTCCGTTCAAATGACCACCGTGGAGGAGATTGAAGCGGGTTTGAAGAAGATGAGGTCAGGCAACGCGACTGGGCCCGACGACGTGGCGGCTGACCTGTGGAAGTCAAAGTTTTGGTACCAGACAGAGTGGTTGGCGAAGTTCTTTAATCAGATTGTAGCAGAGAAGAAAGTACCTGACTGTTGGAGCCAAAGTACGACGATTCCGATTTGGAAAAAGAAGGGCAGTCCTGCAGACTGCTCCAGTTACCGCCCGATTCGCTTGCTTTCGCACAGCATGGAGATCTTTGAGCGAATTGTCGATGGGCGAATTCGGGACATCGTCCAGCTTTCCAGCAATCAGTGCAGCTTCGTAGCTGGATGTGGCACCGTTGATGCCATACACGCCGCCCGCCTCCTGATGGAGAAGCATCGCGAGAAACAGAGACCAGTGCATATCGCCTTTCTCGACTTGGAGAAGGCCTTTGACCGCGTACCGCGTGAAGTGATATGGTACGCCTTGCGACGACATGGAGTTCCTGAAGAGCTCATAGAGTGGGTGCGAATCTTCTACTCTTGTCCAAAGAGTAGAGTTCAAGCTGCAGCCGGAACCTCGATGGAGTTCCCCATCTCTGTCGGGGTACACCAGGGTTCTGCGCTATCCCTACTCACTCCTTTTTGTTGTCGTGATGGACGCGATTACACAAGATCTTCAGAAGCCTGTCCCCTGGACACTGCTTTATGCTGATGACGTAATGCTCGCTTGCGAACATAAAGGTGAACTCGAGCGAGAGGTACATGCTTCGTGTGATCGCTTGGAGCGGTTTGGACTTAAACTGAACGTGAAGAAGACCGAGTATTTAACGACAAACGTTAATGAGTGCAGCTCCATCAAGGTTAACGGCATCGAGCTCCCACGCACTTCGATTTCTAAGTACTTGGGATCAGCAGTAGCATCTGATGGCAATCTGATGACTGAAGTGGACTCACGTGTGAGTGCAGCTTGGTCCAAGTGGCGCTCGTTGACTGGCGTGCTCTGCGATAGGAAGATAGCAGAGCGCTTGAAGTTAAAAATATATAGAACCGTCGTCCGGCCGGTAGCGATGTACGGTGCTGAGTGTTGGCCTGCGACCAAGGAGGTCGAAACGCGCCTCAGCGTCATGGAGACGAAGATGCTGCGCTGGACGGCTGGAGTCACGCGCATGGACCGCATTCGAAATGATGCTATTCGGCAGAAGTTCGGTGTCGCGCCGATAGCGGACAAGATGCGCGAAGCTCGCTTACGATGGTACAGCCACGTTCTGCGTGGAAAGGAAGATAGCGTCCGCAGGATAGGCCTTAAGTTCGAGGTGGTAGAAAAGCGGCCTAGAGAGCGTCAGAAGCAGCGCTGGTCTGACACGTTACATATGGACTTGAAGGTTGCTGGTGTCCACCCTGATCTAGCGCTGGATCGGGAGAGGTGGCGCCATGACACCAGAATAGCGGACCCCGCTACTACGCGGGACAGACGCTGAAGAAGAAGAAGAAGAAGAAGAAGAAGAAGAAGAAGAAGAAGAAGAAGAAGAAGAAGAAAAAGAAGAAGTTGTCAATTTCGAAATATGGCGCAGCACAGGTTAGTCTGACCAAGTAACAGAATTTTAACAAGCAATCAGCCCATGTACAATCAATCGAGTTTGAAATGCAAGGTTTCGGTCGAGTGCATCGCGCAATCTTGACTATTTGCACGCCAAAGAAATTTCGTTGCCCTGCGCTTTCATATGAGTGTCAAACGTCTTCAAAAGTTTCACTAGCACCAATATTAGATCCTCTCAAATAATACATGCATTTTTTACGATACTCTTCACACCAATCAAAACTGTCACTTTGTGGAAAAATTATAACAAGTATTCAAGCGAAAACAATCAGTCGAGTATAAAATGCAAGGTTTCAGACGAGTGCACTGCGCAATCCACCGCTCATTTGTCAGAAAATTTTTACTTTTTTAGCTTTCATATGAGCCACTAAGTTTTTTTCAGCACCTTTACTTTAAGCAAAGTTATCACCCTTCAAACAGTGTATACATTTTTTTGAGACACCCTGTATTTGTGAACATAAAATTCTTATTGAATTTTGCGTAGAATGTTGGGTTCGAGGCATGTCTCCAACGGTGTGATACACAAAATTTTTTATTTAAAAAATGAAGTCTTCCAGAAGGTATTTAGATGACGTAGTTGAATTCTGTGTGAAATTTTAGCCTGGAAATATACCTTTCACAGCTTTGTGGCAGGTTTGCGAGGAATTATTTTTCAGTTTTAAATTTGAAGAATATCACCTCAACGGTAGTATTGATAAGCCAGAGGTAGAGCTCATTAGATAGAGCTCGAAATCCGGATGTAGAGCTCTGTTTGTTTCACACAAACATGTATCTTTACAATGGTTTTGTAAACCCTCTGAACATCTTATTCATTCTAGTTCCGGCAAATCTGGTCGACCTGCTCGCCCGTCGTAAGGCCTCCGTCGGGCCGTTGTCCGCCGTGCGCGCGACGGGTATCACAGCTTGAGCGGAGACGGCGAGCAGGGGGATGACGCCGCAGGTATGGCCACCTGGGCACGCGGCCGCGGCGCCTACAACCAGTCGATACAAACCCCCACCCCCTCCCGCAAAAATGTCCAGAAAATTCTTATTTTTTCAATCACCAAAAGGTATTCGGCCTGTTTTAATCAAATATTTTTGGTGTGTCATATGACCAGATTGCTAGCTACTGTAGAGATTTTTTTGACGTAATTTTTTTTGACGTAATCTTGGAGCAAACAGCTGCCACAACCTTCACTGAACCCTTTGTTTCATGATACTGCGCTATATGCTTACAAAGTTTTTGTAGCTATTTATAACTAATGGATGAAGAGCTTTATGATCATTCAAATGTTAAGTGCATTTTCTTAGCATACAGTGCATACAGAGCCTTTGTGGTACATTATTTTTGCCCTGCACCAAGCCGTTGCCATTTTTGAGTGTTTTTTTTTTGTTAGTCTAACCAATTTCAAGAATAGCAATACTAGAGTTGTCAAACAGTATCTCTCAGAATTGTATGAAGGAGAACCTCCTTAATTGATGAGCTGATTGTGCTCAATAGAAAACTAGTGTGGAACAGTGCCAATTTCCGTTTCCGTCTTCCGGCCCAAAAACAGGCGGAACACGGAACGGAACGGAAGAGCACAAAATGGCCGGAAACCAGAATTAGGAACGCGGAAACGGAAATTCCGCACACCCCTGTCAATTATCTGAATGACCCGAAAACCCGGTCTGGTGGAAATCACCCCTATCTAAATCATCCGAAGAACCGGTCTATTCATGTATACGTGTTCACTACCCAAATGTGCCATTTATCTCGGGTTTGAAAAAATGATCCGATTTATCTGAATCGGCATCGATAATATGTACACTATTTTCCAATTCCACAAAAGGCTACGCCACCATTTCACTGCATTTGATGCGTGCTAAGGGACTGTTCATACTTCGCGACGGTAACGGCGGGAGCGACTCGTCGGCCGGGTAGATCATACGTATCGATTTTTTCTGGGCGATCCCTCGGCAAAGGTCGATACGCATGATTTGCACATCCATGCAATCGCTCCCGTCGCTCTCGTCGCGAAGTATGAACACGCCCTAAGACCTCATTGAAGTCCTCATTGAGCATTTTAAGAGGCTCCAGCTGTTACGGTTATAGTTCTCAAAATAGAAGTAGAAACTATAGCAGATATCGTAATCACTTTGTTGAAAGCTGGTTCTCATTGACTTCGATAAGAAACTCACGTCGACAGGGAGCAGATCTCGTTCCGTTCCACTCGGAGAAACCGAAACTGTGAGAGACCATCGAACGCTCCTCTAGGTATGGCTTTCAGCTGAACAGACGCATTATCTAAGTTCTGTTATGTACAGTAAACATGAAGCAGATTTGGAGACAGTCATGGAAAAGAAACGACAGTGTTGGCTACCCCGCACAAAAGCTTTGTTTTTCACTTTATTAGGAGTAAGAAAAGATGTCGTCAGACAGTGCTAGAGCAAAGCTATGAACAAATGCATCTGTCCAAACGTGCGCTATTCAATATTTTTGGTCCGCAATGTTCGAAATTTTATTAAAAGAAGAAAATTATTTTAAAAATATATATTAAAAATTAAAAGGAGAAACAAACGCACTTTATTTCCAAAGAGGTTCAACGATGTTAGTCGAGACATGTTGCCGAATGGTGGAACATTTGTTAGACTATTGTTGGCCAAGCTGAGCTCCTCTAGTGACGACTCCACCATTCGAAAAGCCTTAAAGAGATATGGACTTAGTCAGAAAACATGCCAAAGAGTACTACTAGCGTGTTTATGAAATAAGAATTAAAGAAAATTGATCAGGACAGCAGAAAAGATGTGAAGAGTGAGAAGGTGAAGCAATGAGAGAAACAGTTGAGGGAAAGGGTCCGAAAGGTCAATAGAAACTGAAGAAGAGGCGGAAGGGAGAAGAACAATATAAAGTAGAGAAAGAAGGCGAAGAGCATGACGAGTAGAAAGAATAGGAAAGCTAGTCACAACAGTAGAACCGTAGGGATCCTACTATATATATCAAGAATAAACCAAGAGGAGGATTAGCTAACGGCCTGTTCATACCTCGCGATGGGAGTGACGGCAGAGGCGGGAGCGACAGGGCGAAGAACACGTATCAGTCAGTGCCGAGCCTTGAGCGACTGATATACAGGCTTTATGTTGTCACAGATGTTTTATTGCTATCAAAACTCTTGCGTCAGACGGGGCTAGAACCCGCCCCTTCTGCTTACCGGGCAGTAATGCTAAGGCTTACATCGCTAGCCGGAAAGCAGAAGGTGCGGGTTCGAGACCACCTTCCGCAAGAGTTTTGATCGCAACAAAACATTCTGCAACAACCTCGAATCGTGATCTACAGTCGAGGCGCAGCTAGTAGGAACGCCGACGTTGTCCGAGTTCTTGCAACTCTGGCACTCCAGCCATCTTCACCTACGCTACTCTAACCACAACTGCTGCCAGAATGTTGACCTTGACGGCAGGCCGATGAAGATGCTACAGAAGGATGTGTGGCAATGAACCATCCGCAGGAACCACTCCTTCTGTCGCTATCACGAAGGGATCGTTTCTTGATGGTAGTGTCCTGACGGAGGGAAACATTTTCGCTTTATCTTACTTCTGGTTGCAGAAAATTGGAACGCAGGCATTTAAGGAATATGAACTGGAAATTAGTCGTCCTACTGTCATCCAATGGGAACAGTACTTCCAAGACGTGTGTTGCGAATACTTCCGCAGGAATCGTCCGAATTTAGGTGATTTCGGCCACACGGTAGAAATTGATGAGAAGCTTGTTACCAAGCGGAGTCTCCGACCGAATCGTGAAAAACGGATGTCAAATTCGTGATCAGCACCCCAAATAACTCGCCCCCTAAACAAAGTTCCAGCGAAAAAAATTTCAACCGAAGTCGTGTCGGTGGGGTCAAAACTTTCAACTAGTGCCCAGAACAACACATTTCCTACGTTCTGAATGCTCTTCAGTTCTGCTTACGTTTTACGTTCCGGCCGTCCGTGGACGGCCCCGCGGGAGTGTACCATAGGCCTAAGGGCCTACTCCACTGCCCGCGACAGGAGTTATGTACATGAGCGACCGGCTGCCCGGACAAAGATCATTTGCCGATCGATCGGCATTAATCGATTCGTATGCTTTGCGCGGGCAATCCAGTCGCGGGCTATGAAAGGGTCCTAAGCGAACTGACATATCTTCTCTATGAGTTCGAGGAAATCTGTTATACATATATTAGTAAGAAAACGTCCAACTAAAGTAAATCCTCTTGTTCCAATTCTCCTGTTTGTTAGCCCCTCCTACATCCACTGAACTATCAACTAAGGGAAAATTTAGAAATTAGTAAACATAAGGGCCCACCTATAGTCCGTGACGGCTGCGACGGGAACGACCGAGTGGGTTCGTACGTTAGGCCGCTCCCTGGGTTACGGTAGCGGGCCGCGCCGCCCGCCACCGCCCCCGATCACGGTAGCGTGGCGTGTTGTTGAGCCCGCCTCCGACGGACGGGTCCGACTGCTGCCGACAGGGACGGTTAGTGACGTCATACGCGGGCGGTCGCCGAGTCTGCTGGGCGCGCTGGGCGCGAAAGGGTGTGCCGACTGCTTTCGACTGCGTTCCTTCTACTAGCGCAGAAGAAGGGAAACAGTTAAATGTTTGTGGAACATTTGACGTTTTTTGGTAGACTGAGGAAGTGGGAGCATTTGTTAACTACGTTCGAGTGGAATGAGATCTGCTCACTCAGAAACCTTCGTATTTCTCCAACATACATGCTGAAGCGGAGGTATTTCACTGTCTCCCTTTTCTACCAAGCCGATAGAGCGTAGCCAACAGTCGGTGGTGCATAACTTCGTGCTCTAGCGCGCCCATTGATTAGACGCGCATGACGTCACTAGCCTTCCCTGTCGGCAGCAGTCGGACCCGTCCGTCCGAGGCGGGCTCAACAACACGCCACGCTACCGTGATCGGGGGCGGTGGCGCGCGGCGCGGCCCGCTACCGTAACCCAGGGAGCGGCATAACGTAACGCACCCCGACCGAGTCGCTCGAGCCAAGCATATGAACCAATACATAGTATCGGCGATCGCCTGGCAAAAATCGATATGCTCCGCACGCCCATCGCTTCCGTCCCAGACTATGAAAGGGCTCCAAAAACGAAATTACTCGATCGAGGTAGTCTAAAGCCCAAGTCAATCTGGATGTGAAGCAAATCAGAAAAATCATGGCTTTAACGCTGACGAGCCACTCCAACTGGTGCGAGTTCAGAAGAAGGACCTTTTAGTATCAGCCTTAGCGGCTTCTAGAGGCCCAGAGCGTTCCAGAAGAAACCGTGACAAGTGCACCGAGACGCTCCGTTATTATTAGGGGGGGGGGCAAAAGTAATGAGACAAAATGAAAAAAAAATCTTTACCTCCTTATAACTCAATTACAACTCAACGATGCTGAGGAGTGTATTTGCCATTAAGGGCAAGGACCTTGCTGCCATCGCTCAGCCAACTTCCTGATCCCATCCTTCCAGAACTGCTTGAGCCTGGTGTTGATCAACTGCTCGATATGGTTGTCAAGGACTGCTTGGGTTCTTGTGTCCCTTCCGACTAGGAAGTCCTGTAGGCTCAAGTAGTAGTGGTAGTTGCATGGAGAGATGTCCAGCGAATACGGTGGGTGAGGCATGTGAACGTAGCCCAGCGGGGCAAGCTTATCCGTGCTTACTTGTTCCTGATGGGGTGCGGCGTTGTCGAAGAGGAGGAACTTCTTGAAGCGCAGCGACTGAATAAGAGCGAGTCGCCGGCCCATCTCCTCTATTTCGTTCACCATGGCCTTGGAGTTCATCGCGGTGCTCTTGGGAAACAGCCTTCGGTACCGATCCATGGGCGCAGACCCAAAAGCTCCAATGATGCTTCTCGTCGTGAACATCTCGCCGAACGAAGGTCGGTAACAATTCACCAGGCCTCACCCAGACTCGCTGCTTGGCAGCGTTAAGGTAAAAGACGTACTTCTCATCTTGCGTGAATATTGAGCCCAGGCTGCTCGGAGTTGGGAGTTGGGCGAGATTTGTGCGACACAGGTCGACTCGTCAGACTGGGGTTTCGGCATGAGACAGGCTGGGGTTTTGGCATACTTCCGGAAAGGGCGGAACTGGTAACTTTTCAAATGGGTTTCAGTAAGTAGCATTCAAAGATACAAATACAACAAGTACGAATCCAGGCTCCAGCCACGAGATATATAGACGCGGCATGGGATGTCTCATTACTTTTGGCCCCCCTAATATAACCTTCTGAGAGCGCAGCAGCACTGTTACAGATTGAACAACCACAACATATCGCAGGACTAGCAGGATGCAATAACACAACGAGACAATAACGCAGTGAAGTGGTACCCATGGGGAAAATCGGAGAAAATGAAGGAAAGGAAAACACAATAAATAGGAACTGGGCGAGAACGCTACGTAACGAGGAATTGTAGACGAGAGAAGGACTCATGGCGGAATGTGAGGGGGCAGTATCGCACATCACAGCGGTGCGTCAAGGCTAGGCATGGCTTGCCTGGCGTCCGACTCGGGTCTTCTTGTATATAATGGTCAGCTGGTGCGGCTTCTTCTGTGAGACACGGCCTCCTTGAATCGCAGAGCAACGAACACCACCGGCAGCACGATCAGGCCGTGACACATCCCGAGGAACACGACCAGGACGGCCATCTGAACGAACGCAGCATTAGACCAGCCTTGGTTGCGCACATGCAAAAGCAGCCTCAAAGACATTCTGAGCACCAATTCTTTGATGAGGTCCATGTAGCGAATGCGGGCAGCATTGGGTGGTGGGAACGCACCACACAAACATAAACAATCAAAGCAGTGACCGAATATAGGCCAGCCAATCAGGACAGCAGCCGTACACGTCCTCCGAATGGCACACTCATTCGATGCACCGGATAGGCTTGCGCGTGCGTTTTCATCTCCGAATGCTGCCCACATTCGCGACTAGGACACGAAATTCAACTTAAATGTCAAGGATAACGTAACAAAGTATTCGATCCCAATGTTGCCCATCTCGCGATGTGCGCCATACTTAGTGTCTAATTTGGGGCCGTAATAATTAACGATTAAACCCCGTGGTATGCTGGGTATAAGGGGTAAGGATACCCACGTTAAAGCATTGACCTGTATTCCTTATCCCACTTCTACCACTCATACCCCACCGACCGTGGGTTTAATCGTTGGTGAAACCGGTTTCCTGAACTGATTGCTGCTGTTGCTCACAAGCACTGTTCTGCCATCACCAGCAATCCAGTATTCATTCAAATACGCTTCTCCCTTAACCCACAGAAAATAAGAGTGCGTGCGAAATCTTTGCTCCAAAGTATTAGAGCCTGCTTTAGAGTGGAAAACATTTTTGCAGCCATTTCGAAGCAGAGTGCGAGATGGCGCAATCCAAGGAGGCGGCGGCTCCTCAAGTCTAGGTTTTTGGTTCTGATCCCGCTCAGCCAGTCAAGCCCTCCTTTGCTCGGCGCTGAGGATAAAACACTGGCTTGTCCATGACTGCGCAGCCTAAGTGATTGTAAAGGCAAAATACGCATTCAAACTGCCTCCACGATAGCAAATAGAAGAAGAGTGAGTAAATAAAACAAAAGAAACTTTCAAACAAAGATAATATGTTTTGGCTCCTGTAGCGAGAATTGAATAGGCAACGCGATGGCTCTTATACTGCCGTGCCTGCCTTCGGCTCTATCCTAGTCAAGAGTAACAGTTTCACGCAGCACTCAACGACAAGGCACTACGTTCTTTGAGCTTACATGAGAGCTACCGTATCATCTGGTAGTAGCTTAGTGGTATTAGCTTGACAGTAGCTTAGTGGGACCAATTCCGGAGAAGAGATGAGGGACAAAACACCGCGTGCTCCCTTCCGAATAGGATTACTAGAGATCCCCTGTCTTCTGCTGGAGTATAAGCCCTACATACCTAACAGATGAA
Organism: Heligmosomoides polygyrus polygyrus; assembly: GCA_947396885.1. Lineage (NCBI taxonomy): Eukaryota > Metazoa > Nematoda > Chromadorea > Rhabditida > Heligmosomidae > Heligmosomoides > Heligmosomoides polygyrus. The sequence continues at coordinate 214,347 of OX377204.1, forward strand.
GCCCTAGAACACCTGCTAACTCACCTTTACGAACACCTGAACCATGTATGCATGTACGGCTGCCAGAACTACGATGGAAATCATCGTAGACGTGCCGGACTTGGATATGGGCCAGGCGACTGATGCCAGCGCATGACGGATTCGCTCACGTTTATTCTCAAGGATAAGGTCTGAAGCCTGAAGCTGGAAGAAATCTGAGCAACCGTTACTCGGCTACAAGTTTCAGTGGTGAATCGGTACTGGTCGTTAATGTGGCCTACACGTGTAGAAGGACCATCAGGCCAACCAGGACCGAAAAAAAGCATCGAATACGCGTCTCATTCATAGCAACGTGGGCAGTCGGTACTCTAATTGACCGACACGATTCCGCCTTATCATGTAGGCCCCATTAACGGCTAGTACATACCAGTTATTCACCATTAAACGGTTCTCACAATAAATAGATTTAAATTAAACCAAAGACAACTGTATTACCGGGATATCGGAGTTGTAGTAGTGAAACGTGATATGAACAACGAAGTCGACCGAGAAACCGGTGGCCAGTAGCAGATTCGTCATGGAGATCGGATCGCGATCGATGTCAAGATACATGAGGCATCCGAACGCTCCTGAACATAGACGAAATTTGCGGCAATTTTTCTAACTTACAACTCCCGTACTCCCGTAGTATGGACAAGGCATTGTTCCCAGTTGAGATCCATGGCGGTATAATTTCATGTAAGAATGCCTTCCTTGGTCGGATTGGCTCATACTGAGCGGGCCTACGTATACTGCGAATTCTGTCAGTCTTCTGCTTGTTCGCGGTAAAACACAGCAGCGACTGACAAAGGGTAAAGAATAAAGGTTGGCGTTATTGAGCTCCTTCGTGGGATGCCCCAGACATTCTACCTCTCCGGGGTCTCGCGGAGGTACTTTGAATGTACATTTGACCTATACGGCGACTAGTGGCAACCAGCCGATGGGCCAGTCGATACTTTATGGTTCCCAGACAAGTCTGGCGCCAATTTATCGACGTAGAAGGATGGAAGGCTTGGTTGGCCTGCACGGAAATCGAACTAAGGGCCAATTGATGCGAGAGTCAGCGTCTCTTCCGGCCGCGCTACCACGAGCTCCAAAGACTGGCATCTTATATCTGAGAGAAAAAGTGAAAACCGCAAGACAATCGCTCTTCGTTCTGACGATGATTTCTCCTTAAGCACCCTCTGTTGTCGACTGATATCCCACATTAACTTGTCGACGAACGGCTTTTTTTGGCTGGCGCCTTATCGATACACGCCTAGGGCAAACGCACGCATAGTACCTGTTCTGGTTGACTTAAGGTTCGAAGGCACTGAAGCTGGAGAAAACTGCTAGGAATAATTAAGCTTTCATCTCCTCATCAACCAATAGCTCGGAACTCAACTTCTCGCAGCTCAATGAAAAGGAGAGTGCTAGTCGTTAATGTGAGCAGTATACTTGTGCTTTTCCAAAAATTTTCGAATGAACGAATAATCGAATAACCACATTTTTTCGGTTATTCGAATTTCCGAATAATCGAATAACCCCATTTTTCGAAAATTCGAATGAACGAATAATCGAATAACCCCAAATTTTCAGTTATTCGAATTTCCGAATAATCGAATAACCCCATTTTTTCGGTTATTCGAATTTCCGAATAATCGAATAACCCCATTTTTCGAAAATTCGAATGAACGAATAATCGAATAACCCCATTTTTCGCTTATTCGAATTTCCGAATAATCGAATAACCCCATTTTTCGCTTATTCGAATTTCCGAATAATCGAATAACCCCATTTTTCGCTTATTCGAATTTCCGAATAATCGAATAACCCTGTTTTTCGGTTATTCGAATTTCCGAATAATCGAATAACCCAATTTTTTAAGTTATTCGAACGAACGAATAATCGAATATCCGAATAAATCGAATAATCGAATAAGCTTCACACATAATAAGGACAGTGAGATTTTTCCTTTAACTAAGACGTCGGTCAACGTGGGTGAGTGTTCAACAGACATGCCGAAAACGTCGTCCAAAGTTGGTCGGAGTTCAGCTGACGTGCCGAAGACGTCGCCCAACGTGCTCGGCAATTTGGAAGAGTAAGGGAGACCCGTAAAGGAGGAACCACTAACCGCGGAATGCCTTCAGCTTCCCATGGAACTTCGGACATACCTACGTCTTGTGAAAGAGATCGAAACGCTGATTACAAATATTTATACCAAATTTGCCAAACGGATTTCATAAGCAAGCACTAGCTGCCCAAAGTCTGCGGAATGTGTGCCGCGTGCGTTGATGCAGCGTGGACGCAGTGTTGCGCAGCATTGTCGTTAGCGGCCTGGCCACCTTAGGCGGCGGCGCAGCGGAAGTGTTCTCGCTTCACAGAGAGTGGTAATGGGTTCGATTCCCGCACACACCATTGTTATTGCGTTTTGCGATTTATCGTCAGCGAGAGCTTTTATCGCCATTTCCAACGCATTTTTGAACAAAAGCATGGCAACAAATGTCATTTACGTTCTTCGAGCTCCTTGTAAGTGGAAAGGTGAGCATTTTTGATTTCCCCATTAAGCAAGCCAAAAACCGTATTCACTCGGCGCGCGGGAAAAATACGCGTGTCGTGAAATAATTAACCTGCCATAAGAAACCGGAATTCAGAAACCGATGTCAGATTCGTGATGAGCAACCCAATTCGTAGCGAAGTATGAATAACTATTTTTTTGACCTCGGTAGTACAGTGCATGGGCCCTTTTTATTTTCGAACAGCCAAGCTGTTTCAAGATGAAGAGGTGCTGTAGACAAATTATATTCTTTACACGAATGGAATCAAAAATGTACTCGCAACAAAACATCGTTATGACAGCTCAGAACCTCGATATCAGCCACTTGAGGCTTAAGGAAACTGATTTGAATTGTTTCTATCAAGGCCATCAGCTTAACTGGTTCCATGCTGATATCAGCGGCCAGGTCATCCCGGGTACGGGTGACTGCTGATCGGTCCCACGAGGTGTGGATGTTGCGTTCGATCAAACGGCGCCGGTGGTGTAATGGCGTAGAGCATTCCCGCCCGGTTAGAGGGAGGTGCGGGTTCGAGTCCCGCCTGGCGCTAGAAGTTTTGATCGCAACAAAACATCGTTATGACAGCTCAAAAATGTACTAACCAACTGGTAAGTATAGCTAATGATGCAACAACCTTCTTGAGTAATGACGGAGGAATGCAAAAAACGTGTGCTTTATAGCGAGCGAAAGGTTTTGATCGAGAGGTCAATATCGATCGATATTGTTGATTGTAGCTTGAAAGTGAAGTTTCTTTGTTTGTATGTCAATGACAGTTAGGCAGCCCGTCCCTGCCGTAGCGGTCCCGTGTGGAAAAATTTTCTGTTCAACTTAGCATTATTAGATTGGTGCAAAAGAAATGCAGGTTTTCTGTCTTATTGGTTTTAACACTATTTTTCAATAAACTAACCATAAGACTTTTCATAAGGTGTTATACATTGTTGGAAAGCTCATTATATGCGATTTCTATGTATGTATATGAAATTTAACTTAAATCGCTTATTTGAAAAGATAATTTGGTCTTTATTTTCAGAAGTCTAAACGCGATTTTCGTCAAATTTACTTCTGCGGGTTGAAACTGGGTCGGACTTCCGCTCACACCGCTCAAAATATAAACGATGTATGGGACCAGAGAAGGATCAACGAATGCACAGTACGAAATGGTTCCAAAAGTTTCGTGCCGGCAACACTAGCCTCGAAGACGAACCGCATGAGAGCCGTTGATAATGATCCATAGAAGGCGTCAGTCGAAGCTGATCCGCGCAAACCACGCAAACCGCGCAAACCACGAGATATTGCCGAGAATCTCGACGTCGATCACATTACAGTTGTTCGCCATTTGAAGCAAACTGGGAAGACCAAGAAACTACATTGACCGAAAGTCAGAAAAATCGTCGTCTTGAGATATCGTCGGCCCATCTTTTGCCCAATGCCAACGATCCGTTTCTCGAACGGATTGTGAATTCCGATGAGAGATGAATATTTTATGATAACAGGCGCGTTTGCCTAGTGGCTGAATCAAAAAAAAAGTTCCCCGACATCAGCCAAAGCCGGAAAATTTTACGAAAATCGCGTTTGGACATCTAAAAATAAAAACCAAATTATTTTTAAACAACCGACTTAAATCAAGTTTCATATATTATGTTGTTCGGAAAGTTCTCAGCGTTTTGTGTTACTACTGTTTGTTCTTGTTACTGTTTGTTCTTCATCGTCTATTATTAAGTAAAAATTCAACTTGCATTGCGCATTAATGCTACTTTCTGTACAGAATTTTTCGCTCTATCTGGCTAAATAAATTATGTTTCAACGTTTTATTACAATTTTGTTCTTGAAGGGCTTTTAGAAGGATGTCAAAAGAGTAATTCCGGAAGATATTTAATTTTAACTTTAAATTGGGACAAACCGCAGCCGAGACAGCCCGACAAATCAACCAAGTGTGGGGGCCTAATAGTTCTGGAGAAAGCACTGTATGCCAGTGGTTCAGTAAATCTTGGGCCGGAGATTTCAGCCTCGAAGATGCTTTGAAACGCCTTGGGAAGGTGAAAAAGCTCGAAAAGCGGATGGTCCACGAGTTGAGTGAGCGGCAAAAATAGTCACGTTTCGAGGTTTGTTCTTCTCTACTTTTACGCAACAAAACTGACCCGTTTCGGGATCGAATCATCACTTGTGATAAAAAGTGGTTTCTTTATGATAACAGGAAACGTTCCGGGCAGTGGTTGGACTCCGATTTATCCCATAGACATTTTCCAAAGGCGAGCCTCCAACAAAGAAAGGTGATGATGACTGTGTGGTGGTCGGCGCCTAGTGTGATCCATTACAACTTTTTGGCAATAGGCCAAGCGATCACGGCAGACACCAACTGGAAGGAAATCGACGAAATGCACCGAAAACTGCGTTAACTTCAGCCAGCATTGGTCAACAGAAGAGGCCCGATTCTTTGGCACGATAACGCCGGCCCACACGTTTCACAAATCGCTACTCGAAAATTGAACGAATTAAGGGTTGAAGTTCTGCCTCACCCGCCATATTCTCCAGACCTCTCACCAACCGACTACCGCCGTTTCAAACACTTTCAGAACTTTCTCGCTGTAAAACCTTCACCAATCAGGACCAAGCCAAAACAGCTTTCATGGATTTTGTCGAATCTCATCAAAAATCTCAATCTCACCACATAATTTTTTCGCTGATGGAATAAGTCGACTGTTGGCCCGTTGGTAACAGGTGCTGATTCGACTAAACCCGATAAGATTTGAGAAAGTTATGGTAGTTCACTCAAAACGCTGAGAGCTTTCCGGAAAGCCTAATACATAATTAGAAAGCGCATGTAATAACCTTTCCAACAATGTATAACACCTTATGAAATGGTCTTAGTTTGTTGTTAAAAACAGTGTTGAAACAAGGAAAACAAAAAAACCTACATCACTTTTGCACCAACCTAATAGAAGCGCTGGGAACGATCGGTTCCGACAAAAAGGCATTTTTTCGTAGGATCAAAATCGATCAGAAGCTCAATACACCTATGGAGAATTTCAATTTTTGCCCGAGGTCTACTGTTCGAGGATGGGGAGTGGAGCTGCCTGCAGTCAATTTGGGGCTAGAGTGAAGTGGAGGACCGTGCTTTGGGGCATCAAGTGGGTCGTCGAATGACCTTGGGGACGAAGGCACTGATCAGAAGAAGATTCGACATCACTGAACCTTCTAGAGATGCCGATATTACGCGTAGTGGTGGGGGGGGGGGGAGGGAGGGCTGGATGGCTTCATACTGGCTTCATAAAACTACTCACCTGATCAAGGTTGGAACACAATAAAGGATAAGGATAAAGGACGGCGGTACTCAATCCCCTTTGGGATGCGCCAAGCATTCTACTTCTACGGGATGTCGTGGAGGCGATTTGAATGCGTATCTGGCCATACATGACTTGCCGTGGCCAGCCGATGAACAAGTCTGCGCTCTCTCCTTCCCAGATAAGTCTGGTACCAGTTCACTGACCCCGGAAAGATGGAAGGCTTGGTTGGCCTGGGCGGGAAATCCAAACCAGGAACCTGGTATCGGGTGCTCGCGACAGCCGGCACCTCCTCCGGGAGCGCTACATGCACCCAGTAAGGTTAGCACAATAGGGTTCTCAAATATTGCCATCTGTACTGCTAGGGAGTGAAGAAGGCTGAGTTGGTATAGCAAGCAGCTTGAATTGATTGTTCTTGGCTTAGTGATACTGCAACATCAACAGCAAGTGCGTGACTGAGCACTTGTACTATGTACTAGCACTGAACTAGAACTTGTACTACGCCTGCACTACGGTACCACTGTGTTTAGTCTTAATGCAAAAGAGAAGTAGCTAGAATTGAATTGGTGCGGATCAGCTTCACTGTGAAATTTTGGATAGGAGTTCACGGATATATTACAATTACAACAGCATACCAAGGCACCTTTGACATTGCCCAGGAAGATGATCCTTAACTATCGTGCTCTTGCGTATCGTGTAATAGAAAAAATATGATCTAGTCATGATTTACAAGTTGATAAATGGTATGGTGCCCTCTAGTTTTATTCGGTCTCTTCTTCTCCTACAAGAGGTGCTCAATGGAAAATTCAACTTCCCAGAGCAAAAGCAAGGTAAGATCCGCATTTTTCACATATGGAGCAGGGGTTGAATTTTTGAAGCCTTTAAAGGAAAACAATATACCAAACACCCAAAGGCAATTTGAAAGACTGGTTGACGGGTATCACCAGAAAACTTTGTAGTTTGATGTTGTTTTTGAGGTATTGCGTTATTGTGCAAGCCACAAGTCACTTATTTAGTCACCTGTTATCTTGTGTTTGAATCATATGTGAACTTATGTATATACCCCCTAACTTATATATATATATATATATATATATATATATATATATATATATTATATATATATATATATACCCTATACTTATACCCGCGTATAAAAATAAATGAATAAATAATATTTGAATGCGTTTTCGGGCACTAGTGTATGGGGCGGTTTCTGCGTCTCCTACCAGCGCGCGCTATTTCGCAAGGCCTAGGGCGATTTGAACTTAATATAATTGGCTTATAAAGCATTTCCGCAAAAAACGACTATGATATTCGTTCTTCCCATGGCAGATTACCCCTAGTAGACCTATTTTGAACAAGATCTAGTGCGGTACTCTAAATACACTAGTACTCGTTTTCGTAACGGCGAGATCCTCGACGGTGCGCTATCGAAAACAGTCGTCACCGGAATGAACGTCGCTTACAAAGATCATCATTATGTCACATTCGAAACAAGCATGTATTCGAAATTCGAATATTATTCGAATTTTCGACCCTCGAATAATCGAATTCGAATAATTATTCGAATTTTCGACCCTCGAATAATCGAATTCGAATAATTATTCAAATTTTCGAACCTCGAATAATCGAATTCGAATAATTATTCGAAATTGCGAAACTCGAATAATCGAATTCGAATAATTATTCGAATTTGCGAAACTCGAATAATCAAATAATCGAAAATCGAATTCGAATAAATTATTCGAATAATTATTCGAATTCGATTATTCGAGCACAAGTATAGTGAGCAGCATGGGTGGTGGCAATGTGCCATCAAAGCATGGTCAATAACAACGCCGACCAATCAGGGCCGCCGTCTCTGTGTGGCATACCCACTTGCAGTAGCCTGATGGGTCCGCTGCGTGCCGCCTTCCCCGCCTGAGAGTAACAGAACTGCCATGCCCCGGTGTTCTAGTGCTAGTCTAATCATTTTCAACTACACCCTGCATTGTCCATCAACTCAGCCACAGCGGCATCACACAAAGCCTCTGTTAATGACTCACCAAGATTTATAGACAGCACGAAGCAGGACGAGGTAACGATGGTCACTGGCGACGGTGTGAAGAACGTGAGAACGACGAGCACGCAAATCAGCGCGAAGAGCACCGTCTGCTGAGTGACGGGCACGATCGACAGCAACTGAAACGCTCCGAACTGAGCACAAAAACAAAAGACAAACTAAATGGCAAAACAGAGCAGCTCATACACTCGATCTATTCTGTCGGACCAAGTCTAGGGGTTGACTTTGAAGGAACTGTGAAGTATATGGGCCTAACCGTAAGATCGATTTCTTCTTTGACTTTTGAGGGGGTCCATCCTAACCTGTAGAGCAATTACTACCGCTTGGGCCTCTGTACAATACCATACCAACGATATGCTGACTAAGGAGCTAGGGAAGTTCATTAGTAAAAGGGAAAAGGAACAGACATACTGGTCTAGACCAAGGCCACCCCAGACATAGGCTGGCAAAAACCTGAAAAAATGGAGAATGGATTACGCATCAAAAGGCCAAGGTAAACCGTACACTCCTTTGGATAGGAAAGGAGTAGACAAGCACGCTACGACTCTGACGACAAATCGTCTTCTAAAGTCAAGGAATTCGACAATCAATAGGATGTGTTCTTTGCGGAGAGATCGCGACGGCAGATTAGACGCATGGGACGTCTGTAAACATTTCTTTTTGCATAAATACGCAACTATGTGGACGATTTCTTTTGTTTTTGTGTTTTTATACGGCTCTCCGCATTTGTCGGTATTTTATTCTTCAAGTCCTGCTTAACGATTTCAGTTGATATCTCATTTCGACGGTCCTGTTGTCCCGTTGTCCTGTTTAACAAGTTAAGATTGGTTGATTTAGGCGTTTGTTGTTATTGTTTTTTAAATGTAATATAAATGGTTTAATTGCCCAAGTTTGAGGTCCGCCGTTGGTCAAAAACAAATTCCGTGTGGGTCTAGTTGGTATTCGTGTGCCACTGAGTTGGAAACAGGCGAGCAACCAAAAGGGCGGACTTCATTATGGTGCATCGAGACATCGACGGATCCGGACTGTACCAGTGAGGAATTTCAATTCGATTTTTCTCAAATTTATCAACTCATCGGATTTCTTGATCACATCGATATTTCGAGTAGCAACTGCTGAAAAATTATTCTCTTTCCTCATAGTCGCGTTCTCCTCTTCCGCTCTGTATACTAAGCGTTGGTTAGGAATTTTTTCGCGCGTGAGGACGCACAGGGAAACTTAGCAGTCACGATGTCAGCTCAAATATCATCGTTCAAGCGCTTGCTCACTCTATGCGGTAAAAAACTCGAAACTGTTCTTTCGCGTTTTAAAGGTGAGAAACTCGAGTCGCTTAAGGTCGGAGACGATGAGTCACCAACAGGCTACAACGCGGAGTGCCACAAACGCCTAGAAGAAGCGATAGGGGCGCTAAATGCCTGCAGCTCGCGTATACAGCAACTTTTGCGAGAATACGCTTCTGCTATAGACGCCCTTAAAGATCCGTCTAAAAAGGATTATGATGACTACGACGAGTATGCAACAAATGCAGAAGGAAATCTGTCATCAGCTCTCGATTACCTAGTTCTTTTAGAAGCCCGTGCGCGTGCCTTTAAGCAGTGCTGCGTGAGTCACCCAACTGGCGATGTGAATGCCGCGCCGCAAGGGGGACATAACCAAGGGGACAACGCGTTGCGGACTAAAAGAATGGAGTTACCCACGCTCCCTATACCAGCGTTTAGCGGAAACATTTGGGAGTGGGATAACTTCTGGTCCCTCTTCAATGCTAATGTGCACTCGCAGCAGTTACCAGAGCTATTCAAATTTAACTACCTTTTGAATGCACTTAAAGGGGACGCGTTGGTTGCGGTTAAGAAGTTCCAAGTTTCGGCTGAAAATTACTCCAAGGCGCTGGACTTCCTACAGACCAAATACGGGAACAAAGAAGAACTAATAAATCGTCTTATCGACAAAGTTGAGCACATGAACTTACGCTCACATTCCCTGAAGGATCAAAGGTCTTTCTTTGAAGAACTCCAAGTAATTATTTCTCAACTACGGCAGAAGGGTGAACAAGTGGACTCTCAATGGCTCATCAAACAAGTCCTTTCAAAGTTTCCGGAATCAATCCAGCGTAAGGTATTGGAAAGGAAACATCGCTTGCCAGCGGAAGAAATTTTTTCAATGGAGCTCTTGATGAAACTCCTAGAGGAAGTGATCTCTAGTGAAGAAATGGTATCACTCTATACACAAAAGAGACCAGATCACCCTCAGGAACCCAAACATCAGGAAAAGATGCAAAAACAAGTATCTTCGCGTTCTTGCATGTACTGTGGAAGCAATCATAAGCCATCTGCATGCTTCAAATATCGAACTCCGCAAGAGCGTTCGCAATACCTTCGCGACCATCGGCTATGTCTCATTTGCGCGTCTCCACAACACGCCACTTCAGAATGTAAGCGAAGAATGTGTTTTATATGTCAGGGCGCTCATCATACTTCTTGCTGCTTTAAAACAGCGCAAGAAAAGAGCTCTCCGGTCACGGCTACGAATATCAAGGGATCACCTTCGCGTCCACCTGCAGCACAGAAATGCAGCTCCCCAAAAGCGGCGCAAAAGATCAAGCCCGCCGCGAAAGTTAACAATATCACTGAGACTATAGCCTCAAATCAAGACACAACGATTTGTGAACTTCAGTCGGTGCAGCGCGATAGGAGCCCTTATGGCACTTTTTTGCCAACAGGAGAGCTTACGGTGATGGACCCCACGACACGCCAACTAAGAAGGATCCCCACCCTACTGGATACTGGGGCTGAACTGTCGTTTATAGACAGTACACTGGCGGAGGAACTTCGGTTACCCACAATGGAAGAAACCAATTTACGACTTCATACTTTCGGTTCAGAAAACGTTCAGGAAGAGGTGTGCCGTCGCGTTCCACTTGAAACATGGGATGAAGATGGAAACCCGATTTCACTACGCCTCTTGACACATAAGGTTCTTACGAAGGCTCTAGCACCAGCGCCTATACTCGAAGAAGACATGGAGTTCATTCAAGCATTAAAACTCCCGATACGTCTGAGCGAGAATAGAACCAGCGTCAAGCCATTGATCCTAATAGGATGTGATCAGCTATGGTCGCTAGTTCGAGAGAAGGAGTCACACATTCGTCTACCGTCAGGACTGTATCTTTTACCTACGCGTATGGGGCACTTAATAACTGGTCACCTCCAAGGCTCCCAGAACGCCGCGAGTATAGGAACAAATACAGTCGATCATGGTTGGGAACAGTGCTGGTCCCTAGATGCGCAGGTAAACACCTTCTCTGAGGTGCTCTCAGAAGAAGCTTCAAAAGAGGAAAAACTATGGGCGAGATACTGGGAGCTAGAAGCAGCTGGTACAGAACAGTTTACCGGACCTGAGAAGGATGTTCAACAGGTAATAGACCAACGCGTATGGGATACTTTCCAGCAAACTGTCGAAAAAAGAGACGACGGCTACTACGTCTCTCTCCCTTGGAAGGACGAGACCACAAAGCTGCCCGATAATAGAGCGATGGTGTACAAAAGACTTGTTGCTCTTTGGAACTCGTTGCAAAAAGACGAAAATCTCCTGGAACAATACAATGAGGTCTTTCAAGAACAGCTTAGGCAAGACATTCTTGAGGAGGTCAAGGATGAAAAAAGGGCCAGCGGAGATCGCGTACACTACATTCCTCATCAGGCAGTAATCACTCCACACAAGACTACAACGAAGCTGCGAATCGTGTTTGACGCGTCTGCGCATTATAGAGGCTGCCCTTCTCTAAATGATCTTCTCCACAGAGGACCAGTAATTCTACCAAATTTGTTTGGACTACTACTTCGCTTCAGAATCGGACGCGTTGCTTTGATTTCCGATGTCGAAAAAGCTTTTCTACAAGTACGTCTTAATGAACGCGACAGAGATGTTACACGGTGTTTATGGCTATGCGACCACAAAAAGCCACCTTGTGAAGAAAATCTTCGAGTGCTTCGCTTCACGCGCGTAACTTTTGGGTTACTATCATCGCCCTTTCTTCTGGCGGCGACAACTCATTTTCATCTTGATCAGTACGCGTATGACACTGCACTGGTAGAGCAGATCAAAGAAAACCTCTACGTAGATAACCTCATTTTGACGTCAGATACGGGAGAAGAAGCTGAGAAAATCTATACGCGTACGAAGCAGATGTTCAACGACCTCAAGATGAATCTCCGAGAATTCGTATCAAATGACCATTACGTGCAGTCTAAAATTGCGGATCAAGACAAGTCTGCCGAGGTGTCCCCGAAGGTCATGGGCATCAAGTGGAATTCTGCAACCGATACGTTGCACCTGTACTGCAGTGTTCAAGCTCAAGGGGAAATATCTAAGCGAAAAGTAGCTAGTGCAGTAGCATCCATCTATGACCCAATGGGTTGGCTACTCCCGCTTGTGCACAAGGCCAAGGTGTTTCTTCAGTCGCTGTGGAAAGCCAAGTACGACTGGGACACCCCACTTTCACAAGAAGACGCTGAAATGTGGAAGCAGATCTGTGATGATATGAACGGGTTCCATAAGCCGATTTCGCGTTTCTTTGCGCAGAAGCATTCCAGTGTGATACTGGTTACTTTCGCTGATGCAAGCAGTGAAGCGATAGCGGCATGCACGTACTTACGGTCGAAAGAGTCGGCAAATTTACTTATGGCTAAGGGAAAACTTCCATCTCTAAATTCAAGGACCACGATACCAAAGCTTGAGCTGAACGCAATGACTCTCGCAGTGAGGCTCACTAACGCGGTATTCAACCAGATAAAGAATCTGGTTCAGATTTCTTGCGTAATTGTGCTCTCTGACTCAGAAATAGCCCTGAACTGGGTCAGGAGCAAGGTACGACACGACGCAGGTCCATTTATCAAAAATCGCGTTATCGAAATCCAACGAATTATAACCAGCATAAAAAACTGCGGTTATGAGGTCCAGCTTGGCCATGTTTCCTCTCACTATAACCCTGCAGACTGTGCCTCGAGAGGACTGGGAAAAAAAGGAATTCCTAGACCATTTTTGGTGGACGGGACCTCCCTTTTTATGTGTTCCGCTGAAGAATTGGGATGACGTCTTCAAAGCCATGGTAGTTGAAATGACCTTCAACAAAGAACTAGAGGAAGAAGTGTCGACCTCAAACGCCGTAGCGCAAGAGGAGGTCTACGACATCGAGTTGTTCCAGAGAATCCGATATCAGTCCCTCAGTCGCATCAAGCGCGTTGTAGCTTACGTTATGCGATTCATCAGAGCTTTGGCTACAAGAGTTCAGAGGAGAAAACATTCCATGAAGATGTCGAAGTTTTTCGACAAAGACATGGAAGAACTCGGCTCGGATTCATTAACGGGACCTGAAATCGCACTCGCTGGGAAAATGCTGGGAAGGCAACATCAGATATCGTCAATCCAGCAAATTGGTCAAAAAACCCTTCACCATCTGAATCTGCGCCCAGATGAATTCGGAATCTTAAGATGCTTCGGAAGAATGGGGAATAGCGCGTTGGAAACTTCAGCTCAGTATCCAATGCTGGTCCTCCAGAAGTCATGGTTGTCCCGACTCATAATCCAAGGATATCACGAAAAGGGCCATCCTGGAGTGGGGCATACTATGGCGCTTATCCGTCAGCGTTACTGGATTCCACAGCTAAGGTGTCAAGTGACGAAGTTTATCCGAGGCTGCCTTGCATGCCAAAAATTCAACAACTTGCCATATAAGTATCCAGAGCAAGGAGACCTTCCATCACGACGGGTGCAACGATCGCGTCCTTTTGAGCACGTGGGATTGGACTATTTCGGTCCCGTCATGATCGACGGTGGAGGAGGGGAAATAAAGAAAGCTTACGGCTGCATAATTACTTGTATGGTGACAAGACTCCTTCACCTAGATATCGTATCGGATTTGTCGACGTACGCGTTTCTCCAGATACTGCGCAGATTCTTCGCAAGAAGGGGTGTACCTAGGTCGATAACCAGTGACAATGCGCCGACGTTTACTCTGGGCGACGCTGTCCTAGAGGAATGCAGCAAGAGCGCGTGTCGAGATCCAGAAATCTCTAAATTTGCCAGCGACCACGAGATCGAATGGATCTACATTACTCCGTATGCCCCATGGCAGGGAGGTGTCTATGAACGTCTTATAAGATCTGTCAAACTGGCACTCTTTAAGAGTTTAGGGAAGCGCGTTCCTCCCTTTGAAGAGCTATTAACGGTGATCACCGAAATAGAAGGACTGCTAAACACCAGACCCTTGGTGTACGTGGAATCTGGTACAGAGGCAGATCGAGTACTTAGACCCATCGATTTTCTGCAGAATAACTTCGAAATTCCTTTTCCGCTTGATTCCACACAGGAAACGGATGGTGACCCCACCTATCTTCCTCCTGAAGACCGCGCGTTGTTCCAGTCGAAAATGCAAGTAATTGAGGCTTTGAAGAGCTCATGCAAAATACCGGAGCGATTTTGGCAGATCTGGCAAAGCGAGTACTTAACTGCCTTACGGGAGAAGCATCAACGCGAGGTAGGAAGGCAGCGAGGAAGCAGTTATCTTCCAGAGAAAGGCAAGGTTGTACTCATAAGCGACGGCTTGCAACCTCGACATTCATGGAAGATGGGACGAATTGATGAACTGTTGGAAAATGACAAAGGAGTTGTTCGAGAAGCGGTAGTACTTCTTCCATCGCGTCGAAAAATTAGAAGACCCTTAAACCTTCCAATACCGTTGGAAATGGAAGACGACGCAAAGAGAGAAGCCTCAGAAGAGCTTCACCGCTCTGGCGACAACAGCCATGAAGAGGGAGAACCAGACGCGTTAAAAGAGAATTCTCCGAATACTCCACAATCAACCCGTTACAACCTTCGTCCACGGAAAAACATTACCTACACGGAAGATCTGGTGAACTCAGCGAATAGAAATATCCTCCCTCTCATGCTATGCTCAATTATGGGAATGTTTTCAATCATACCGTCATCGTATGCTCAAATTCCTCCTAAACGTCATCCAAACTTGCGCTACATTCGCTGCTTACAAGGAGGAGTACAACTGGTTTCACCTTATAAAACGCGTTACGAGGTATGCACCGAAATAAACTGTGTCAAATTCGAAGATCCGCGTACTAACGAGGTTCTACGGTTACCTCCCCAGGTTGTTCTCCACGATCACGAAGTGCAGTGGAAATTCGAAGAAAACGGTTCAGTACAGGTAATAGAAACAGTATGCCCTGCTGCTCCATTTTGCGAAAATGTCGACTGCGTCATGTGTTCAGCTGTGTTGTTCAATCCGGAATGCTGGCCATTGGGAGCTATAGCATTATTCGCGCTTTTGTTTTATCTGCTTCTGACAGGATGCTACGTGTTACTGTACGTGCCTATGGTTGTGGGAAGACCTTTGCGCGTGATAGCAACATTGTTTGGCCGCGTTGTTCAGCTCTCTCTGAGATGGCTATTCCGAAGATTTCAGCGAACAGCGCCGCGGCAGGTTGCTGATATTACTGAACTGCTAGCTGTAGTTATGATCATAGCAGTTGTCGCGGTGTGCGGATGCCAGCAGGTGAACGTTTTCTCTCACCACATGACAGTATGTGCAGAGGGAAATAAGACCTGTAAGGTCCGTGTTTCAGAGGTGCTGAAGGTGAATCCTTTCAGCAGAGAGGCATGCCTGAAACTGAGAAACAACTCAACTACGGTGCATGAAGTTCGAGTCTTCTGGAATTCACTTATCTTAACGTGCGAACCAGAAAGTCTTATGTATACTCGAGACACCGCGTACAACATCATTGACAGCAAAAGATGTCCTCACACAGGCTCGTGTGTGGGTGAAAAATGCGCGGCAATAAACAGTTCGAGTTTGGTACCAGAATTAGAAGAAGGAAATCGATATCCGGGGATTACATCGTGTGTAGAATCCTGCGGTGGTCTGGGCTGTGACTGCTTCTATTGGAGCTCAGGTTGTCTATTCTACCGGATCTATCTCACCCCGAGTACTCGAGACATCTTCGAAATCTTCCGCTGTAGCAGATGGACTGAAGCTGCGAAAGTTAAGATCAGTCATATGAACGCGTTGAATGGTAAAACTCAGTCATTTGTAGCATTCATGCGGCCAAACGTTGCAGTCAAATGGAAATCATTTTCGTTCACTCTCAGTTCGCTGACACTTCCACCATTACCTTCGCTTAACATGCCCTTTATCACGAATGGCAGGACTACTGCGCTATGGGATACGCGTTTCATTCCAGCCCTACAGTGCCGCAGCGCTAAAGCAGCAGAAAGTCTACAATGCAAGGTAGTGGCAGACTGTGTTTGCAATCCCGCTGAAACGAAAGCGAACTGTAATTGCAAAGGACTGAACATTTCAGAGTGGTTTCATAATATACAATATAGTCTTCCAGTCGTGAGACCCTCAGTATCTTTTCGACGGACTAGTGAGGGAGGCGTTCAAGCCAGTGTCCCCACAATGACCACTTCCGAAATTGTTATGACGCTCGAGGATGAACTGAAGACTGCGATTCGCGTAGATGATGATATCTGCACCGTAAATAGCGCGTTACTGACCGGGTGCTACAAATGCGCAAGAGGAGCAGTCGCTCGAGTAAGCTGTAAGTCATCGAAATCGATACAGGCAGAGGTTCTATGTGGCAAAACGAGCTTCACAATCAAATGCGACGAAAACGGGGTAAAGAGCGAGCTAAGATTCAGCTTTATGGTGGCAAGAATCCATCTCGAGTGTAAGGTTTCATGCGGAAGTGTTACCACAAGATTCGAAATAGCTGGTATCCTGAAATTTACTCACATGGCCTCAGCTATGATGAATTCGTGGTTACCAGGGAAAGGTAGCAACGTATCAGAGGTGCAATGGCCTGATTTCTTTCACATTGCTGACATCTTCCTCGAGTGGTACAAATCGCTCCTTCTAGCAATCATCACTGTTTTAGTTACCGCAGGCATTACGTACGTCTTTATATCGACGTGTGGATTGCGTTGCATATGGTTCATTCTTCGCGTACCACTTCGCTTTTGCCGGTACCTCTTCCAGTTGTTTTTTCGGCTACCGGTGTTGGTTGTCGCGTTCTTGCGCGTAGTGTGCAGTCAAGGAGACGCAGATATTTGTAATCATAAAATCGACGCGCAAAACATCAGGCCGATATCGATTTTCCAAGAAATCCGCAGTGAAACTTACAAAAATGCATTCAGAGGAATATCGGGTACAATAACACTCCGTCGCGTATGTTCTCCTTTCAGGATGGTGCAGAAAGAAATGGACGGAGATACTACGCTTTTGGAAGCTCTCTTACGTACACCTGTCCCATCATCGCTGGCGCTAGAAGCCGAACTCGTGCAACATCTCGACTGCCTGCGCCGACAGGCAGACCTCGCGTCCACGCTCAAAATTCAGTGGGAATTCGTCAAAGAAGACGAATCTTTCTTGTTGGCCGGACCAGGCGAACAAGTTCCCCTTCTAGCTCGGTGGCTGAGGAATGCAGAAACAACAAAAGAAAAGATTCTTCGCGTTGGTACGTGTCATCGTCTTCCTAATGCGTTAGTTGAATGTAAAGATCCATATAAGGCTTTGGCAGATTTAGGTACCCGTTACCTCTTGACGGACGCGTTGTACGATCGCATGGTCCAGGCCGGTCAGATTTCGCGTTTCGAACACCGTGAATGGCTAGAGAAGCAAAGGGGTCTCGACGGCCGACAGTTTCCTCTCCTCGTTCTGATTGGTGAAAAAACAATGATGCTGGACGCAATAATCAAGCAGATGGAAGAACACTTGCAGAAACAGGAGACGGCGCTAAAAGAAGAGGCCTCGCTAACACCTTCTGCTGTGTCGCTGATCGTCAGAAGAGAAATCGTTTCACTTCAAGAGTCCATCATCAAGTCTACAACCTCTCAGGTCGAGGATTGCCGAAAGAAAATGAACGTTCAAGAAGCTGAAATGGACCGCTTGAAGAAAGCAGTGCAAGTAATGGACAAATCAGGCAATGCCGGTGAAGAAGGCCCGCTAGCAGTGCATTTGAATGCAAATGAAAAAAGGCATTTGGATGGTAACAAAGTTCGCGTAATGGTTAACGACGAGAGCATTGCAGACGACGAGTATTGGTCCCGTATGGTCAACGAAGTGAGCGATAATCGAGAATCGGAGGCAAAAATAAGCACTAAGAACGACGAGCCAGCGGTCAAAGTGAGGAAAGTCGAGCCTCCACGTGACCGTGGAAAGCAAAATCGCGTTCCTTCAGGTGCCAAAGTGGAAGCGGTCGCTCCTCCGATAGTGTTCGGCGAGAGCCAACGTGCTCGTGAACTTGAAAGAGAGATCGCTAAGATGGAGAAGGCTCTCGCGTCGTTTCCCTATAGACATCGGGAGGACGATTGTAAAGGCATATCGCCGACAATGAAGTGCGCGTTTTGCAGAGCCGAAGGAGAGCACTTTTCCGACGCGTGTACTCTGTGGCGAAGTGGGGATGCGCGTAGGAACATTGTGAGATCCATGGGATGCTGTAAATTCTGCCTAGAAATGGACCACGAAGAGTCCGAATGTGGACTGAAAGAGAAGGTGTGCTGGTATTGCTCCAGAGTAATAGGAACCGCGTTTGAGGTGCTGATACCAGAGGATGGTCGTTTCCATCACCGTTCGCTATGCAACGTTCCCGATAAAAAACCCCTCGCACGCGCAATGCTCGAGAATGCGAGGAGAGAGCTGAGAGCGATACGCGATGCCTACGGTGAATCATCGAGAGGGAAGTGACGTCAACGGATCAATCGACGACGGGCCGGAGTGACGACAAATCGTCTTCTAAAGTCAAGGAATTCGACAATCAATAGGATGTGTTCTTTGCGGAGAGATCGCGACGGCAGATTAGACGCATGGGACGTCTGTAAACATTTCTTTTTGCATAAATACGCAACTATGTGGACGATTTCTTTTGTTTTTGTGTTTTTATACGGCTCTCCGCATTTGTCGGTATTTTATTCTTCAAGTCCTGCTTAACGATTTCAGTTGATATCTCATTTCGACGGTCCTGTTGTCCCGTTGTCCTGTTTAACAAGTTAAGATTGGTTGATTTAGGCGTTTGTTGTTATTGTTTTTTAAATGTAATATAAATGGTTTAATTACCCAAGTTTGAGGTCCGCCGTTGGTCAAAAACAAATTCCGTGTGGGTCTAGTTGGTATTCGTGTGCCACTGAGTTGGAAACAGGCGAGCAACCAAAAGGGCGGACTTCATTAGACTCATCAGTAGAGAAATTCTCGTCTCCTCTGGGGATGAGGGGGGGGGGGTTGGTTACGCCGAGTTAGAAGGATCTGAACAGAATCTTCAGAAGATCGTCTAGAATAGCCTGGATGAGATAAATAAGGCCGAAATGTGGCCAGAGAGAGGGAATAACGACGCATCTCCAGCGCGGTTGTTGAAGGTGATGCTGGCCAAGACTACCCAGTGGGCCAAATCCAGATCGGCGGATAGATCACCGTTGATTCATTGACCTGATGGTAGTCAACTTAAGTTCTTGCTCGTCCGTAGGCTTGTATGAACCTGCTTAGCAAAGCATGCGTAACCATTTAGTCAGAGTCGATCAATACTTCGAATTGCGGTACGCATTCAATTTCTACGTGACACCACTGAATGAGTTCGAATAGTGAGAGTAGGATAACGTTTTTATATGCAAACCATTCGCTTATGAGTTTGAAGAGTTTGCAGCTCATAAAAGAAGGTTTCAGTCCGGACGCGGAAAGAAACCTGAGACGATCCTTTGGAGAGGATGTGGCAGCGCCTCGCACCACTGCGCTATACACTCTTCTCTTACACGCAATCATCTTAGAGAACTAAGGTAAATCATCTGCGTGCTAGTTCTAAGCCCAGAACAACCGATTCAATGCTCTTCGTATTTTTTCGATCGAGTAGGGCCCACAGGGTCACCATCGCACACGACGGAGACGAGTAGAGATGTTGGTGGCGACCGCGTAAGGGCCTCTACAGAGTCTCGCGGCAGCTCCCCGAGAACTCGTCCATATCGCTCCCGCCGCAGTGGGACCCAAGCTGCCAATGTGGTGGAAGCCGCGGCGCGGACGAGTTGTCGCGAAGCCGCCGCACGCAAAGGTCCCCAAGGGCTGCCGCAGTTCAGGGCGACAGCGCCAGGAGCTGCGGGTGAAGCCCGCAGGGGGCGTGATAGGTGGGTGTCGATAATGGTTCATCTACTTGGAAACATTTTTTAAATGAATTCACAATTTTGCTAGGAATATAATAGGTTGGTGCGTAATTTCTGTCTATAAAAGGGCTTGACAGCCAACAATATAATCAACGCTAATGTGGACAAATGGAGGCGCATGGAATCCTGCACTCAAAACGTAACCAAAAAAACCTTGGCACGATATTAGGCAACCTTAATTGCGGGGAAAACCCTCGTGGCCTTCCAGCCACAAGTTAGCCGTGTGAGGTTTAGGAAATACCTTTGCACAGAAGTGCAGCAACAAAGCAGACCGTTCTTTTTAGTATGAGCTATAACTGCATCGTACAGACCTCCCGGACTCACCAAGGTATCGGAGGGAATGCCGTCATCATAAAGGCTACCACATTATCTTCGAGATGGTTGACAACCGAGGAACTTTTAGTGGAGTTAGAACGACAAAAGTGAGTGATAGCAAAATGGTACAGAACTGTTGAGTTATAAGGAGTGTTCTACTAGATTTCGGGGCTTACATTCAAGAACTCCTAACTTGGTTTAGAAAACGCTTCTTCACAAAAGAAAAATCGTTTTGCTTACTACATATCTGACATCCTTAGAGGCCGCTACTTCCGGCAAAAGTTCGCAGTATTGCGTACAGTGACCCTCGCGGCGCCGCACCACCCGCTGCTGTCATGGCGGGTCCGCGGCACCCGCAAGACTCTGCTGCCGGCCTAAGGTCCCTGTTATACTCCCGCGGGAGCTTCCGCGGGACGTCTGCGGACGGACTGTGCACCGCGGACGGTCGTCATCGTCCCGGGGCGGCTAGCGTCGCATCGGAGCGCGTTTCCCGGCCCGACCTCCGCGAGACGACAGCCTTCCGCGGTGCACTGCACCGCGGACGGCTGCCCTCCCGCGGGCGGGAAGTATAACACCCGTCTGGTCGTCTGTCGGCAGCGATCCGCGAACGGCGGGCGTGGCGGGCCGCGACGAGTGGCCCGGCGCGGGGTCCCGACGCGATTTCCGCCCATCCGCGGAAGCTCCCGCGGAAGTATAACAGGGGCCTAAGGCGATATAGGCGAAATGTTAAAGCACATAAACGATACAACGTGGTTTCTTGACGAAAAAGCCGGCGGCGATAACGAGTCCCTTTATGGTATGTGCCGTGCATTCTGTTCCACGGGGTGTCGTGGAGACAGCACGAATGCACATTTTGTCCATGCAATGTCTTTTAGTTGAAATCGATAGTAACCGATCGATATTGATATTGATCGAAAACTTCCGTTAACGTTGATTAGACAGCCGATACTGCTTACATGGTGTGAGGTTTGTCGACCGACCAGTGAATCCACGTGCTCCCCATATGAGGTCCGCAACTCTGGACAGAGACGTATAATCGATATTGGTTGGCCGATTGATATTCTCCGTTAGCTGTGAAACATGTTCAGCGATATAGTGACGAGTTGCATTATTCCGAAAACAAGTTATTAGTCTGAACGATAAGTAGGAATTGGTGGTTTAGACTGAATTGTTGCGAATATTTTCATGCATACTGCCATAAATCTGCGCGGACAGAGCAGAAATCAGTAATGTAAATCGTGATGTTGAACAGCATGCCGATTGGTCATCCACTTGGCTCGGACGGGTGGGTGTGTGGACAGACGGACTAGTTAACTTTTGAATATAGTAGGAGATTCCCATCAGATACTCTCAGCCATAATTGTGAATCATTAACATAGCTTCAAGTCGCAGAAAGGGAAAACATTCTTTATTGGTTTTTATAGCTAGGCAAGGCAGGGCGATCAGGACAGCCATTTGTTTTGTATCATAGAACTCGAGCAAGAACTTGTTGGATTTTTCGACTTTCAGCACGTTCCTTTTGAGATAAGGATCCCAGACTTGCGTTCAGTACTCAAGGTGTGGCAGCACGTTCATCTTGTAAAGAGGTATCAATACTGGAGCACTTAATGTTACGCAAAATCATACTTCGACCTGATTGGCTGACCCGTTACTCGTTAAGATGTAGGCCACGTTATAGACAAGTCTCGAGAACTTCATTCGTTGAGCCTCAACCAACGGTTTGTCGGTACTATTCTTGAAGCTATTTCACAGTAAAGGCACACATCGAATTACGCCCGCGACCATACGCCTCTACCGCAAATTTACCAAAGTGCTGCTCACCTTGGCGATACTCTTCTCGCTTGGTCGTCGTTGCAACGGTGGTTTCGGCGGAACACACGTGTGCGGATTGACGCCACAGTGCTTCGAATTGTACCTAGGATGAGCCAACTCTCTTTGGAAAAATCGCGAAATTTTTGGAAATGTGGCGAAAAGTCGTCCATAAAAATGGCTAGCAGCTCTATTGTTCAATGCCTTTTCTTTTTCCTGGGAGATCTGTCGTTGCCCTATCTAAAGAACGATTAGCTGCTGCTGCTACTGCCTTGAACCCTTAAACTAACACCAAATTAAGCTTACAAACGGTGCAGTCTGACCCAAATATTTCAGAAAGAATTTTGTTTTTTAAACATTAAATGACTTGTGGAGTTGGGGCCACGTCGGAGCTAAGGGGAACAGCAGCCAGAAGCAGAGAACATAAAAGCGCCACTCCAATTATACACATCCCGAGAAGGGGCTTTGCAGTGTTGCGGTTCGCATTTGCCCAAGGAAACGCGAGGAAGTCGATAATATCGACCGATATTGGCTGACAGGTCCATAATGCTCCTTTACCGGGAAGTATTAGGTTGTCCCATAAGTCCCCGCCGTTTTTTTCAACGATCCACTGCAGATTTCGCCAGCGGTCTCTTGCATAGCGCTGCACAGCTTTCGAAAGAGAACGATCTGCTCTATCAGACCATGTATTGCATTTCTTTTTTCATCATGAATTTTGTCAATTTTTAGGTCGTTAAAGTGAAAAGTGAAAAAGTGAAAAAGTAGCCATTTGCGCACTTGTTCTCTCCGCCTAGGTTTGTAATTTTTTGCACAGTTTTTATAGCACTTGGAAGACAATGTTCTGTACTACAAGAATGTGTGTTAGTCCTATTTTCTCACTTGTCCTTTATTGATTTTTAGGCAATAAAATTGGAAATTCCGACTTTTCCGTCCGAATTTTTACCAAAACTCCGGTTCTGTGGTTGGACTTTTTTGCTTGGTGTTATACGTCGTTCGGAAGAGGATATCTTGCTCAGTAAGAATTTGTGTCGCGTTTATTGGCTCACGCTGATTTCTGTTGAATATCAACAACTGAAGAAGGAGAAGGAGTTGTTGGTGAAGACGATTTTTCTCTTTTTGGCATTTTGTTGATATTCAATAGCAATCAATAAACGCAACACATATTCTTATAGAGCAAGACATTCTCTTTCAAATGACATATAACACCAACCCAAAAAGTCCAACCACAGAGCAGGAGCTGTCGGCAAAGATAACCATCCTCCTTCGGACGTCCCAATTTGATGACCTAAAACTCAATAAAGGACAAATGAGCAAATAGCACTAACGCATATTCTTGTAGCACAGAACATTGTCTTTCAAGTGCTATAAAAAACTGCGCAAAAAAATTACAAACCTAAGCGGAGAGAACAAGTGCGCAAATGGTTACTTTTTCACTTTTTCACTTTTCACTTCAACGACCTAAAAATTAACAAAATTCATTATGAAAAAAGAAATGCAATACATGTTCTGATAGAGCAAATCATTCTCTTTCGAAAAATGTGCAGCGCTATGCAAGAGACCGCCGGCAAAATCTGCAGTGAATCGTTGAAAAAACGGCGAGAACTTATGGGTCAACCTAATATGTCACTTCCACGTCAAATTGAACACTCGGGCAGGTGAGCTAAGAAAAAAAACCAAAGAAGGTTACACTAAATTTTTCTTGGACTTCTTCATTCTAATTCCTCTGCAGTCTCTAGCTTAATGAGTAAGAAATTTGCTCTGATTTGAAAGGCGTCCACGCTGATTTCAAAAAGGTCAAGCTGGTTTAGAAAGGTGTCTAACTTGACGTGAAAAGTGTCCAATTCGACGAGAAAACTGTATAAACGTGAAGGCCACCACACTTGTCGTCAATCAATGTTGCTCGACAGCTCTACCATCTTTTCTATGAAACTCTTCCAGTGGCCATTAATTTCACGCGGACAAACGAATGGGCAAACACAAGTATCAATCGGTATTGATGATCGATCAGGTCAATGGATCGATCAGGTATTGTTAACCCTGTCGAATGGCTGTCATATTCGCACAATCCCCACCCAATTCAATTTCGGTCAAAAATCAGACATACTATCGATTATCGATGGATATGGATTGGTTCGTCCATATTATTCCCTTAATTCCATACAAAGGGCATCTTGCAATCAATCATTGTTGACCAGTGGTTGGTAACTGGGTATGCTGGGAAGACCTTACAACGGCCATTAATTCCGCGTGGACAGACATACGTACAAACGGACAGATTATTTATTCTGTGCATAAATCAGTAATCAGTCAGTAGGTCCTGCTGCCCATCAGATTATTGGCTTGAACCTCATCACTAAAGGCAATAATATCGATCATTACTGATTGGCGCGTTGATACTGCACTTGTACTGTTGTAAAATGTATCCAGAGCCGTCTTCGTGCGACCAAATCGTGAATAGTGACAAAAACCAATATACATATCCAAAAAAACCAAAAACCAGTATACATATCAAAGGCCGACTGACATTTCATGATGTCGATCGATACTGGTTGGTCATTCGATAGACGATAATAATGAACTACATTGATTGGCCAACAGATATTGTTCCATCTTTGACAAGTAAATACAAACGCCATCACAGTCGCGTCAATCAATGTTGATCGCCATGATGCTACGAAGCTCGCCCATATGCCATCAATTTCGCGCGGATGCTCACAAGCATAAACGAACGTCTACATGTGAACAAACTGCACTTAAGACCGACATTTATGCCTTTAATTTTACCATAGCTACTCTTCATTATCCACTACCTCCACCAGCAGGCATACATAGCGCATTCCAGAGTCATAACAGCCAAAACTCACCATGACTGAAGCTGCTTCCCGGTGACGGGGTCTTTTTTCGATAAGCCGCCACCTTCTTCACCCGAGTCACAGTTACGGTAGGCCCGTGAGGCGTTTGTTAGGCACTGTCGCCAGGCGTTATCGGCGCCTTTGGACAGGTCGCCGAGGATCGTCTGCACCAAATTCAGTATGACTTTTTCCGAATGTTTTAAAATTCATCTATCCCCTAAATTAAAGCACTGTTTGAAAATAGATAAAACTTATTTTTCAAGGAAAAAAGATGTGCTAAATTTTGCTTTGAAGTGCAGAAAGCAATCATTTAGTGCATTCAAAAAGCGATCACGCCATGCGCTCGACCGTCTCACCGCGATTTTATTTATCAACAAGTGCTCCGTCACGGCTATCAGCGTGCCTCGCACTTCACGCGATGTTGCAGTATCACTAAGCTAAGGACAACCACATCGAGCTAGCTGATCTACTTGTACGGTATTTTTCGCAATTTTCGCGCCACGTAATTTGATCAATATCGATTGATGGCGATCGATATTTCAAAAACGAACTCCAGATTCGTGCTTAGCGACCGCGATTATCCAAGGGCTGAAGCTTCCAGGCAGGGAGAAGACGTCTGGGTATTTTTCGCTATTTTCGTATCGTAATCTTCCCTCCTATTTTCCCCTATTTTATAATTTCTGCGGGGGCGACGATCGATCGGGGGCAGACATAACCCCAACGCCACGCGAACCCCTCTGGCATCGCGCACGGTGCGCGACGAAATTGGACGAGTTGTCGCGGTCCGATGCTTCCGACGGCTAGAAACGCTTCCTACAGGGACATGCGGCACGCCTTTGCCTTATTTCAACGTTTCTTGGAGATGGTATATGAATGTGGTTTCAATAGGACTATCAGCGACAGTTTATACAGGAATCCTGGTCACGTGGATGGTATCTAGCGTCAGTATTTGCCATCTACAACTTCTTCGGTTAATTTTCATCCGTGGCTTTGGTTAAACTATGGAAAAAAGGTCAATATCACCCATTCTCGGATCAATTGTCCTACTGCAGACTGTTGCCAACCACATTCTGTGGGATATTAAGTTCATTGCTAGAAATGTGGTCTGGGAGCTTAAACACTGAGAACATTTCGTGCTCCGCGGCAAATCATGCGTCACCGAGCGCACGTCCGCGTTTCAGCGCCGCGACGTCGCGTTGGAGTTAGGTCTTGGAGCCATGATCTATAGTATGGCTCATCGCTTAGCGCGTTATTATATAGTCTGATAACAAAAAATCTGCTCGCATGGAGTAACACAGATGCAAACGATGCAGCAAGAAGAATTATAAAAACACACATTCCTTCACATAGTTGTTCTAAGTAAGCAGCATCTACACTATCAGTTAAAACGAAAGTTGTGACGATCTACTCGAGTGCATGGCGCGATCTCTCATTTACACATGATGACTGTCGCCTTTTCTTCAAACAAAAAGTTGTTTTAAACGGCTCGCAATAGGCAGCAATCATCAAGTATAAATAAGCGCCGTGCACTCGTCTACGTCGTCACGACTTTCATTTGAATGATGGTGCAGACGCTGATTACTTGAAATACCTATGACATAACATTTGTTTTTTGTAATTCTTCTTCTTGTGTCGTTTAGGTCTGCGTTCATCCATGCGAACACAATTTTTTGGAACCTTTTTGAGCATCTAATGAAATTTGGGAGAATCTCGTTTCTATTTGGAAGCTGGGTTTGATATCAAAAGCTCAAACTTGCTTAGAAGAATGTTCAACTTTATCTTAAAAGTGTTCATTTTGATCTGAGCAAGTCCAATGTCACATGAAAATCGTACATACCACAGTCGGCGCAGTTATGTAAGCTACCAAAGCAATGACCAAGGGTGTTGCAGCCATTCTGTTCCAGCCAGTCGTACCTACGCCACCTTCAGACGTTCGTTGTCATGCTCTGGTCATTCGGTTCCTTAACGCTGCTACCTTGATCCCCTTAGAGGTCGTTTAGTGTGCGCGCGGCGCGTGACGCGATGCCTTGTGTACTGGCCGAATCGATCAATCACCTTGCTCAACCAATTTGGCACTACATGCATCGCGTCGCGCGTCGCGCGCGCACTAAACAAGGCCTAAGCGAGGAAGCACTACTTATTTTCTACACAGTTCTATTCAGTATTACTTGCTCTACAAGGAAGCAAATAGGCCTAGAAAATGCGAACAGAACGGCTGAGAAGGACACAAAAAGGAAGAAAAGTGACAACTGAAGGGGAGCTAAGGTTTAGGGTCCCATTCCCTCCCAAACACTCAGTGTTCTAGTGAATTGCACTTTTGTGTTCGCAAGACGGCGTCTTTTGCACTTCACAGATTTCGTAATCAGATTTCGTAATTCGAAGTACGGTGGTGATGATGGCAGTTTCGGGAACGAAGAACCAACCCACAATCATAACACTCCATCGGAGCGCATTTTCTGCCACCCTTGGATGACGTCGGCGACGTCGGTGACGGACCGTCGCCGTGCACAGCACGGCGACGCGCTGTCACCGATGTCGGCGACGCTGACGTCGTCGGCCCGTCTGTGGCGACGTCGGCGGCGGAAGTATAACACCCCCTGCGGAGCTCTCGGCGACGTCGCCGGCGACCCTGTGATGTGCGGACTGCTACGCAGTGCGTAGCAGCCCCTACAGCACAGCGTCGCCGACGTCGGTGAAGCGTCGCCGAAGTATAACATAGGCCTTAGTGTGCCCGATTAGTGTCCGTTGGCGGTAATTCAGGCTCCCTGTCTGAATTACCGGCAACGGACACTATTCGAAAGTAGAATCTGCGCTTCGGATCGAGTTGCTTGTCTTATAATCTGATTCCAGGCTCCGTCCGATTCCATGGCCATGGCATCCTCAAGGTTTAGGGCCCTGAAAGCTGCTGAAAGTAATTCTTAACTGAACCTATCCTCTGTGGACACAGTCTGAAATGAAACAAATGTGTGCATGTCGACTGCTCCGTCTTGTCGATACGCAGCTTGGAACAACGGGATTCACCCAACATAGATTTCGAAGCTCGACTCTTCCCTTAAACTTTCAGTGTCACGTAATTGCCTCGCCTTCTCGACTTACGCCTATTTTGCCATAGATCTGATGCCATCCCATTGTAGAGGGTCTTTCTGATTCTGCTCTTCCTACTCTCCAATCTCACGCAATCATGCACAGATCCAGCTTCCACTAGAAAATCGTAGTCCATAGTTAATAGCAATTCTTTCCCTTCAGCTTTCTGCCTACAATCTTGTCTTTGTAAGAGCAAAAAACGTTGTCGTGAATGTGCCTTTCCTACACCAGTGCTTAATCGTGGTCGGGCCCTAGGAGCCTCTACCAAGGGGAGGGCTTCACCTATCGCTGTGCACTGTATGATACTCGTCCATCAAAGGGTTGCTTCCGGTCTGACATTTCTCCTCTCTTTTCGACCACCTTCCGCCTGCACTCAGCTTACACGTCACAGACGTTTTGTCAAATCATGGAGGATTTTCTGACCTCGTTCCCGAGAAGGCACGGGTAAAAAAACCTTAACTAAAGGTCATCGTATTAGGACACGTTAATCGATTCGGTCCATTTGGCGAGTGATTTCCTTGATCTCCCGACTAGTTCTTGTTTTTAAGCGTGTGACTAATAATACTCTTCAGCATTCCACAATTGTAGTCTTTTATTTTGTTTGCTCGTGTTTTTTAACTAGTTTTAATCGTTTTTATTCGCCCTGTCCTATTGCGTTCTTTCACTTGTTGTTTAGCTTCGAATCAGTGGAATTTAGCGTGGCGCATAAACAAATAAATAAATTCCGAGGGCGAGATTCATCAATATCCTCGTGGGCGTATCAGTATACTACCCGCAAATGGGTGAGTAAGGATAAGATGAATGTCGCATCCTGGGTATGTCCCATTTTTTCGACCCACTACCCAGGGTTTATCGTTGTGTCCGGATCCAGGAACTCGGAAGCCCTAGTAGTCCGAGCAGAAAAATCGCTCAAATGCTTCAACTTCTCCTGAGAGTACAATCGCACGGTTTATCGTCTTCTGGCAGTAGCTCACGGCAACCCAAGGTAAAGAGGCTAGGATTAGCTCCGTTACCCAGGATTAAGGAACCTTTCAGCTCATACCTCGGTACTCGAGAGGATTTTTAAATGATCTCCGAACATGCAGGGGTGATCATCTGCTAGATTTCAGTCACGACAGTAGCTCTTCCACACCAGTCAACCTTCGCTTCGTCGGCTGATAGGCACAGAAATTTGGTAAAGCACTGAGAAGGAAGGAAAAAGTCGGAGTAGGAAACGAACAAGAGCGGACGGACGGTGTGGCACTACGAACAAGACCGGTGAACCCGAAATCAATGAAGCGCGCGAAAACCACCCATAGCGAACGGGCTTCACTACAAGGACACATCACAATTGAGCAGTAAGCAGTAACCGGCACCAAAATCCAGTATGCCAGCTCTTAAGCTGTGACTTGGAGTCGAAAGTGGAATGAAGGCATAGGGTAGGATCTCGACTTTAGAAAACGAGCAGAACATGGACGACGGACAATGACGTTGTCGGACGCGGGGAGGGTGGCTACTCCAGATCGGTGGGCCCCCTTCGGGCGATGACGACTCCTATCGGTAGCGAACGCCAACAGAGCGAGCGACGGCTCCAGCAGCTGCTGCAGTGGATACGATCTGAGTAGCTGGAGCTCCCCCAAACACAGCTAAACTACGACATGAGCATCTGAAGGGCGGTGGTATGAGCCCGTCAACTTCGTGATCGTCGATTGGAGATCACGAGTTTCCATCGATGCCGCACCTCCGGCTGCTCGTAATAGCGATCGATCGGAATTCTGTCAATGGCGGCCAGTAGAATTCCAGGCGGAGACTCTTAATAAGTACAGGTTTCAGCATCTTCAACTGAACCACTAAAATTAATGCCCAAGACGTGCTGTGCAAACGTCCGCATGGCGTCTCATTAGTAAATGGGGTTTGTCCTCAGATCTCAAGAAAATTATACAAGTACTGCAACTGCTGGGCACTAGTGAACTTTTAAGCCATCAGAGCTCGTAAGTCTTCCTCTTCCACTCAAACTCTCCAGAATAGGGTAGGTAATGGATAGGTGAGGGTGGAAAGAATAGCATCCAGCAAAGTGCTTAAGCGTCGTATAGGATGTTATTTGTGGTGCTCGTCATGAATATGAGGCTCGCTTCCGAAATTCCCGTTGATCGATTACGGTAGGTGTGGTACTGTACTGTGTACTTTAGCTGTGTTAGTAATAGTGGGTTCTCCACATAGCCAGATTTGATTTCCAGTCTGCTACATGAGATGAGAAATAGCGCACAAGAAATTGATGCTTCCCAAAACGAGTGCCGGATACGTGATAAGCACCCCAAGTAACCATTGAAGACAAAGGCTGGGCGATTTTCAAGATCCTGGCGCAACCCGAGACACGTATGATGTCCTGACGGACCCAACCGTTGCACCAGCAACAGACCTCATAGCTGGATTCGTAACCTCGAGATATGTGGTCCTGACTGCATCGCCCTCACATAGACAACATACCGTACCGTACCATAATTGGGCTAGATTTCAAAAACTTCTGTCAAATTCAAAAAACTGACTTAGCCGAAATTTATGCAGAACTTTCATGGCTTAAAAAGTTGTGAAAGGGTGTCTTTCCGGACCCTTCACTTCTGAGCGTTGTCCTAGTTGAGGGGTGTTGTATATCCCTTCTTCCTTTCTCCTACAACGCGTCTTATACAGAAATGCTGGGATGGCTCCTCTGTATATGTACATATGTAATGTGCATGTCAACATGTTCGTCGCCTTGCTCTCTAACCAAACGCCAATGTGGGGCTACGTAGCCACAAAACATTTGCGTATAAGTTCCACATCCAACTAAACTGCGTACCTAGAGTGCAACGTGATCTCCCCTTGCTTTGTCCTCTCAGTTTTGAGTTTTGAAAAAAAAAAACATCGCAGCGCTATTCAAACGATACGAGCCGACCGGATTCAATAGAAAGATCGTATTTCATAATAACTCCAACTTTTGAGAGAAACCTTAAAATGGAATTCACTCTGAGCAGTGGTGACCTCACGGTACTTTCCGGTATGTGCTCACACGGCCGTTTGAAGGCGGAAGTTGCGCAAGTTCTCAGCTACGACCAATCTCGGACTTCCTCTCCTTACCCTCAGAAGCTACCCTACCATGATATGATCCGCGGACTGCGTGGGATTCATGCGGCGCACTAAGGTCAGCCGGAAATTACCGATGTTACCTCCTATGGTTAGGCTCCGTTTATACTTGTAACGCCGAGCGACGCGATGACATGTACCGTGGTCAAATTGATCGATCGCATCGCCCGATCAATTGACAGGCTACACATTGCGAACACTAACAGAGCGAGCGACGGCTCCAGCAGCTGCTGCAGTGGATACGATCTGAGTAGCTGGAGCTCCCCCGAACACAACTAAACTACGACATGAGCATCTGAAGGGCGATGGGGTGAGCCCGTCAACTTCGTTATCGTCGATTGGAGATCACGAAGTTCCATCGATGTCGCACGACCACCTCCGGCTGCTCGCACCAGCGATCGGTCGGAATTCTGTCAATGGCGGCCAGTAGAATTCCAGGCGGCGATTGTCATGTCAGTGCATTAAAAGACTGGAGCACGCACTCGAAAATCAAGTCGCAATGTTCATTCGATAGATAATGTAAATACTGCTTAAATGTAGGACTGAGTGAAGATATGTGTTTTTTTACAACTGTTTATGTTGCACCGTTTGCAGGCATGATACCCCGTGCAAACGAAAATTTTGCAATCAATCGAATAAAAATCGCGACGTTTCAGACAGGGGCATGGCGCAATCTTTGCTTTGACACAAAAAAATGGTCACCTTCTTCTTCTTCTTCTTCAGCGTCTGTCCCGCTTCGTAGCGGGGTCCGCTATTCTGGTGTCATGACGCCACCTTTCCCGATCCAGCGCTAGATCAGGGTGGACGCCAGCCGCTTTCAAGTCCGTATGTAACGTATCAGCCCAGCGCTGCTTCGGGCGCCCTCTAGGCCGCTTTCCTACCACCTCGAACTTAAGGCCTAGTTTGCGGACGCTATCTTCCTTTCCACGCAGAACGTGGCTGTACCATCGTAAGCGAGCTTCGCGCATCTTGTCAGTTATCGGCGCGACACCGAACTTCTGCCGAATAGCATAGTTTCGGATGCGGTCCATGCGCGTGACTCCTGCCGTCCAGCGCAGCATCTTCGTCTCCATGACGCTGAGGCGCGCTTCAACTTCCTTGGTCGCAGGCCAACACTCAGCGCTACATCGCTACTGGCCGAATGACTGCCCTGTAGATCTTTGACTTAAAGCGCTCCGGTATCTTCCTATCGCAGAGCACCCCAGTCAACGAGCGCCACTTGGACCAAGCTGCACTCACGCGTGAATTCACTTCGATTATCAGTTTGCCGTCAGACGCCACTGCTGATCCCAGGTACTTAAAGACCGCAGTGCGTGGAAGCTCGATGCCGTTAACCTTGATGGAGCTGGACTCGGTAACGTCCGTCGTTAAATACTCGGTCTTCTTCACGTTCAATCTGAGTCCAAACCGCTCCAAGCGATCACACCAAGCTTGCACCTCTCGCTCGAGATCACCTTTATCTTCGCTAGCGAGCATCACGTCATCGGCATAAAGCAACGTCCAAGGGACGGGCTTCTGAAGATCTCGTGTGATGGCATCCATGACGACAACAAAGAGGAGTGGGGAAAGCGCAGAACCCTGGTGTGCCCCGACAGAGATGGGGAACTCCATCGAGGTTCCAGCTGCAGCTTGCACTCGACTCTTTGGACAAGAGTAGAGAATTCGCACCCACTCTATGAGCTCTTCGGGAACTCCATGATGTCGCAAGGCGTACCATATCACTTCACGCGGTACGCGGTCAAAGGCCTTCTCCAAGTCGAGGAAGGCGATATGCACTGCCTTCTGTTTCTCGCGATGCTTCTCTATCAGGAGGAGGGCGGCGTGTATGGCATCAATGGTGCCACAGCCAGCCACGAAGCCGCACTGATTGCTGGAAAGCTGGACGATGTCCCGAATTCGTCCATCGACAATTCGCTCAAAGATCTTCATGCTGTGCGAAAGCAAGCGAATCGGACGGTAATTGGAGCAGTCTGCAGGACTGCCCTTCTTCTTCCAAATCGGAATCGTCGTACTTTGGCGCCAACTCTCAGGCACTTTTTTCTCCGCCACAACCTGATTAAAGAACTTCGCCAACCACTCAGCAGGGTACCAAAACTTCGACTTCCACAGTTCTGCTGCCACGTCGTCGGGCCCAGTCGCTTTGCCTGGCCTCATCTTCTTCAAAGCCGCTTCAATCTCCTCCACGGTGATCTTCTGAACGGGGCCGTGGGTTGGAGCCGTTGAGGGGATGGCTGGATGAGGAAATTCTACTGTAGAGATTTCTTCAAAGTAATCGCGCCATCGCTTCAATGCCTTCTTGCGGTCCATAAGAAGACGGCCGTTCTAATCATTGATGCCGAAGAACTTCTCGATGTCCTCGGTCTGGCGATGGCGATTCTTTGCGAGTCGGTACAGATACCGCTCGCCATCGCGTGACTCGAGCTTCTCGTTGACATCTTAATGAGTGGCTTTTGCAACAGCCACGGCCTTCTTTGCAGCTTTCTTCGCTTCTTGGTACTTCCGCCAGTTATCGGCTGTCTTTTCACCGAGAAACACGTGATATAGCGTCTTCTTCTCTCGAACTTTGGCTTTCACGTCATCTGTCCACAGCCAGGCCTGCTTGTCGACCTTCCGTCGTCCAGGCTTCGTGATGCCGAGCTCCGACCGTGCAGCGTGACGAATCGCGTCGGTGGCCTTCTCCCAAGTTTCAGAGACAGTTATCACTGTCGGTAACCGCACGCGAGAAATCACAGCTGCTTCCTTCTCTTTCATTCGCCACCACTTGATTCTTGGTGCACCGCATCGCTCGACCTGCTTCAGCCTCGGAGGGGCGATCTTTAAAGTACAGATCAGCGGTCGATGCTGTGGGGCGACCGTCTCATACGGCACGACCTTCGCGTCTGTGACAAGACTTCGGTCTCGATCCTTCACAAGGACAAAGTCTATCTGAGTCCTGGTGTTCCCGCTATAGAACGAGATGAGGTGGGAATCGCGTTTGCGAAATACGGTGTTCACTATGGTGAGGTTGTGCGACTCCGCATATTCAAGGATACGCTCACCATCTGCGTTACGCGATCCGTAACCGAACCCACCATGACAGCCGTACCCGTCTTTCGTCGCGCCGACGTGCCCGTTGAGGTCACCAGCGACTATGATGACATCTTTCGACGGTACCTCTGCTGTCTTCTCATCAAGCAGGCTCCAAAACTCTTCCTTGGCTTGATCCGAGCAGCCAGTCTGCGGAGCATACGCAGAGAAGAAGTGATAGAGTCGCTCCTTCGCGGCGACAACGATCTTCATCAATCGATCGTCAAAGCGCTCGACGCTTACAATCGAGCCACGAAATCGTTCGGAGACGATTACACCGACACCAGTGGTGGTCCTGGGACTTCCACATAGAACGGTCTTGAAGCCACGTCCTATGTTCCTTGACTTGCGGCAAGACCACCTCGTCTCCTGCACCGCACAGAAATCAACTCTTCTACGCTCCAGTGCTTCAACCAACTCGCACGAGCGGCCCGTCAACGTACCCACATTCAGCGTTGCCACGCGGGTCCTGCTTACGTTACGGGACTTTCGGACTAGCTCAGTTGCCCCCCGATGCCGTCCTCGCATCAGGGACCCTCGTATACTTCCCACACTCGCCGGGCTTTGCGAGTGCGCGTCGGCTCCCGCGGACGCCGTAGCACTATCTCGAAATACTTGAGCTGTCATATACCATGTGATGTGACATGGGTCTTCGTAGGCCGGCCTGTCACAAGGGCCTGTCGCCTGCAATCGAGTGTCCGTGTTCGGCTTAACTCGCAGAGCGAGTAGTTTCCAGTGGCACCACGTGGAGGAACGGACATCGCCACCAAAAAAAAAAAGTTCACCTTCCTTTCCTTAAAACAAGCTTCGAATCATTGTTTTTCCTCAAAAAAAATTTATAAAAAAAACTATGTGTTCTCTTACTGGGAAGTGAAATAAAACTTCAAAGAAAGTTATTTATTTATTTATTTATTTATTTATTGCATGAGAACTCGTGCAACAAAAA
The DNA here is from genome assembly GCA_947396885.1 of Heligmosomoides polygyrus polygyrus. Taxonomy (NCBI): domain Eukaryota; kingdom Metazoa; phylum Nematoda; class Chromadorea; order Rhabditida; family Heligmosomidae; genus Heligmosomoides; species Heligmosomoides polygyrus. The sequence goes on from OX377204.1 coordinate 249,626, forward strand.
CCCGTCCTTGGATAGGAAGTTATGTAGTCCAGTAAAAAGAGTATAACTTATCATTTAGTACAAGCTATACTAAAATTTTCCTTAAACAAAAATTATCCTAAGCTTGCTGCTTCCATTGCGCCTTCCAGATTGAACTAATAGATACTCTCTAAGAAGATTAAAGTAATTTTTTGCCAATGAGAGATTATGACTCAGTGAATACCTTTATTTCACCTGCCCCGAAAGTGAACAAACAGGCTGAAATTTTACAAACTTCTTATTTTCGAGGAAAAATAGTGGTGTATTAAGGCCTATACCAAAGCGCAGAAAAGTAGCAATTTTTAGTGTATTAAAGAAAATCTTTCTACGCACCCGTTTACCTCTTTGCCATTTTCACTTGATTGATAACAAAAATTCAGTTTTCGTGGAGCTATTTACATATGTACTTGTTTGTATGTACAGTGTGTTTGTTTGTTGGCGCAGGAGAACTAAAAAAATGAAAAAAGCTACTGGTTGTTCGATAATTAATGTTCGTTGTTAATATAAATAAGTTCACCTCGAAAATATGAAATAAACGAAATTAATTACCGAACAACCGAATATATCCAATTTTCCATAGACACGAAATCGTTCCAACCTTTTCGGAGTCTCGAGTTTAGTTGGGTAGACGCTCGTTTTAACTTGGAAGATGATCAGCTTGATTTCAAAAGAGTCAACCTTGCTTGGGTGAGTGTGCAATTTGATTCGAAAAGCGTCCAATTTTGACCCAAATTGTATGAATGGTAAAACGGCCATGCAGTAAAAAGACAAACCCTTTATGACAACAACTTAACTAATGGTAAGTTGAATTCTACCTGATCAGCATGTCACATTCATAGTAGGGATTCATAGTCGGCGACGGAAGCGAGTGATTCTCAGCAGCTCATAGGAGTCCATTGATGCCGGGGAATCTCTTGCAGGAAATTGAGGGACTGGGTGACTAGCCCCTCCCGTCGCGGACTATGAAGATGCGCTTACATGGTGGGGAGGAGGGCAGGGGTTGGGCAACTTGGATGTCCTCAAAAACTGCGCAAAATTATGGACTGAAAGAAAGCTCACAGTGGTTCCTCCTCTATGACAACGCCAAGTCTATCTCGAAACCCCAGAATACAGTAGAAATCTCGGAACAATTTGGGATAGATTGATTTCGATGGATTTCCGCAATATTGCACAAAATATTGGGTTGTTCGATAATTAACAACCCACTAGTTTGGGTGTCGCTTGTCCTCAGAGATGGCGCGCAGTGTATATTTTTATGTGAGTTTGATGCTCGTTGTTATTATAAATAAACTCACTTTGGAAAATATGAAAAAAACTGCAGTAATTATGGATCAACCCAATATAACTGCCGCTAATTCACCCTTCACATCAACCATTAATTACTGCATTGTCTGGATTCTAGGGTTTGTTCTGCCTCTAATGCTCTTATAGGTGTGTATCGTGTATACATTGGATCCGATCGAAAATCTTCGGATAATTAGATGATTCGGAGAAGGGCGATTTTGCGGACCCTGGATTTTTGGATGATTCGGATAAGAGCAATTTTGCGGACCCCGGATTTCGGATATCCGACTCATTGACGCAATATGCAGTTTATCAGAATACTACCGTTCCTTAAAGAGGAACCCATCCTTTAATAACAACAACAGTGCATGTATCGAAAGACTCTCACTACTCGTCGAGGAAGGAAACATCAAAGAGCTGGATCACTCCAGACAGAGATGTGCGGAATTTCCGCTTCCGTGTTCCTAATTCCGGTTTTCCGCCATTTTCAGTCCTTACGTTCCGTGTTCCTCTCTCTTTTGATCCGGAAGGCGGAACGGAAATGGTGACTCATCACCGGTGGTGCATCCTGATGTGGGAACACTAGCCGAATTGGATTCTTCTTTCTTTTCTCGAAACGATGTACTGTCGAATAGTGTAGGTCCACGAAGATTTCAGGAGTGTTTGAGTCAAGAATCAAAAATTCCTTATCCGAAGCATGCTTATCTTTTCCCTAGTAACCTTAGGTTGAGAACACCAAATCTAAATAGATCAGAGTTCTATAAGCACTCTTAGGTTGCTAACAATGCGCTCCATGCGGGACATTTGATCTATCCCAGTCGGAGGAGGTCATGCGGTGTCTTGCTTCTCCAATCTCCTCTTCTGAGTTTGTTTCAGAGCTTCAGCTACGGCCAAATGATACAATGGTATCCATGCGAACTCAGCGTGGGTGTCAGGTCTGAACGCGACTGTAACCTGAACTCTGCCTCCTCCTAATTGGGACAGATCTGGGACTCTCAATAAGGCGGGTTAAGTGCTATAAGTGGCGAGATCTCTGGCGACTTATTCGTCAGCTGGGTTTACTGCTTTTAAACGTCTTCTTCCTATTTACAGAAAGATCTTGCACAAACTTCGATTTGTTACACTAGTAATGTTTAAAAATTCATTTTAGCAATAATAGGAATACAAGAATTTTTTATATTGTTATATATTGTTATATTGTTATTGTTAAACATATGTTGCTGAAAAAGAGTCGCATTCTGCCTTGACCGCTATCTAAATTCGTTAGTTATTACTACTATTACGGATATATGTATAATTATGAAATATTAGACGAACCAAAGAGTTTTGAGTGATTTCCGTTTCGGCCATGTTTGGCATCCCGATTTCCGCCCATTTTTAAGCTTTTCCATTCCGTGTTCCGTCTTCCGCCTTTCTAAAAAAAAATTCCTCACATCCCTTATTCCAAGATGAATTATTCTAAGACCCGGGGTTTCTAAAAGCCATTATCAAGTGACGTAAATTGGACCGGGGGGGGTGGGGGGAGGATCACCATGTATTCAATGCTTTTCCTCGTTCCCAAGAAGGCACATGAATGTCGTATTACATCAGAAATGGTCTAACACAGTTCATCAAATCGCAGACCCACAAGTGTTGAATAACACTTAATTTCATGCAGCACAAAGTGCGGGACGGGGCTGCTTTTCATGGCGACCCCTGACCCAATTTGCGCCGAATGCTATACAATGTGAAACAGCGAAGTACCGATCAGAGTACGTTGTTAATCCCTTTTCTCCCTCAGTAGCGGTCCTTCCTGTCCCTCCGGCAGTGCAACATGATATTTGAAGAAAAAGATGCCAAGATCAGCGTAACGCTCAGCAGCATGCTAAATGTACTCAGCGTCACTACGACACCATCTCACTGTGTGACGCGAGAGCGTATGACCCAGTAGCGTGCCTGCCCGTGAAATTCGTTTTGAATATGCTTTTATCCAAGGTGCGTGATTTCAAAATGAAGCGAGGAAATTCAACGGGTTATCCGAATTCATCCGATTCTATCCGAATCCACCAGGGTCCGGATAATTAGATGATTCGGATAAGGGCGATTTTGCGGACCCCGGATTTTTGGATGATTCGGATAAGGGCGATTTTGCGGACACCGGATTTTTGGATGATTCGGATAAGGGCGATTTTGAGGACCCCGGATTTTTGGATGATTCGGATAAGGACAATTTCGCAGTGGCCGGATAATTGGATGAATCGGATCGGGATATCCGAATCGGATATCCGAAAATGATTCATTCGGATCCAATGTATAGTATTGTGATGCTAAATTCCAGGGATCCTAGTAATTAAAGGAGCCCTGAGAGGAATCTTTCTGTGAAAATAACAAATTTCTACAACCTAAGGCCTGTTTATGGTACTGTCGCTTCGCCTCCGCTTCCCTGTGTGATATAACTATCTGTGAAATTGTGTTCGATACAATTTTGTCGAGCTGGCGTTTGGATAGAGACACCAGACGGATGGCGCACGACAACCCACTGAAAACTCGTCCGACCGTTTGGATTCATTATGCGAAATAGGGGTTATTGCAGGAGTTCAAGGATTGGCTTTTTATGACACGAACCAAAAACTAGTCGATGCAGCGGTTAGAAAAGCCAAAGCATTCAGAAGCAGAAGCAAAAAAAGATCCGTTGTCCTGCCTTCACGAATGAGCGCCTATAGTCCACAGGTCACAGAACATACGCATTGATCGACCAGCGCAACATACTTGTTGCAAGGATAGCAGTTATAACTAAACACCTGCTGCCGTTTAAATGTTCCCGCGCGCTTGCCACAGTATCCCAAACCTGCACATCACCCAAGCCGTTGTTATCGGAGCTCGTTCTTGCCGTTGAGCGCGCAAATCTACAGACATCTCTAGCAAGGAAAAGACTAGGAAAGACTACTTGATGATCTTCGTTTGCTCCTCGTTCAGTCCGGGCAGACTCTCACCTTGAATCACTCTCGCTATCATCTCCTGGGGAGTTTTTGTAATGGTGGCAGGAACTAAAAGCTAAGCCAACTGAGCATGTGTCAGTGCTGGTGATGAAGCATGGAGTGAATTGATTAGTAAGGCAATATGCCGTGCAGTGAGATTAATGAGACAAAGAGCTTAGCAACTAAATCTACACTTCCGTTCTGGGAAACGCGATGAGGAACGTGATCGAACCCTGTAACAGCACGAAGTTCTCCGTGCCTCGAGTATGAACCACATAACAATACCACCAAGGGAACGTTAATTGTGATGCGACACGCGACGCGATGTAATGATAAGCGCCCATATCGATTTATCACGTCGCGCCATCGATATGGGCGCCTATCATTACATCGCGTCATACTTCGCGAGCACATTAAACGGTCCCTAGTGGTGAGCTGGGAGAAGGAACATTTCTGACGTCCAATGGTCAATTATAAACGCCCTTTTCTCCGTCCTTCACCATCCTTCCGCCCTGGGCCGCTGCTACTGCTTCGCGCATCTTCAGCATGTATTGCTGAACAATGCCATCTAGTGTATCTTTCGGGATGCCGGGAATTTGACCGCCACGTGAGCCACAAGACTCGTGTCCAGCTGTAACGAGGTCCGTAGATAAGCAGACAGCGGAGTTAGACATGGATAGATAGATATAGCTGTTGGATTAGCGACAGCAGGCTATGTCAGGAAAAGTGGCTGTAAAGACTCAACAGGAATTCCAGAAGAGACCAACCTTGCTAATGTCAACGTTCCCAGCCCTGGCACATTCGCTATGAAGTTCGGGATCGACTGGATCAACTGCTCGATGTCGCTGGCGACCGGCTGACCACCGATGGCGAAACGTACAAGTTCGTTGTCCGTGCAAAACATGCAAATCGATTAAAACCGAGCGATCGCCGCCAGGAACTGTTCACACGCGAGCGCTGTCTCTATTGCTCCAGTCGCTCTCGTCGCTGCTGTCGGCTGTTTATACTTCGCGCCGGCGACGGAAGCTACGGACGGAGTGTGGAGTACGTAATTACACCACAGCGCACTAGTGTTCCAAGGAAACGCATGTAAATGCAGTTTTATCTCCTTGTTTCGATTACATATTCGTGTTTTATCTGCTTCCGAATTGGGCAGGGGAGGGAACTCCTGGATGCTTTGTTTATACCTTTTCTTTAGTATCAGTGTGTTTTGCCTACTTGTTTTTGTGTTGGGAGCACTTTTTAGGAGGTGACCCCCCCCCCGACCCTACATATTTGCGCCAGTATGACTGTTTGCTAGTGTCTGTGTCCACTGATTAACTAACTGACAAGAAAGAGGCGTTATGGTGCAATTGTCTACACCTGAGTACGTCCGTCGCGCTAGTCGCTCCCGTCACTCTTTTCGTTGTCGTAGCGAAGTATGAACAGAGCATAAAATGGAGTGGAACTATAGATGGAGCGCGGAAACTTTCGAGCGCCTTCTTGCCCGCAATCCACCGGTGCAACGGCTCGTCAGCGGCAAAGCGTGCACCGATGTCAATTTCGCGCTCTAATGCAATCATGCATCTGTTGTTTCCCCACGTACTGTAGCGCTTTTGGCACTATTGTACTTTCAGGACTCCAGAGGTCGAGGAGAGTTCGAAAAAAAATTTCGGTGGCGTTAGGTCATGGCGTCAGATCATACCCAAAATTCGGTTTAATTACCCAAGTTTGAGACCCTAAAGAAGGCGACATCGCCGAAACGTTAGTCGTCAATAAAGCGTGTACTATCTCGGTTTCGAGTTCAACACCACACCAAGCAATTGGACACCCAAAATTCGCTCGTGGGGGTAGTTTGGGGTGCAGGTCTCGAAAATCACGTCGCCAGGTCGCGATCTATTGATCCACAGACGAAAAAACGCGACTTCGGCGTTAGGTCACGGCGTCAGATCACACCCAAATTTCGCTCGGGGAGGTACATAGTTCGAGGCGCAGGTCTCGAAAATCACATCGCCAGATCTTAACAAGGAACGTCGTGAAATTATCCACGCTATTCTAAAACAAAACTCTTATGCTCTTGTAGGGCATCCAACAAGGAGCGCAGGGACGAAGTTCGTTTCAGCTGCGTGCACCTGGTAGGTCCAAAAGTGGCATGCAGTTGTCGCCTAGTTACTCGTGGACGCGAGGTGGGGGTACGTATCCTCCCCCATGGAGAAGGAAGCAAAATGGGAATACGCCAGCTCAACTAACCTGACGGAATCAGTGAAAAGACAGGTGAGTCACCCTGCTCCACGCTACCAAAAAGCATCCTTCATGACATAAAATTTTAGGCAGTTTTGAAAGTCCCACAATAGACACCTGCCCTGACTACCTTTTGCTCGTAATCTCTGCACATCCGTCAGGTACATCCTTCCACTGGATCGGCACCAGCAAGCGATTGTCATTTATATCTTAAAAGTGTTTTCGGCTGGCAATTTGGCTTTCCACTAGTCATTTAATCCAAGAGTGGATTGTAAAATAGAGTTCCATTCCTAGTTTGGGGGTCTGCCAACAATGGGACCAAATGCTTTCTGTATTACCCTACGAATTTTTGCGAATAATCAAATGAATAACGCGACGATCTGCTCGAGTGCATGGCGCGATCTTGCAACGCACTAAATGGCTGAAGTTTTCCTGAATTTTTTGAGAGGAGGGTTCTTTAAGCAGAAAAGTTGTTCTGACATGATGGAGAGCAACTATTTTATTCTGGAAGACGCCTATTTTGATTTGAAAGACGTTAAGTTTGATTCCAAAACATCAAGCTTGCTTAGAAAGGTGCTCGATTTGGCTTGAAAAGTTTTCAATTTGGTACGAAAAGTGGCCAACTTGACGAGGAAATGGCAAATATGCACTATAAAAAAAGCAACTGTAAAATAGCAACTGTAAAGCAACCTTCCTGTAAAATAAATTTGAAAAAAGTGGGGAACTAGCCGAGAAATGCCAACCCTGAAGCGATCTCCCTTCTCTGTTCATGCGACAACATCCATTCGCTAAATTTGTCGAGCAGCCCTAATATCGTGGGACAGCAAATGGAGCTATCGGTCGAATTCAGCGGATAGCACGGTGAAGCGAAATCTGTCTGCTCCAGAGTGGATTAGGCCCGAAACTCGAAGAGCGTGAGACGGGACGATGGCAGTGCTCAAGCGAGCCAGGCCGCCAAGACCCGGCGAGATCTCAAGAATCGATCGGTGATCAGTGCGGTTTCGGTTTTACAGTCGGCACCTTCATAATTTTCCTCAAAAGTAGGCTCATAGCCCGTGCTTTTAAGCATTTTTCAGGCGTTGCTCTCGATTCAAACGTATCGCGTGTTCTTTATATTTTCCCATCTTATATCGAAGGCATCAGAGTTGTAGAAATTTGCCTCTCCGTTCGTGCACTTTGTGGAATTCTGCTTCGTTCCTTTCGAAGAAACCGCTTCAATTAATCGCTGCTGTTGGTACGTGTGCTAGTGACGAGGAATACCCTCCCGCCGTCAACATGAATGATAGACGAAAACAGAGCTGGTGTTCAACGGAGCACTTTGCGTCACTCGAAGTCGGCACTGCCTGTTACCCATGCAGCGTCACAGACCTGCGCTGAAGATTTCTTGAAGCACTTAAGGTCACTTGAGAACGCGCAATCGGTTATGAGATGAACTCTTTGAAAAGCGAAGGCGCTTCTGGGGCGCGATTTATCAACGCCGATTCTCACCGCGGATTCACCATACCGGCCTAACGTGGTAATCGTTAAAGCGACTTTAAAGACTAATTTGCCACTCTGCGTGTTGGTGAATCGCGGTATCAGGGCATTTAGCGGTACTTTTAACCGTTACTGGGCGGTAACCCGTTGATGAATCTGGCCCTAGTGATGATACCGCAGCGGAAGTGTGGTAGAAGATATGAGGTGACAAGGCAATAGAGTACTTCTTCTTATCCCTCCTACATGATGCATTTTCGTTCCTGCATCATAGCAGTTCCCTTCTCGATTAGTGCTGTCGTTTTCCATGCTTGAAATTCAGCGAATCATCGATTGCTTGGGAATCTTGCGCTCTTTTCGTAACGCGCTTAGTCACAGCTGTTGAGCTGGTGTGAGTGAACAGTAACAGTTCTTCAACGAATGTGTTCAGCTTTTATTAAGAAAAATCAATTACATAGCATGTACAACTTGAAAAATCACCTAAGGAGCGTTGAGGTGCACGAAAGAGTTTATTTCTGTTTGTAACAGAGCTTCAAGAATAACAACTGAGGTGAATATCAAGAGGTTATAAAGGCAATCTACCGCTTTCTAGACAATCGCATCCGTTAATGAGAAAAAGAGGCAGACCTGATTGGGCGTAGGATCGAGCCCGAGTCGACATTGCGCCCATACATGCCGAGAATTTGTGCCAAAAAATTTATGGATGCAGTGAATTTTGAATAATGCTATGAGAAAATGTAGAATAGAGCTATCCTTGAGCCTCACACGTAATTCGATACAGTTGGCACAATTGAGACTCTTCCAATATCCTTTATTGGCGAGCTTTCGCTGCTTAACATATTATTAAAGGCCTGAGGAATCTGTTAAGCAGCGAAAGCTCGCCAATAAAGTATATTGGAAGAGTCTCAATTGTGCCAACTGTATCGAATACTATAAGAGTTACAGAACTACACGTTTTACTTGGCGGTAAAGCAATAGAAGCCACATGCTTCATTATGTAAGTTGGATGTATCGAAACGACGACTCAATCACATATGTAAGGTAATCTACACCTACACACCTCCACTTTGGAGCATCCTGAACTTTAGTAGCTTCCGCTGGCGTGTAAGTTCCAGTCCATGTCCTGATGTGGGCAAAATTGGGAGGTGGGAGAGCATCAGTGAAAAAGATCCAATCAAAGCACTGGCCAAAGACATGCAAGCCATCCAGGGTACTGATCGCACACGTCCTCTTTGAATAGCCGAATCATCCCATGTGGCCTGATTGTCTGGCGAGTTCCCTCCTTTCAATGCTGCCCATATTCGCGACATGAGGCAATGTCCCTTTCTGTATCATTTCCAAATTATGTGGACACTTCAAAAACCGAAGTGGGATAGTTCACACAAAGCAAACTTAACGAATTTTAATCAGAATGGACAACTAAAAAAGCTCATAATAATTCCTCTATTCAGGATTTATGTATGGTGGTATGTAGAAAATGACTACACTGATTGGATGATTAGAAATTTCTTAAAATAATCTACATCACGGCAATGTTCAGAGACGCAGAGGTTGCACCAAGCACTTATTTAGCACGTCGCGATGTTTGCTTAACTGATAGCGTAAATGCTGCTTACGTGAAGTAGCTCAGTGCATGTCTACGTTTTTTGCGACTGCTTCGCTAAACTAAATACTCAAACGCAACTACATCTGATCAGCTATAAAGTTGTGAATCCAGCAGCTATCGTAATGCAGCGAACGAGTGCGTGGAATAAACTATTCGCTCGATGATCCGCAAATCTTGTGCTTTTTTGCACTTTAAAATAGGCCTCAAGGCGTTCTTGCAGTTCAGCTACAGCTGACATTGCTTGTTCACAACAAGAATATGATGGCGATCGAGCAGGGTCAACGTCTTTGCACAACCTTTGTGGCAAAGTTTGAAGAAAATTTTTAACACTAAAGCAATTTTTATGTTCTGTCGATGATGTCAATTTGATCTCGAATATTCTAATTTCGGTTTAATATAAGAGCGGTGGTTTTGGAAAGTATTCACTCAAAGCAAGAGTGATAGGACATGGTCACTGAGCTGATGAAGTGTTCTAATCTTCTACTTAAAATGAGGTCCGTGCTTTTCCAAATGCCGGATTCATCAAGCAGTGGGTATAGGTAGAGATACTGTAAGGCCATCGTAGCCACTACCTGCAGTGGGTAGCGGTTACGACTTGTATCGTATTCATGAAAGGAATGAAGGGTAAGATAGAACTAAGCGTCTCGCGAGGACAGCTGATCTCACTGAAGCGGCATTTTGTCAATGACGCGCGGAATCCTCGCAGGTATGCAGATATACCCACGACGATCGACGAGTATTCTCTACCGACTGATCTACCCACGATGTGGCGGGTAAATTTATCATGAATGCCTCATCGTGGGCATGTTTACCCCTTATACCCAGCATATCCGCGGGTATAAGCGTTGATGAATCCGAGCCCAGGGGAGTATCAAATCAGTTTAGCGGGGGGGGGGGGGGGAACACAGTCGATATTGATTGTGGAGCGAGCCGCAGGCGTTGACAGCCCCGTCAATCGATACGATCCCATAAGGGACTTCAGCACGAACATGAGTTCACTAAATGTGTTGTTCCGTTGTTGTGGCGCTCCTCTACCATTCTATCCTTCTGCCCTTGTATAGATGCGTGCGCTTCGAGTATTTTGTGCCGGACATGTCGGCCACATCACTCACCGCGTCGAGTACCTGAAAGTATCCAGAAACTGCATCTTTAGAAGAGACTGCCACTCCATCCTACTTCATCGTCTGTATCAATTTCTGCACTCGTTCCTTCGGAAATGCTAGCAAAGAGATCAGAGAAAGATTATAACTGACAACCACCCTTTTAAGCACTTTCAGGACTTCCTCGCTGGTAGAACCTTTGCAAGGGTTTCGTGACCAAGCAAAATTCGAATTAGAATTTTTCGCAACTCGACCGCTCAGTTTTGTCGCTGATAAAATTATTCAGCTAGTGTCGCGTTGGAAAAAGTGTGCTGATTCGAGAGGTGCTTAGTTCGACTGAATGCCGCGCTGTAAAGAAAGTTGTGATCGTTAGAAGCGGGCAAGTCAAAACTGCTAGAACTTTGCGGCCACCTTAATAGGATTCGTGGGGCACCCGCAACGTATTTGATGGCGCCGCCTGTTACCCTTTAGTAATCACTTTCTAGTCATCCGTCACTTTCGTTACTGCTCCGTTGCTGGCGGCAGTTGCACAAACGATTCTATGCGAAAAAGGTTGAAGAATCCTCCCACATTGAAACAATGAAGAAATGCGAAGCATCATGAAAATCCAACCTTGTCGAGCATCTCCTTGGTGTGCGCCGCCGAAATACAGAATCTACAACGTGATTCTGTCATATCTGTCGCTGGAAACGAAACCACGACGACACCTACTCCTCTCGCCAGCATCTCGCGTCCATAGAAGCTGAAAATTATAGGGCTTAAGCTTAGGGAAGAATAGTAGAGCTGTATCTGCTACAGGTTTAGCTGTGCATGAAGGATATGCTAAGCTTACAAAGAAGTCTGGTGATGGCAGAATCAGAGTAGACCAGTTGCTTTTTAAGGTGATAACAATGACGACCCATAACTACGTATGTGGTTTATATCATTTTAACACCGAATACTTTTAAAATGAAATTAGACACTCTTCTACGCTAGCTTTAAGAGTTTTGAAATCAAAGTGAACTCTTTCAGATCGAAATGACCTCCAGGCAGGCTAAACTGCAAACAAAATAAGATGATAATTTAAATAAATTTTAGAATAATTTTAGTAATAATAATATAGTTTTGATAAATTTTAATTTAGAATAATTTTTCGCTCAAGAAAAATTTGGTATAAGCTTCTTTGAATTCTTTTAATATATCTGCCCAAATAAGTGTAATGATTTTATAAAATGTTTGTTTTGGAGAAAGATAATAAATCAGAGAAAATTTTAAAGCACAGTAAGGAAGCAAGCATAGCGCGTCAGGAAATCAGAACGCGTCATGCGCTCAAAAAGTTCGTCCAACATTTGTTTGATTGATAGTGTAAATCTCACTTACATCTGTCCTCAAAGTGAGTACATATATGTGTGTTCTTTATAGTTCGAACTCTATGCAAACAGAAATTCTGCCTTCTTCTTCTTCTTCTCCTGAGCGTTTAGTCCCGCGCAGTCGCAGGGTCCGCTGTTCTTGTGATCTGTCGCCACCTCATCCTATCAAGGGCGTCATCTGCCGTGGCGCCGACTTCGGCGAGATCTCTCTTGATGACGTCCTTCCATCTTTTCCTAGGGGCTCCTCTCGGACGCTTTCCGGGTGCCTCGTAATCTAGGGCCAACCTTACGGGGTGATTCTCCGGCCTTCTGAGGACGTGTCCGTACCACCTTAGGCGCTGCTCCCTCATCTTCAGCTGGATCGGGGCAGTCTTCATCACTGCCCTAACATCCTCGTTTCGCACCCTGTCCCGACGGGTCCATCCACATGCCCACCTCAGCATCCTCATCTCTGCCGCGTGCAGTTGCCGCTCCTGCGCCTTTCCCAGGGCCCAGCACTCACTGCCGTAGAGGAGGGCAGGTCTTACAACTGTTCTATAGAGCTTGCCTTTGAGCGTCCTGGAGCATCTACGGTCGCAGAGGATCCCTGTGGACTCCCTCCACTTGAGCCAGGCTGCGTTTATCCGTCCCCTGACCGCCTGGTCCACACTTCCTTCCTCGGATAGGTCACTTCCGAGGTAGCGGAATTCTTCCACCTTCTCGATCGTTTCCCCTTGGCAGTCTAGAATCAATCCAGCGCACTGCTCAGAGCTGATGAACTTCGTCTTCTTCACGTTCAGCCGTATGCCGTTGTCCGCAAGGGCTCTCTGCCACAGCTGCACCTTCTCCTCCAGCTCCTCCTGGTTGTCGGCTACTAGGGCGATGTCGTCCGCGTAGAGGATCGTTCTGAGAGGGCTTTTCTCAAGGTGGTTCACTATAGAGTCAAGCGTCAGCAGGAAGAGGAACGGGCTCAGAGCCGACCCTTGGTGTACCCCCACTGTGATGTCCACTTTCCTTGTCACCCCGTGTGGAGTTCGTATCGCCGCTTTCGAGCCCTCGTACATGTCCCTTATGACCGTGATCAGACGTTCCGGGACACCCCTCCCTCGAAGGGAATTCCAGATTACGGTCCGAGCTAGCCTGTCGTAGGCCTTCTCCAGATCCAGGAATGCCAGGTAGCAGGGTTTTCGTTTCTCCCGATATTTCTCCATCACCTGACGAGCGATGAAGATGGCGTCTGTGGTGGACCTCTCAGGCATGAAGCCCCACTGCACCTGGGAGATGGGTACCATCTCCCTCAGCCTTGAGTCTACCAGTCGTTCGTAGATCTTCATCGTGTGTGAGATCAGTTTTATCCCTCGGTAGTTGGAGCATTCGGAAGCGTCTCCCTTCTGCTTGAAGATGGGGACTATGGTGCTGTTCCTCCAGTCATCCGGCATCTTACCTTCTTTCGTGATTCTGTTGAGGAACTGCGTCAGCCAGTTGATTCCGAGGTTCCCGAGCACCTTCCAAGCCTCTACTGGCACACCGTCAGGCCCTGCTGCCTTTCCGAGTTTCATCTTCCGTATGGTCTTGCGAACCTCTTCTTGCGTCCAGGGTGGGATGGGTCCTTCCGTTGGCTGTTCTTCCTCGGCCTCCCGACGAGGGAACTCCTCGTTCAGGAGTTCCTTGAAGTACTCCTCCCATCTCTCTCTGACCTCGACCGGCTTCCGTAACACTCTACCGTCAGCACTCTTCACAGTCTTCACTACTCGAATGTCGAGGCTAGCTCTATGACGCGCCTTGGCCAGGCGGATGGCGAACTTCTCTCCCTCTGGCCCGTCTAGTTTCTCGTACAGGGCATCCATTTCCGCGTTCTTTGCCTTCGCTACAGCTGTTTTTGCCAGCCTCTTCAGCTTCCTGTAGGCTGTGAGATGCTCGGGTGCCCTCGTCTTTTGCCACAGCTTGTAGGCCTCCTTCTTCCTCTTCACCGCAGCCTGCACCTCTTCGTTCCAGAACCATGCCGATTTATTCCCTCTGGTTCCTCCCTTTGTTTCTCCCAGGGTTTCCTTGGCACATCTCAGGATTGTTTCGGCTACCCTCCTCCAGGTCTCATTCACGGGACCAGCTGGATCTGGAAGGCCTGCTTCGAGCACTGCCCTTCGTAGCTCGTTCCGCTCTGAACCCCGCAGTCTCCACCATCGGATCCTGGGTTCCGTCCTCACTTTGGGCCTGGTGGGTAGAGGTATGCCAAGATCGGCTACCAAGGGTCTATGCTGTGATGCCACGTCTTCTCCCGGAATGACCTTCACATTCCGGACTGTTTTCAGGGCAGCCCTTCGAACCAGGATGTGGTCGACCTCCGTTCTTCTTCCTCCGCTAGCATAGGTCACCTTCTGGCTCTCCCTCTTCGCGAAGAAGGTGCTACAGACAGCCAGGTCGTGGGCGATAGCCAGATCCAGAATTCGTTCTCCATCCGGGTTTACCAGGCCGATCCCTTTTCCTCCATGAACCCTTTCCACTCCTCTTCTGCCACTCCCCACATGCCCGTTCATGTCCCCTGCTATGGAGAGGTAGTCGCCTTCTGGTACGGACCTTATGGCTTCCTCGAGCGAGAGGTAGAAGTCATCCTTGTCGTGCTCGGAGCATCCGGTCTGCGGAGCGTAGACAGACATGATGGTCCAGTAACCCTCCTTCGTGTCCAGCCGTAGTGACATGATGCGGTCGTTTATTCTTTGGACAGCCGCTACTGAACCCTTGAGGGACTCCGCGACAGCTATCCCTACCCCGTTCCTCTTGGTGTCCTCTCCGTTGTAGTACAGCTTGACCCCTTCTCCGATCTCCTTGGCTTTCGCCCCTTTCCATCGCGTTTCCTGCAGACACAGGACTTGTATCCTTCGGCGCTTCATCAGGTCAGCCACTTCCCTAGATCTCCCGGTCAGCGTTCCCACATTCAGAGTCCCCAGTCGAACTAGCTTCTTTAGCCGAGGTCGTTCGGCCCTCGGTAGCCCTCGCATACTGACCACAGAACTCGGGCGGGGGTTCTGTGCGCCACTTCCGGGTGACGTCCTAGCCTTTACACTGATTCTATTGCGACTTGTGATCATGGTTTTGTGACGAGGCTTCTCCATCAGCCGGCCTGTCAACCTGGGCCTGACGCTGGAACCGTTGCCATTTTTGCAATTTTTGCAGGGCATGGCGTGCCCGAGCCGGGAGTCGAACCTGTGACCGTTTGTGCATGAAACTACACTACTAACCACTAGGCTAACTCGGCTCGCAAACAGAAATTCTGCCATCAGTCGAATAAAAATCGAGACGTCTTGGAAGAGGACATAGGGAAGTCTCTTTTTGTAATTAAACAATTGACGCCTTCCTGCTTTCTAAAGCAAATTTCATATCAATAAATATCCTTTTAAAAAGTTTATAAAATTTCAAACAATGTGTTAATTTATTCGGTAAATAATTTTATACTAAAATTTTCTTCGAACAAAGAATTTTATATTCTTCTCTAGGAGTTTTTAGGTTATTGTAGAAGAAACTCATTTAGATTTGGTAGAGTTCGCTTTGATTTCAAAAGTCTTAGGCTAGCTTACAACAGTGTCCAATTTGATTTGAAAAGTGTTCAGTTTGACGTGAACATGGTATATATAAGATCTACCTCACTTCGTAGGCTTACACAACACTCGGCTGTTGCCCTATTTACTGCCTTATTATCTCTATTCAAATTCTGCATTTCCAATAGTGAAAGACGTCACGTGAAAACATTTCTGCAAGCGATCACACTTCATATGCAGCACGGCTGACTTCTAGGAATTCCACTTTAATGCCTATAAATGTAACATATGGGTGATAATGTATAATGTTTCTATTTTTATGAATGCTTCAGCTGTTTTTTCCATAAATTTCAAAATAAAGTGGACGATTTTCGAGTGACCCCAATGAAAAACCTAAGTGTATTTCAATGTCTCAGTCGTGCTAACAGCTTCATAGGACCAGATTAAATTCCAGATCTACATTTGTCGTGCTCTGTAAAAATTTATTTTATTTATTTTATTTAATCGTCAGGAGGGTTTAACCATGGTTATAAGCTCACAGCTCTCGAAGGGGTGATTGGTTTCCACCAAAACTCTTGAACAAGCGAATGTCCATATATCCGGATATACTAGCAAGAATCTACGGCATCACCTTGCTGAAGAGCTTAAGTAAGCTGTTAACAGTTATGGTTCCGTACCCGCACTTAGCTGGATAGTACAGCAGCACTGGCACTACAGGGCTGTCGTCGCTACCGTACACGATGAATCCCATCTGCTTCAGCCGAAGCCGGAAATAACGAGCGTTTCTCGCCAGCAGCTCGATCCGCCGTGCTCCTAAAATTCCGAGAAATGAGGACACTCCATTGAACTTTCTCCAACTCCGACGGCTTCTACCATCACTTGTGCCGTCCCTGCCCATAATGATGCTCATCGACGTGTAAATCTGTTGTGCAACAGGTGGCGACATAGGACAGGAGTAGTATCCGGTTGGGGAGTTCACACGCAGATGGTCGACGGTTTTCTGAAAAGGAAATTCTTTTTTATGGGTGTAGCACAGCCGGGGGAGGGGCCGGCTTATGCGTGCTGGTTCGGAGTCCGCTCGGATCAACCGAACCTTTCTTCTTCCCTCTGAATTGTAAAAGATTTGCATGGAAAGTATTCGACACTAATCTGCTAAGCCATTTCATAGGCCAAGTACATTTTCAGTTTGCTTTCACATTATAAAATTTGCTTCGTTATCTTGCCCTTGGCCTCTGCCCATATTCTGTTGGGTGGTTTCACAATTTATGTGGTTCTTTCGTTTTTTCAAAGCGAATTTATTTATATTAACAATAAAAACTAATCAACGATATATTGATCTTTTCGTTGGATGATCTTTTGCCACTTTTGATAAGTAAATTCCTAAAAAGTTAAAACATCTCCCCTTTCACCGATGAGCCGCCGAGGAGATGATATAACATACGGTTCGTCTGAAGAGAGGCGGCGAAACGAGCCTCCCCTATTTTGCTGACACTTCATTTCGATCATTTTAACATTTACGTAACATCAGAAAATATCTGCAAACTCTGTCCGTTCCTATCTTTTTAAAGTTTTTGAGCTTTTAATTGCGCAATGGTGTGAAAACGTACTGGTACTTAAAGAGCTAGGTTCGCGCCATGTATTCGTCTAGCATACCGTGATGATTGCTTGACTGATGATCTAAACACAATTGCAATGTACATGGCGGTGCAATAAATCAATGCACTAATTTTGCAAGACTGATATATCAAAGAACATCTAGAAAAATCTCTCCTAGATCTTCTGAAGCATTACTTTTTAATCTGACGTACAGAATTTATTCCGAAATCATGTGCTAATATCATATATTCAGAACGGTTTCGCACGGAAACTCATGATCAGGTCAATACATAGGGTTCGGCTATCAAGACATATCATCTGCCCACAAGAGGAATATTAATCTCAATCTGCAAACTCTTGCCTCCAGAAGGCGTAAGCTCGACTTGCTGCTGACGTTTCACAAAATAATGCACGGGCGAACTGGGTTGCAGGTCGGATCCTTTCTTCACGTGAGACCTTCTTCCACCAGGGGTATCTCGCGCAAACCTATCTTATCCACGGGTAGATTAAATTGCAGGACATACTTTCTCACTAACCGTGTCTTTGCCGATTACTTTGGCCTAAGTAGGAAAATCAACTTCCCTCCAGTTACTCCTCCTTCCAAAAACTTATAAAGGCTGATCGGCACGCCTGATGAATGCCCCCTGTTTGACGCCCTCCTGTTTTTCTAATTATCAACTACTTCATGTTGTTTGTTTTGAATTTACTTGCCATTTATTGGTTTTTCACTTGTTTTTTGTCTTTCCTTCCACCTACCTCTGCAACGCTATCTTTTTGCCGGCATTTCGATTGGTAGTGTGTGCATCCTTTGTTTGACTATTTTCATTACTCTCATCCACATGGGGATACCCCCCTGTATAATAAATGATGGTGATATTTCATACTCACACCTACCTTAGAACCTGCGATGTAGCCACCAGCTGCACCAAAACTTTTTGTAAACGTTCCCATGAGAATGTCGACATCCTTCGGATCACATCCCCAGTACTCGACGACACCTCTTCCTGTGGCGCCCATAGCACCTAAACTATGAATATTAAATTGTGCATTTAACATTAATTTTTAAGGCTAATTTTTATATTTTTAGAGAACTACTTCTAACGGCTTGAGAGATATTTATCGTATAAAAGTTGAATTTCGCGTATGACAATGCAGTCGGAGGTTGGTTCGAGTTTCTCTTCTAGACCAAGTTAAGCTATCATTTACTTCCGGGATCAGCGAGTTAGTGTCAAATCTACATCGGAAGAATAAAACATGAAATTGTTTATCGATTTGCAAACAACTGTCACTGTATATGTCAAAAAACATTCAAATCGCTTCCAAGACATCACGTAGAATTAGGATGCGTGGCGCATACCAAAAAGGATTAAGGCTTTCAGCACTTCTTCCTCTGCAAAGCGTGAATAGCAGTAAAACTTCATCTCTAGTGTAGAAGAAACAATCACAATAATAACCATAAGTAATAAAAGTGATGAACGGTTCGACTAAAAAGGGACATTTAGCAATTTTTCACTCTGTGTGCATGTGCCATTTCCACTTCAAATTTGAAGCTCTCCCTAGCACTCTTCTGATGATTCAGAAGTCAAAGTGAACGTCTTCCATTTCGGACGAGCTTTTCAAGGCTAAACTATAAACTCTCCAAGATGGTTGGAACAATTTTAGGTCCAAGAAACCTGGTGTAACTGTCTTTGAGACTTTTTAGTTCAGATGCCTGAGTGAGTGTAACAATTTTATAAAATTATTATTTTTGAGAAAAATATTAAAAGTAAATTTGGTTTTAAAACGCAACAAGGCAGCAATCATGTAGCTCACTTAAAGACGAGATAGCACTTAAAAAGCTCGTAGCGATTTTTATTTGATTGACAGTGTAATTACTGCATACAAGACGCATTAAAGTAAAGATAAAGGTGTTTTTACAACTGTTTTTGTTGTATCGTCTACAAGTGTGATACTGCATGTAAGCAGAAATTTTGCTATCAATCGAATGAAAATTGCGACGTCTTGGACGACGGCATGGCCTACTCTCTTTTATGGTCATAAATGATCGCCTTCCTGGTTTTTAAAACGAATGTTAAATGCATATCTCTCTTCAGAAAATTAGA
The DNA here is from genome assembly GCA_947396885.1 of Heligmosomoides polygyrus polygyrus. NCBI lineage: Eukaryota > Metazoa > Nematoda > Chromadorea > Rhabditida > Heligmosomidae > Heligmosomoides > Heligmosomoides polygyrus. The sequence goes on from OX377204.1 coordinate 268,843, forward strand.
ATGTTATATTAGGTTGAATGATAAATTTTGAAACATTTCTGTTTCTTCGGGAATTCAAAGTAAACCCGCTGAAGTATTATATTCTGTTTAAAAGCTTGTTTTCTAGCGATCATTTTGAGTTATGAATCGTCAATCTTCATTCATTACGTTGTTGAAAAGCTTTATTCACTAGAACGATGACCACCCAAAGTGAAAAAGTGTGTGATTTCATTTTCAATTAGTTCAAGCTCGGCAGCAACCCAGCAACGGGGGTTAAGCACATTCAGGAAGCCAATGGCAAGTTCACTCCTAACCGAATAAATTATTGTAGATGGTATCAGAAGATCCTTTCCTCCAAGAAGGACAACAAAGACAAAACACTCCTGGGACGACTAACAGCTGCAAACAAAGGGGACCTGCGTAGATCTATCGCGTTGAATTCTTCTCAAACCACACTACGACTGACCTCTAACCTCCACTCCTCCCAACGAACCACCGATCATCGGCTGCAGTAGATTGGAAGGTCGCCAACATCGTCATCGTCAGTGTCTTACGTTGACCAAACCGAAGCAAATCGCTGTGCTTCCGATTGCCGAGAGCTCCTGCACCGGTTCAACCGAAGGGGCCTGGATCGAATCCTTACCAGCGATGAAAAGCGGATGCTTCGCTACAACTGTGAAGCCGGAAACCAGTAGCTGGAACGCAACAAGCTGATGGTTCTGCCGTCAAGACCGGAGCTTCACCGAAAGATGGTCCTGCTGCACGTTTGGTGGTCCAGTGCGAGCTGCTCCACGTAGTCAAACCGTCCTCGACGCTCGCTTCAGCCAACAACTCGACTAGTTCTAGCGAAAATTAGTGGAGAAAGAAGTCGACAAGAGCCAATGATTCATCCACCAGTGCAACAGCCGATCGCTTACGGCACTCCAGACGCTGGAAAAAGTCTAGGCGTTGGGCTCGAGCAAAATCAAGCAACCACCATACATCGCGGATATTGGGCCGTGTGACTGCCATCTGCTTCGCTCAATGGATCACTTCCTCCATGGTAGGCGCTTCGCCGAAGTCGATGAGATCACGGCGGTGGTAGACTACTCCTTCAGGTCGATACCGATGAAATTCTATGGAGATGGAAATCACACAGCTCATGGAAAGCGGAATAAAATCATTGAGAATAACGACAATTTCTTCGTTTAAGTCAATCATTTTTCTTTTGTGGTATAATCTTATTTTTGCTGAAAGGCAAAATTTGTTGCAAAACTTATGATTCAACCTAATAAAATTTCAACCGAAGGGCTCTCTTATTTTATAGATTAATTGAAATGAAAGTCATAATAAAATCTTCTTGAACAAGAAATTGTCCCAGCCTTACTGGAGAGTCTCTAACTTAATGTGGACCAGCTCGCTTGAGGTTGAATGGACTCTGAATCCCTTTACAATTTCCGGGCCTTCTTGTACACGAAGTGTAGCCTGAAATTCTTGAGATATCTATGCATTAGGTTGGTGGAAAAACCTCACGCCAGGTTCGTTCTGCAGGCTGTTAAATTTTTGAAAATTCTTTTGAAAAACTCCGTACAAAATGTAGTAAAGGCTGGCCACTAGTTTACATACACCTATACCTATATTGTCCTAGTATTGTGCTGCAAATGTTGCAGGAAAAATGTCCTTGACTGCATGGTTGTACGAATTTTACGAATTTGGAAAGCACAGCAATGCGAGCGGTAAGGCCTGTGTTACACTCCCGCTGGAGCATCCGCGGGACGTCCGCGGATGGAAGGTGCACCGCGGACGGTCGTCGTCGTCACGGGGCGGCTAGCGTCGCATTATAGCGCGTTTCCCGCGCCGATCTCCGCGGGACGACAGCCTTCCGCGGGGCACTGCACCGCGGACGGTTGCCCTCCCGCGGGCGGGAAGTATAACACCCCTCTCGTCGTCTGTCGGCGACGATCCGCGGACGGCGGGCGTGGCGGGCTGCGACGAGTGGCCCGGCGCGGGGTCCCAACGCGATTTTCGCCCATCCGCGGAAGGGAGTATAACAGGGGCCTAAGGTAGAAAACATACAATTTTCACGTGGAATTGGTCATTTTTCAAATTAAATTAGACACTTCTCTCAAAAAATAGAATTTAATAAAATTTCGAAAAACGTGTTCACTTACTGTGTAAGTGAATTATGAATTCAAAGAAAGATATACTGAAATTTTCTTGAACAAAAAGTTATTCTGACCTTTATGGAAAGTTCCCAATTTAATGAGGAAAAATTTGTTTTGATTTGGAAGGGATTTTATTAATAGCTTACCACCTTATGTTTGTATTTCACTTTTCATCTAGATCCTTTTCTAGTTTTTCAGAGATTTATATGACACCTTTTTCCGATTCACATATTTGAAAAATTTGTAACTTCACAAGGTTTTTGAATATTAAATAAAAATTTATAAAAAGTTGCGTTTTAAATGTAAACGAATACTGTAATTACGATAACGCAAAAAAACTCACCGATAGAATGAGCCTCGTCGAGGTAAAGATAGGCTCCATACTTTTTCTTCAGAGCAATTACACCGGGAAGATTACAGATGGAGCCTTCCATCGAGTAAATGCCTAGAATTGTCCTATCGTTATGAGTACCGAAGGCTAAGTCCACACCTTCCCAAATCTGAAGTACTAGCTACTGAAAGAAATGCAAGGTCCCTGCACCTACCTTCTACTATTATTAATATTTTCTTGTATGGACGATGTGTCTTCGGATTTCCGTAGGCAATAGCGTTGCGTAAGATTTTCTCCAAGGAATTCATGTCTGAAAGTGTCAGAAAATCAAATTGTAACCAAGACTTGGTCAGTAATTGTAACAGTGCGTTCTCTCCAGTTACTGCCCTGTAATTTTGACGCTATCTGGTCCATCTACAAATCTTTCCTTGATGGTATGCTTTTATGAACAAAAATTTCAATCCCCTTTTCTCGACAGTGGAAGAATCCACCTTTCGTGTTATGATTGGTGCGTTGCATTAGAACAAATCCAGGATTGGGCGTTAAGTTTTTCACGAGTTTTTCACGCTAAATCGTTAAATTTCGTTTAGAGTGCAGTCAGCTGCGCCTTCGTTTTAGAAGAAAAATCGTTTAAAAACATTCAAATTTTTATGGTCCCTAAAAGCGCTTGAAAGGCTAAAAATTTGCTGTTTTCAAATGTGAGGTGATGAAAGCACAATGGTTTAGCAAAAAAAAAAAATGTGAATGGGGATACTTGAAGTGCTGATTCCAAATTCAGAATCGGTTTCGTAACTTCTTTTACGTTAAGAATAATTTCTTAGCTAACAGATAAATCTGATAGCCACAGCGCAAAACTTTAACAGGTCAAAACGTGTTCGGGAACAGCATTTTCACCTAACTTTTTGTATTCAACACCCCATCCACATTCCTACATAGGTCTACTTTCAAAGTTCCATGAGAAATTGCAACCCTTTCCTGGTAAGAACCTGACTCGGACTGTAGACGACCGACGGCGCCCTCTCTCGCTAGGCTGTCACGCTCCCGGTTAGTTAATGCACAAATTTTATTTTCACCTGGAAAGCATCTTTTGGCGGGTGAAGGTCTTCAAAAATTTCAGATTTTTGAAGACGATGAATTAGTCAAAGAATCGGCCAAAGACAAAATTTTATAAATACCTGGGTAACCTAAGACAAGAAATCGACTACTGACTTTTTAGGACGAGAATGCTGCAGTCAATTTTTTTCTGCAGTATCCTCGTCCTAAAGGAAAGGCGTTATATAAACAAAATGATTTTAAAAAGCCTTAAGATTCTTTGAGACGCATCAACTTCTTCATTTGGCGACAACTCATTGTATAAATTTATTCCACAGTTGATCTGGTTTTTTTTCTTCTTCTAGACTACGCTAATGGTAAGACGAACAATTTATTTACTTAAATGAAGCTATATATGATTCGTCTCTCACATCACGAATGTGAGAAAATAAAAAAGAAGGGGACAAGGAAGATACTAACAGAACTGACGGCGTGGATGGCGCAGTCGAGCTACCTGCTGCTTACATTACAAAGTTCGGTTTTGATTTTTTTTGGTTTGAGCCTCGACACCCAAACCTTCAAACCCTTCAACAGGGGGGGGGAGGGGTAGGTATTTGTACTCAGACGTCTTGGAAGAATAAAACCCTGACTTCTGCATTGGTAGGCCATAGCAACTCATTGTGTAGATTGCTCGTGTTTGGTGCGAGCCACTGGGTGGTCCAAAATTGGCAGAAATTTGCCGCCTAGTGACTCGTGGGTGCAAATCCTCTTCCATGCAACTAGTGCTGGTTATTTTGCCATGCTCAGTGTACAGCCGGAATCGTGTAAGCTTTTCAATTTTAACCCGAATGTGGTCCAGAGTTTCTTTACCATATGGGTCAACTCGGTGGTCTACATTCCTTTAGGGTTCGCTGTAAGTCAAGACGGCTTTACTAGGCTTCAATTTTTTCCATTTTTGGACCACTCAGTGGAGTACAGCAAAGATGAACTTCACCACTGTGTTCCTTGTTACACCTCCTATGAGACCATATAGGTCTTGCTGAGAGTCGTTGAGGTAGGTTCACAGACGTCCCTTGTAAGGCCGGGAAAATCACTGCCTAATCGCGAGTGGAGTCACCGTTGTGTTTGAAGACCTTCGTTGCGGCACCAGACAGGCGGCATCCGAGAATCAGTGACGCATGATTGTACTGGTCAGAGATGATTAGCGAGTGCTGAAACGCTCATGATTCACCGGTCGTCCTTATCGGCTATAAAATCAGTGCTCTCTCTCTTGTACGTGCAGATAAGCCTAAAGGGGGTTATGGTTTTTCAAGCACCTTATCTACTAGACACGGAGCATTCATCGAATTCGTTGCAAAACCCATGCTGAACACAATCGCATCTTCAACCTTCAGGAATTCGGCGACAAGCTTCTCGAGTTTGTATTGTGACACGGATCGGCCTGAAAGTTAATTGTTTTTACAAAAAAGGAAATGAGACTGGAAAGTCGTTTATGTGGCCTACATGGTGGACTGGAGCGCATCAGCCAACCGCAAACAGGCAGAGCCCTGACGGACATGCAACAGCCAATCAGAGCGCCGACCACACACCTTCTCCTGTTCTAAGCAACCTGGTTGGTCAGTGTCCCTCCCATGTGAGCCATATTAACTACTAGTGCCAAAAACGACTTATAAAAAATTCAGAGCAAATCATTTTTTCAAGAAAATTAATTCTTTGAGGTCCATCTGCTCCGTTTCTGACGCCATTCTTTGCAACTTACTTACCTCTCTCGTGCACCGTGGTACAAGTGGCTAGGCCTTCCAGGTCGATCTGACTGGTGGCCGCATCGGCACAGGGACCACGGGCCTGAGCGAAGCCGAGGTAGTTGTACGAGCCGACATTGATGACGTTGGTCTGGGTGCCGGGATATCTAGAAAGTCCACCTTCTTCGCTGTCGTTCTCTCATAAGCGACTCTAATTTGCATGTCGGATCTATCCTAGTGTTGCGAGGGGGGGGGTGAACTTCCCTCTGTCACTCTTAACAACGACGGCAAGTGAAAACAAATTTTAAAGGACGAAGTTCAGAATTGTCCAACAAGTAACCCCTTCTTTGTAATTCTAAATCGGCCGAGATCACATTGTTTCTGCTTGTATTGCGTTTATGTCACCCTCCGACTAGAATAGATTCTCTGTTTCTCGCAACCCTTTCATACCAATTGCGCATATATTGGACACTCATCAAATCGAATTGCAAACTCTGCTAAGCAAGCTTGACGCTTTTAAAATCATATTGAAACGAGCGTCCTCCAGATTAAACTAGAGACTAACCAACAAGATTAAAATCATTTTTTTCTTTAAGGAACGTTAGTGAAGCTTTCCTTGAATTGTTGACAGTCTTTGACATTTTACAAAAATACTTCTAATTAAAATTAATGTTTTAGATTTCACTTTCAAGCGCACGAAGGCAACAATCATTGAGTGTTAAAAAAGACACGCCATGCACTAGACGAGGTCGAAGCGATTTGTTCATTTATAGCTTAAATACTGCTTACTTGTAATTGGGGTTATGTGTGTTTTTATGGCTGTTCTTGTTATACCATTCATACCCGTGTTACTCCACGGAAACGGAATTTTTGATGAACCGAATAAGAATCGCGACGATCTAGGCAAGTGCATGGCGCGGTCTCGTCTTGTAATACTCTAGGTGATTGACGCGCCTGAAAACAAAATCTGACGCATTAATTTTCTCAAAAAATAAAGTCTTTATAAAACTTCAAACTGTACGCGTGTTGACTTATTTGGGTCGACAAATCAAGAAAAACTTCAAAGAAAATTATGCTACACTTTCTTTGAACAAAAAAATTATTCTAACCGTGTTGGAGTCACCAACTTAATTTTCTAAACGTGCGTTTTGGCTTGGAAGATGTTCAGCTTGATTACAAAACCCTCTAGCCTGTGTAGAAGAAAATTTGATTTGAAAAATTTTCAAAGTGTGACCATTGACGCGCGGATTTATCATTATGCACTGATGCGACCGAAAAGGAAAAAACTATATTAGCTCTTCTAGAGCGCACCTACGAGTGCAAATAAATAAATAAATAAATAAAATCACTATATGCCCTCCGATTAGGATAGATCCATATTTTCAACAACGTTTCTTTATTGGAGACACTACAGGTCAAACAATGTGTGCAGATTTAGCGTAAGAACATACTTGAAAGTCCAGTTGTAGTCATCGGTCGTCCTGTCGACGAGGTTCACAGTCGCACCAGGAACTGAGCCGATTGGGCGCTCAAACACGTCACGAACGCGCATGTAGCAGTTGCGTGAATACACCGATTCGAAGTCGGAGAACAATGGCACAAAGTCCTGAATTTAGGATTCGGTGGTTTAATTCTGACAGCTCTCTTGACAAAACCGCTTTGGAATTCAATAGCATCTTCCTCAGCATTTGAATCGATTCTATCATATAATTAGGTCGTCTAAGGGTTTATTGACTTTTTTTATTTTTTGCACAATTTTGCACAAATACCAAAAACACAACGTGGGTACATCAAACTGCAGAACATACAGGGTGCGGCGTTTAAATTCAGACAGACTAAACGTTCCCTTTTCGTTCCCGCAGTTCTTGACAAGTGCTCTCGCGAATGGGTTCTCCTTGCCGGGTTCGCGGAGCCTTCCTCCGACTTCTCATAAGCATTGCACTTAGCCACAGCATCGTGAACGGTCGATATCGGGTAGCCGAAGACTCGAATTATTTTAGCTGGCGAATGCACAGCGCGATAGGTTGAAGACAGGGCGAAAGGGCAAAACGAATTGAGCACTCTGCACATCGGCAAGGCCTCATCATATGGACTACAAAAGCTGTCGTGAACCGATTTCTTTATAATATGCACCACCCAGTCCATTTCTTGGTTATATCTTTGAAACGCGTGGAGCGCAGCCCGATGAGGTGCCTGCACCCGATACTAGGCTCCTGGTTCGGATTTCCAGCCCAGGCGGACGAAGGCTTTCATCCTTCCGGGTCGATGAATTGGTACTAAACTTGAATGGGAAGGACAGTACACTGACTTTCCATCGGTCGACTACCGTAAGTCGCTGAACAAGCTAAATATGCATTCAAATCGCCATGCACAGCATACCGTAGAAGTATAAAGCGTGGCGCATACCAAAAATGATTGATCACCGTCGTCCTTTATCATTTTGTCGCAGAAACAAGCGGAATGCATTTTTGGCCTAAAGGGTATGATGTAATTAATTAAAAAGTTGTACCATTATATAATTTACAAACTAGTAAACACAATTAGGGTACGGTCTACGTCTAAAAACTCTTGTGCGGTCCTTATTATTTAAGTTGCTGCAGCAGTTTCTTAAAACAACTTGTTGTAGCTTCGATAATGACCTGTTTTATGCCTGTCGTCGTCTCATAGAACGACATTCAATATGTAGGCTGTTTGTTGCATTCTACTCGTCTCATTTCTTGCAGAATTGGGGTTTAATATGAGTTGAAGAGGGTTTTTTGGGCTAACGATCACGACGCCAATGCCTCTGAGCTCATGGGCAGCCTAACAGAGCCGAACTCACATATCTGATCGTGAGTGAGTTCAGTTGAAGATCTTCTTTATGTCCTAGCGGCACATACCTTCTGCTTAGCCAGCTCCTTACTGGCTTTGTCGTTCTCCAGTCCCCATTTTCGAAGCGTTTCACGAACATAGGCGAACACGAGCAACACGATCCATGAGAAATAGACGGAAAGCTTCGACAGACGATTCAGCTGAAAAGCAACTTACTCTTGGAGAGTTGGCCAACACTTGTTGAACTCTGTCGGAATGCGACATATTCTTTGAGCACAGTCTTTATAATTCTATGCAAGAAATAGATGTGCAAGCAGAGAGACGATTTCAAGATGGTTTTGCAGATTTCAGTGGAAGTATAATAGCTAAGTATCCAACATTCGGTATGTGCTGTATTGGTGCACGAACGTCCATAGCATGTTACGATTTTTCTACGTTGAAAGACTCACATGTTCGAATTCGTTCGGTGATCTCTTGCTGACGTTTCCGTAGATATCTCGCTTCCCGCCAAGATCTCCGTTCTCGTACTGAGCTTTCGGTTCGACCTTGAAAATTCGCCAAAATTGTGAGTTTTCCGAGCTTCATTACTGATAAAGGATAAAAGACGGATAAGGTGTGGCGTTAGCAGTGCTTAAATTTTTTCGGACATTAAGTAATCTGAACCTGGGAGGGGTGAGTGAGGTCGCAAGAACTCCTCGCTGCACCGCATATTAGATGGCCTGTCACTTTTCATCGTCATACAAGTGGCCAAGCACATCTGTAACCCTTTATCTGCGGCCGCCACGTACTTTGAGAGGAAGAAACTGCGTTAAAAGAGGATTGTCTAATTTTACTAAAGAAATGCTGCATTTCGTCGAAGAAAACCTTACACTATTAACACTTAGGTCTCTTTCAAAGAGAACTGGCATTAGATTAAATATTAGGCTGGTTGAAAAGTCTTGAGACAAAAAATCTTTTTTTATTCAACCAGTTTTTAGTTTTCTAAATACAAACCAGGAATCAACAATATAATCACCATAGAGCGAAATATCCTTCCCCCACCTGCTCGGCAGATCGCTGATTCCTTTCGCCCAGAAATCATCGGATTGCGACTTGAAGTTCCCAACTGCCATCCTTCCTTTCAAATTTTTTCGCTCTCAAATGATACTTCAGCGGTCCAAACAGATGGTAGTCCGATGGAATAAGATTCGGCGAATACGGTTGATGGACTACCGGATGCCAGCCAAGTTCGGCATCCGGTAGCCCATCCAACGATTCACTGCAGATTTCGCCGGCGGTCTCTTGCATAGCGCTGCATAGCTCTCGAAAGAGAATGGTTTGCTCTATCAGAAAATGTATTGCATTTCTTTTTTCATCATGAATTTTGTCAACTTTTAGGTCGTTGAACTGAAAAGTGAAAAAGTGAAAAAGTAGCCATTTGTCCGCTTGTTCTCTCCGTTTAGGTTTGTAATTTTTTGCGCAGTTTTTTACAGCTTTTGGCAGACAATGTTCTGTGCTACAAGACTATATGTTGGTCCTGTTTTTTCACTTGCCCTTTCTTTATTGATTTTTAGGCCATCAAATGGGGACGTACGACTTTTCCGTCCGAACTTTTACCGAAACTCCTGCTCTGTGGTAGGACTTTTTTGCTCGGTGTTATTTGTCGTTCGAAAGAGTATGTCTTGCTCTATAGGAATTCGGGTCGCGTTTATTAGCTCATGTTGATTTCCGTCGAATATCAACAAAATTCCAAAAATAGAAAAATCGTCTTCACCAACAACTCCTTCTCCTTGTTCAGTCTGCCTTGCTCAGTTTTACTTGACGGGTGATGTGACACTCAAAAGCACATTTCTCGTTCTACCGGAATATATGATTTGTTCTTCGGCCATTTGAATTTTTGCTAATTTTCAGGTCATCAAAATGGAGCAGTGCCAGGTCGATAAGGATGAGCACTTTTGGCACCTTCTTCCTCTTTGCTTTCAACCAGGCTTCTAGTGCGACTAAGGCACTAGAACCCTGTTGACCGTACGAACACTATTTTTCATCGCAAGTTAGAATTCTGTGCAAAAATCGTTGAATATGTCCGTGTGATGAATGAACATCAGGAACCAGCGAGTGACGATTGCTTTCGGCCTGCTTGTCCGTCATCATTCATCTAACGGACATATTCAACGATTTTTGCACAGAATTGTAACTGGCGATGAAAAATAGTGTTTATACGGTCAACCAGGGTTCTAGTTTCTTAGCCGCACTAGAAGCCTGGCTGAAAGCAAAGAGAAGAAGGTGCCAAAAGTGCTCATCCTTGTCGACCTGGCACTGCTCCATTTTGATGACCTAAAATTAGCAAAAATTCAAATAGCCGAAGAACAAATCATATATTCTGGTAGAACAAGACATCCACTTTCCAGTGTCGCATAAAACTGAGCAAGGCAGACTGAACAAGGAGAAGCAGTTGTTGGTGAAGATGATTTTTCTCCTTTTGGAATTTTGTTGATATTCGACATATTAAAAACATGGTTAACAAGTACCTGGATCCATTTTGTTAATTGTTATTCTTTTTCGCTCTGTATGAGCCTTTTACCTAATTTTTCTTGTATGTTCGTTAATTGTTTAGTTACTTTTAATAAGTCCTACTTTCTTTACTGGACTCCATACTTCCTTATCCAAGGTTGCGTAGTTGTTACATGAGTACCCATGTAATAAAAAAATATACATATATATAGCGAAAGCTCCTGGAACCTTCTACACAATCCTCACTCACCCGGGATTTTTGAATTTTTTCCCCAGAAAATTCTGAAGTTTTCAAAATATTCTTTCAAGACTTTTCGACCAGCCTAATATTTTGGACAACCGCGAACATTCTCGAGATCAGCATGAAAATTAAGTTCAGAACATGCTCCTCATATAATGCTCGAACATGTCTTGAAATACAGCGTGTCGTTAATTCCCGACATTGCACGCCTAATTTTAGATTACGGTAAGTCGACACTGTTTTTCCGTAATTTAGATTCGTGTCAAAGTGAGCAGCAGAAGCTCTTTAAAGAAAAGGTGGAAGGATTTCATCAAGAAAAATATCGCCGAAGTCACCGACATGGGAGATGCAGTCTTTGATAGAATCGGGGCGACAGATCTCAAGAACAATAGACAGCGCGACTGCGCCGGGCTAAACTCGAAGAGGAAGAAGAAGAAGAGAAAAAGAAAAACAGGCAGGCGATAATTATGTGCTTATTTTGCAAGGAACTCCAGCGATTAGGTGCCTGTTTGTTTTCGCATGATAGTCATCGCGTGACGGCTCGTCCGTCGACCTATCTCAGTAACCACGAGACGTTCGAGAACAGTAGCGAAAAAAACGGTAACCAACCTCGGTCACGTCGACGTCGTCGAGGTGATCATACGGCTCATCGTGCCCGCTCTGCCATGCGCATTCGAGAATATCGGTTCGATCTTGCAGCTGCCTGTGCATGAAATCGTCAATGCACATCGCATTCTGCAGCTTGTACATGGTTGTAGAAATTCCCTCTGCGGGTAGCTTGACGGCTAGGTAGGTTTTCTGTCGGACCACACCTCGTTAGAGCCAGAGGTGATAAGTGTCTTGTTATCGAGCGGCCGCTATCTGTCGGGGGCTGTGTCAAAAAGTGTCGTCCGAGCTTTGATGTTTGCTAATGGGGTTGCAAGTCGTGTTGTGGTCTGGGTTTTAGGGTCTATGATGATATGACACGAGCAAAGTGCGTTGGTTGCCACGGTTCTATCCCCTCAGGGGACGTTCAAAGCGTTACATACGAAATTTTGTTAATCGCGGTTCGCATTGCAGTACGTCGGGGAGTTGCTTACTGTTCTGCTTACCCCATTATCTCGTTAAATAATCTGTCTAATTTTTATCTTATGTGTTGTATGGCTTGCTATTAAAACCGTTTTTCTTATTTCTATAAATTTCTTCCCCCTGCGAGGTATACTACTGAAAAACATGTAAATAACCGATTACAACGTTGACTAGAAAGATATACAACAACCTAATTACAAAGTTTTACAACGTAGTTAGTTATAAAGCGAGGTAACAGAAAAATAAGAACAAAACCAGAAAAGTACTTATAAGTTTTTAATCGCCTTTCAGTTCTTTTCAACAAGGATTCGAGAACATAAAAATGACTTTTTATGAGTCCTAGTTAGGCCAGTGTTATACTCCCGCGGGAGCATCCGCGGAACGTCCGCGGACTAGGGGTGCCCCGTGGACGGCAGGCGTGGCGGGGCGCGGCGATTGGCCAGCTCAGGTATCCCGGCGCGATTCCCGCCCGTCCGCGGATGCTCCCGCGGGAGTATAACATAGGCCTATGGTTAGGCAATCGAGAGCGATGGTAGAAGCTGAAAAGTCCCAGAACAGTCACCAAATGTTGTTACAGGATGTCTTGTTGCGATCAAAACTCTTGCACCAGGCGGGACTCGAACCCGCACTTCTGCGTTCCCAGCAGCGATGCTACGGCTTAGAATCCTTTGTCCATATTCGAAGAATGACCGTATGTTTGACTCACTCACCTTTCGAATACTTCAGCGGAAATTCTTTTTTCATTTGATCCATTAGCGGTTCCATCCTCTTCGCGCTCACCAGAGGATGCTGCCTGTAAGTTCGAGCACCTTCTACCCAGAAATAAGCACGTGTAGAACAAAGTGGATGCTTTTATGCATCCGTTATCCAGTTTATAACAATTGTGGGCAGGTGGCACGTAGTCATTGGATCCGACGCCGACTCGGATAAATCGGATCCGTAATTTTTTTCAAACCCTGGTTAACAGAACTATGCAAGTAATGGCATTTTCGAAAAGCTTGGGCTTTGGGTCGACTCAGATTGTCACCAGATCAGATTTTCAGAAGATTTAGATAAGCGATTTCGTTCAGAAATCTGATGTCCTACCCGATTCGGACATCCGATGTGAGATCCGAAAATAAATCAGTGATTTGGATCATCCGAAAATCATTCCTGTTATAGATACTCTTATCTGAATCATTCCAATATCCCGGGATTAAAGATCTTTTTTCACATAATCCTTTTAACCAGGTTCAGAAAATGAAGAATTTCGAATTATCCGAATCGGTGTCGGATCCACCGTCTAGTAGCCAGATAGAACTGGATAAATCCTGGAGAATGCCTGCATAAACCGCGAGAAAGGTACACAGGTACGGTGCCTACCTATGTAAATATTGTGAGTTATGTTGCCCAACATGTCAGTGCAATAAATAAATGTAGTGAAGTGTAATTTCCTCCTTTGTTTTTATAACTATGTTAGCAGTAATCCTACAATTCATTCATTACTATATATACACATTGGCGATCTAGGAAATTTTTTGATACAAAATAGTATTAGTACAACTTCCTTTCGTGATTTAGGCTTTATTTTGGACATTCAACTTTCGTCTGAATGTCGGAAAAAGCTGATCGAATAGTGCACAGCATTTTCATAGTTTCCAAATTAATTTAGTACTGCACCTATTAAGTGGCTATGTGAAACTAATTCTAGAATATGGTATCACAATTTTTTGTCCGAAATATGAGAGAGAAATCGCCAAGCTAGAATCTGCCTAACAATTCTAAAACTTTTTAACCACCATCTTCAGGATTCAGCTTAGTAGTGTTCCTCTTAACTAGGTCAAATCCTGTTGCTTGTAATGTCTTTTCCTGCTTACAATGACTTTAACGTATGCTCATTCGTTCTCATTCTGCTTTTGCATGGTTGTTCATGTACAGAATAAATAAATAAATCTCTCACTGTCGGGTTGCAACCATGTGAAAAACCATTTTCATGTAGGAACGTTCAAAACATGATAAGATATGGAAACGAATTTCTGTTCACGAATTTGATCAGATAGTTAACTGATAGTATAATTGCTTGGAGAATACGAAATAGTGGTGAAATTCTGCACTCACGTCTCTCGGTTTTGGAGACTTGCTTGGCTGCAGTCTGAATGGCAGTCTGCGGAAAATCCGGAACGCAGACCGCCTTGGATTAGCAACTTCCACCTGTAGCTCACCATCCATCTAAAGCGCGTAGAGATCATTGTATAGACGGTTTTTAAACGGCACGAAGAGTGCAGGAGAACCGACTACTAGAAGCAGAAATCAGGGTGAGGATTTGCAGCATTAGAAAAGCTGACTTTGAAACGTGAGCAGAAGATAAAAAAATCAATGCTCCATGTTCAAGAAGCGCTTGTAGCGAAAAAAAGCTACAGCTAAAAAGCTTGTGCGTTCGATCTATCGTTGGGAATGCGAAATGGAGTATATAGCACTTCAGTTTTCCCACAAATCAGTTCTAGGAGAAATCGTTCAGAGATTGCAGCGCGTTGAAATACGGATTATATACAATTTCACGTAAAATTGGACACTTTTTAAACAATTTGCGCCCTTTTCGAATCAGATTGGACCCTCTTTTAAGCTAGTGGAGACTTTTAAGATCAAAAAGATTTCTTCTGAATCAAAAAGAGCTTTTTCTGCATTTAACCAGAGGCTCTCCAAAAAGGTGAGAATAATTCTTTGTTGAAGAAAAATTTTAGTATGATTGCTGTGGAATTTTTATTCACCTACACAAAAATTGAGCATATTGTTTAAAATTTTATAGAATTTCTACTTTTTAAGTAAAAATAATCAAAATGTTCAAAACGTGATTTAAATAGCAGAAAGGTGAGCATTTTTTTGCGTCATGCCTTCGTCGAAGACGTCGCGATTTTAACTTGAATGATAACGAATTTTCTGTTTACATGAAGATTCTCACCTGCGAACTCCAACATACAACAAAAATAACCGTCCGGAACACACATATACTCACTCCGGTGCTTTTTGTAAGCAGCATTTACACTATCAATCAAATAAAAATCGCGACGAAAAATTTTACGTGAAATTTTTCGAATGCATAGTGCGGTCTTGTCTTTGTGCAGTAAATAATGGTCGCTTTGTTGTGCTTTAAAATAAAATTTAATTTAGTGTTTTTTCTTTAAAAGCTAAAACCTTACAGATGTCTAATAAAGTTATGTCAAATTTTCCTTGTAATTTAACCTGTGAGAAGGTCCTTTCGATCTCGAAGACGTTATTTTTTTGGCTTCAAACGTCTTACAAGGGAAGGATGTGAAGCGTATGTCTGAACGGGGTGAGCGAGTCATATAGGGAGCATCCTCATCCCTCAGCTAGTACAAAATTGTGTTCATTTTTTGCCAAGTCGTTAAACTCGAGGAGTAGGGGGTCCCTGCAGTCACAATGGAATTCGGTGCATCACGAGTTTGGGGTCTCGTACGCCCGTATGCCTCTGACGACCAGCGGCTCGGGGCGCAGTGGAAGTGATGCTGCTTCATGCGGGGAAGGTCGGGGGTTTGGTCTTTCTGCGCCGCTGCATTTTTGCATTTCAAATGACTGGTTGAGATTTGGGGATTTTGAGGTCTATACTAATTTCATGCCTAATTTTCCAGCTGAATGCTGTGGTATTCAACATGATGATGTAGAAATGTTCAACATCAGTGATGCACAGGTACAAAGCGCCTGAAGCAGCACTGGGCACAATACGGGCAGCATATAATAGCTACAGTCTCTGACAGTTTGTCTCAATACATAGACCAATGACCTCAGGAAAAGCCATCCTGCTGGGATTTTCAAAAGAGATAAGGATGTGACGGTTAAAATGAGAAATGAGGTCTGTTGATCCCGCAAATTAACCTAAACGGCATCGACACACTCTTTCCCTCATCTTCGCCTGTCACCTGAAAATCAGAGGTCTGCTGAAGGATTTCTAAAACCTAACACCAGCAATGTGCACCGACGCTCGAGCGGTGATCCACCTGCTCACCACCAGCTCACGCTGTAGTGTAGCCCACCTTTAGATAAGGAACCTTCGAGGGATGAAATCAAGCTGGACGAACGGATGGCCAGCATACTAAATGACTTCGAAGGTGTTGAGCGTTTATACATCATTACGTTGAATAGCTCTCTCATTGTCTTGTGGTTAGAAAACCGGCCAGTAATAAAAAAAAAGTCGCAAGAAAGGTACTCTCCACAGCGTACGACTAGAAAATGCGCAGAAAACGTCTGAAAATGGTATAGACGTCAGATTCCCTCAAATCCCAACCAGTCAGTCGAAATGCAAAAATGCAGCAGCGCATAAGAACCAAACCCCTACCTTCCTTGCATGAAGCAACCCCACTCCCACTGCGCTCCGAGCCGCTTGCGGGAAGCGGCATCGCGCGCGTATAAGATCCCCAAACTCGTGACGCGCCGTATTTCACGTTGAGTTCAAGGACCCCCTACTCCTTGAGTTTAACGACTTGGCAAAAAATAAACACATTTTTATACTAGCTGAGGGTTGAGGATTCTCCCTATATGACTCGCTCCCCCCGTTCAGACATACGCTTCAGACCCTTCCCTTGTTAGACTAGCTTAGAAGAGTGTTCAATTTGATTTGATAACTGTCCAACTCGACGTGAAAATGGTGTAAATCAACTTCTTCCTCTATATAATCTAGAGAGACTAGGTCCCATTTAGGGGTTACGGCGTATACCAGCCAATAGAGGGTGGAAATTTTTGTGGCGTTGTTAGACACACATGATTGCCACTACATAGAGTACTTTAGAAGAGAAAATAACCGGAATATTCTCCATCTGCGAAACGGTGGCATTTAAACTACCATTTGGAAGAACGCTGCGAAAAACGTATGAGGCATCACTCTAGGATCACGCTCACAGTAAGATCTTCGTCATTCCGTTCTTTAAATAAGGCTTAACTCTGCAGCTGCTTAAGCAACAGGAGTTTCAGTGACCAGTGAAATAGCGATGACATTTTTTGTTTAAGCGGAGCTCTGTATCACAGCAGGAGTACCCACTCGTTTTCGTTTCTTTTTCTTTTCTTCTTTTTACCATTTTTTTACACAGGGAGCGGTAATTTTAGTAGGTGAATGTATGCCGACAAGCGCTGACTGCGTCAGCTTTTCAGAAGAGAAACCGGCTCGATCCAGTGCCAACGAGACACGCTGGTTCCGGCAGCTTCCGAAACCCAGTCACAGAGATCAGCGACGAACAAACACCACGCTGGGTTGAGCAGCGTCACCGAAAGCGTTCTTCATCATCAGTTCCTTATGTTTCACCGCATTGACGAAATATATTGGGTTGTTTGATAACCAGTGGAAAATTGAATCGCTAATGAAAAACGAAATGAACGAAATAAGAGTAATTAATGAAATTTTAAAAAATATGAAAAAACGAGATTATTTATCGAACAACCCAAAGTAAAAAGGCCACCAAAGCAGCATGCCTAACTTACGGGCCTTTCTACTTTGGGTTGTTCGATAAATAATCTCGTTTTTTCATATTTTTTTAAAAAATTTCATTAATTACTCATATTTCATTCATTTCGTTTCGTTTTTCATTAATTATTCAATTTTCCACTAGTATTGTCCAGGAAGTACTAAAGATTAATTTTTAGCGTAGAACATATTCGAGCTAACCGTCGATGATAACCCTGGGTAACTTTGGGATGCTGGTGATATCGAGGAGTTAGTTCAGGGGTCGGTGAATTGGTACAAGACCAGGAAGGACAAAGTGAACAAGTAATAATAATGTGGGATCGGTGGCCACCGCAAGTCATGGCCTGTGCCGTTTGGCTAAACACACATTAAATCGCCTCGAAGACATCCCAAAGAAGTAGAATGCGTGGCGCCTCCCAAAAGGAATTAGGTCCCTTATCTTCATCCTTTAAAAAATAATGTCATTAATAGTATACATTTGAAAATAAGTGATCACTTATGCGGCGGTAGTATTATCAATATTCTAATATTACATCCTACGGCTTACTTAGAATGGGAGAAAAACTCAGAGAAGAACTTTGAGATGTCTAGAAACGATAGGATAGAAGGCATAGATATAACATCATGACGTCAAACTTAAACATAAATTGCTTTATGCTTAAGGAAAAAATACTTACTTGCCGACTGCTACTACAATGGGCTGGTCTCGATGGAATTTCAAAAAATTAGAATCAACTCTTCTTAACCAAAAGTGATGAAGTTTGGTTATCTAAAAAGCGATTTAAATAGCAACTATTCTCACCGCATTCACCATATCCACTTTTTGACGACCACCCCGTCTAATTTTTATCCTCGTCGATTTCTTAAGTGAGGAGTTAAATTCATTTGTAGCTTCAAACAATGCCACACAAAAACCTGAAAGATTGAACATTTCAAAGATAAGTAAGTTTTTAAAACATTCTTGATTTGAAAATTGCCTCCGCTGCCCAGGAGACTTTTACCGGAGTTGTGTCACCATGCCAACGGTCACGGCTCCATTACCATGAGAGTCACAAAACGACCATTGAAAAAAGGCACTTTCTTCGACGAAGCAGGAGGATGAGCTGGACCGCCGCAGCGTGAAACAATGTTTGGACACAGAATGACTCGCTCGGAGCACAGACTACAGCGATGCGGCCAGAACCGTGTCGTAGCCGGAGTTTCGCGCCGCTGTTTGTTCACACAGAGGGACGCCCTTGGCAGGTACTGGAGCACTCTGGGCAAGTTTGCAACATTTTTCCCGATGAAAAAGCGACATATACGTTGTAGTCAAGAAAGTCGGTGTACATCATGTCCTTTGCGACAGATAAGGATAAAGGATAGCGCTTCCAGTTTCCTTTTGAATGCGCCACGTATTCTACTTCTACGGGATGTCGTGGGTGCAATTTGAGTGCATATTTGCCTATACAATGACTTGTGGTGGCCATCATTTGAACAATTCAGCGCTTTACCCTTCCCAGGCAAACCTAGTACCAATTCACCGACCCCAGAAGGATGGAAGGCTTGGTTGGTCTAGCCGGGAAATCCGAACTTAAAACCTGGCATTAGCTGCGCGCGACAGCCAGCACCTCCTCTGACTGCGCTAGACGCGTCTAGAAAAAGAATATTGATTATTCAACATCAACGTTTCAATACTAAAGAAAATGCACAAAGGAAATTTCTAAGAAGAAGAAAACATCACATCGTATACTGAAGCTACTCCTCGTGTCAGTATTGGTTTCACTGCTTACAAGGTGTGCACTAGAACGATTTAACGAGAGCATGGCGCAACCTCTTTCTTTAGCGCTAGAAAATGTCCAACTTCCTACTCCTTAAAACAAGTTTTAAACCATAATTTTTCCCCAAAAACAAGAATTGTAAAAAATCATACAAAGGAATGTGTTCACTAATTGGGCCTGTGAATTTAAACTTTAAGGAAGGTCATTTCTGAATTTTCCTTGAATAGAACTTTTTCTAAGCTTTCTGGAAAGTACAGTTTAATGTGGAAGGAGCTATCGTTGATTTGAAGTATGTTCAGTTTGATTTCAAAACCGATACGCTTGTTCAGAAGAGTGTTCAATTTGACGTGAAAATGGTGTAAATGGATATCAGTTATTCTTCCGAAGAAGATGCGATGTGTGGTCACTCAATATTTAGCGGTCCGTTTCAGCGACTAATTTTGCTGTCGCAAAATTAGTCGCTGAAACGGACCGCTTACATCAAATTGCTATAAGTCAACTTAAACACAACTTTATTAATGGAAGCAAAAACCGCTGCCTTTCTGTTCAGGTTATAATTTTCTGCATTAGCTGACTGCAGATTTTTCTTCGCTCTGAATTGCTTCATAATTAAATATAACTTACTAATTATTTTAATAATTATTTAATTTTTTGTCTGAGCTACTAGCACTGTACTATACAAATCAGGCTGCATCAGGCTGTCGCAAAATTAATCGCCGAAATTTCAAATTGCTGTAACTCAGCTTAAACACAACTATATTAAATTTATTTTTAGCAACGAAAATTCAATACATTTCTAATCCCTTACTATAAAAACTGAGATCACAGGAATCAACGAAATCAAGGAGGGCGCATTCAACATCGGCCAAATTAGTGAATTGTTTCTGACGCAAATGAGAATCAAGAGCTCGGAAAAAGAATCAAGAGCTCAGTGGGAAAAAGGTCGGGAGAATATGGTGGGTGAGGGAGAACTTCGATACCTGAATGGGTCAATTTTCGCCGAGTGATTTATAAGGTGTGTGGCCTTGCGTTTTCCTGCAACAGGAGCGGCCCTCCTCTGTTCGCCACTGCCTACCACAATTTTTGCAACTTCTCGTACATTTGGTCGAAATGACAGCAGCAAGACTCTGCTGTGACTGCCTGACCAGGTTGCAAATCCTTACAACACAACCATAAAGTGAGCACAACTTTTTCACGTGAAGGTCGTGTTTAGGAGATGTTGAAGGAGCATTCTTACCTACCCATACAAATCCCCCTTCCTGTTATCGTAAAAGACCCACTTTTCATCTACAGCTCCAATGCGGCCTACAAAAGCCTCACTTTTAAAGCGAATCGGCAGGTTCGATAGTGTCGAAACGTGCCAGACTCTGCTCATCGGTCAGCCGATGAGGCACACACTTCGACATCTGCTTCACCTTGCCGATTCTCACCAAATGTCTTGCTACCGCGACGAGATGTACGACGAGGTCCTCTGCTAACATACATATATTCACTTCTGGATTTGCTTCGACGGCTCTCGTCAAAATTCATCGTCAATCGACGACCTGCGCCCGCGACCCGGTTTTTTTCTTCGAGGCCAAAATCGCCAGAAGCGAATTTTTCCAAGCAGAGCCTCACCATTCGTTCGCAAGGGCAGTTCGTCCTAAAAACTCTGCTAAGGTTACGAGATATCACTACCTCAAAATCTCCCAATTTAAAGTCGTGAAGCATGATGACTCGATAGTCGCATCAGTTCGTGATTTTCCGGAGCCCCGGAAAAGATTGGCTAGAAAAATTAGAGCGGCATCCACATGTTTCTTATGAAAGAGCAGGAGAAAACCCAACCGAACGGTATGTGTGGCTTTCCCTCAGACGGAATGATTTAGGGTGAAAAACTTATTTATTTATACATGCCTCGAAAAGGAGATTAATTTTGCGACAGCCCAACATAAGGTGCCCCCTCCATTCTCCCTGGACCACTTAGCAACAAGCTTTACCCGTTGAAGCCAGCATTTTAAACCAGTCAGACGTGATGATGACATTCTGCGGCATCCTGTACATACGCAAATGTGTCCAGCGGTTGGCTAAATACACATAGCCATGCCATTCTTCGAGACGGTCGGATGCCGTCCAGAGCACTGTGAAGGAAGAGAAGTTTGATGATGTTTGCGTCTTTAGAGAGGGACTCGGTCTTCGTGGCATAACTTGGGATGGAAAACGTGTCTGGTAATTGTGCACCTTTGAGGTAGAGTGCACGTGAGGCTGAGAACACCGTCGACGATCAATCCGGAAACTGATATGGACTTGTAGTTCGTAAGGGATAAGAGCCCGACCCTATTCGGCAGCGCCACGCATTATGCTTCTAACATGGAGGCGATTTGGACGTGTATTTGGCCTGCACAACGATCTACGGCGACTAGCCGACGAGCAAATCGGCGTGCCAGGCAAGTCTGCTGCCAATTCGTTGACCAAGAAGAGTCGAATATTTGATGACCCCTGACAAAATATCAGCCGCAGAAATTCGGATCTACTCTTCTAATTCCTGTCATCGTTTCTTACCAAGACTACGAAGAACATCTCGCTTTGAGATCACTTATTCGGCTTACTATCATAAAGGTTGAGGAAAAATGTCAGCGTGAACCACCCTTTTTGTGGGTTGCGCCACACATTCTACTTCCACATGATATCTTGGATGCCTATACAGGGACTTGATGTGGGAAGTCAATGGACAATTTTTATTTCTAGCCTGAATTAGAATTAATCACACGCCTAGAAGACACGAACAAAAAATATTAAAAAATGTAGCCGCCATAAAGCCATTTTCAAAAGATCTCTGCGGGTGGAATAGTGCCACTGACACACAGACATTTTATTGAAACGTTCAGATTCGCGAATAGGCAAGTTCCCGGTAAATGAGGATATGTTTTACTGCGTATGGCATGAAGAATGTTAGAGGCTTTTTTTGAGGAATCACTCTCCAAACGACAAAGTGCGAGCAACAATGTCCAAGCTGTCTTCAAGCTTACGAGCGCTTCCTTTGACAAAATAAAGTGAAATTCATGATTTTTTTTAAATTTAAGACTTTAAAACGTTTTCGATTTTGCAGTGAGAACAAGTTCTGAAACCCAAAACGTATTCTGTCAGGACGTGTTCTACATTTGTGTAGTACAGTTTTAGCAGCTCAGATTAAAAAATATATATAATTACTAATTTAATCAGTTAATTGTATTTATTTATAAAGCAATTCAGAGCGATGAAAAATCTGGAACTAATCAATGCAAAAAAATATGAACTGGAATTATGAAGCTCACTTCGCCGCTACATGACCAAAACGATTTCATTTTTACTGAAAACATGTTCTCCCAAAGGTTAAAGGGCGAAAAAATTATTTGCTACTTTCCGAAGACAAGCCGCCGTCACTCTACTGAATAATAGCAGTAATTCGCACAGTTGGATTGCCTAAATATTGAAGGCATAGAAAAACTATGAATGATCGTTAAAATCATGAACTCTGCAACAAATGCATGCATAGAATACAACCAAACTTCTATGTCGAGTAGTTCTGGAGAAGGCAAGGCAAACCTATGCTGAACTAATCGATAGCGACAACGCAAATATTTGGGCCAATTTGAGGAGGTCTTGCGTACGTACCTATGTATGGCAATGGGTTAGCAATCGATCTATTGAACTTTTAAAGAGTTTTAGTCTCTATGCATAAAAATAATAGGGCGAGGCACTTAAACAAACAGAATAGTCGGCTGAATTTTTGATTATTTTTAATTCGCGTGGTGGTTTCCTTTGTAGACGCCATTTGAAATAAAGCGCGGCAACAGAATGAAAAGATGCAGACGGCGGAAGTGAACCGCAAGTACGTTGGTGCCAGACATGTCCTGTGTTACTGAACTGAAAGTGCATGTCGCACAAGGTTTCCCTCGCAGCCGACAACTCCGAGGGCAACGTTAGATTGGAATAGAGCGTCGATGTTAGTCTGCCATAGGGCTGGCTAAACTACTTTGTTGTTGGATAATTACTGACGTTTCTTCACATTTTTCAAAGTGAATCTATTTATATCAACAACAAGCATTAATCAACGATGTATTGACCATTTTGTTGGATGACCTTTCTCCATCCTTCGCTCTCACCGGTATAACTTGGCGTCCCGTTGATCATCGACTTCCCAAGCAGCCTCTCCATTCGTCCTTGTCGCGTTCCAGAGTGCTCCAGAGGATCCACTTCGCTTGAGGGACACGGACAGCGTCATACCGTTCGTTCAGAGCGTTTACGAAGTCTGAAGAGCTCCAAAAGACACACGAAGTTTCGCCAATCAGAACCCGTACTAAACCTCTATCCTTCAGCTCCACTGTTGCCACACGTCTGCTCTTTCTGCCGATGAACAACAAGAAACTACGATTTGCCTAGAAAATGTGAGCTCAATAAGGTCGTATTTGTGCGGTGTGTACAATATATGTTTATTTGCGCAAGCACTCGATTTCTAAAGAAGTTATTCAAAAAGGCCACTTTGGAACGCTCCAAAGCGGCCTATGTTGGCCGGCGCGGCTCTTTCGGCCAATGACCAAAAGACATGTCCGGTACTGTAGAGCAAGAAGCCAGTATTAGACAAACGTACTTTGCAGCCAGTTCCCCAGGCATCTATTGCAGCTGGTAGAGATTCCGCTGAAGCAATTTCGAGTGACCTTCGCTGGCACCTAGGTTCCTTTTTGTGTGGCGAGAAACATTCAGTTTTGAGGTCGTCCGATGGTTTCCACGCTCTAGTTTTGAACCTGACGATTCGATCCGTTAGCGCTACCTTGAATGAGGAACATTTGAATGCAGTTTTTCATTTCTACTCTCAGATACAATTATAAAACAATTAAGAAAATGTGGGCTATCCATTAATTTGGCAACGTCTCTGTAGATTTTGCTCAGTCACATTATGATGTGCCGGGTTGGGCCCCTCGAGAAATATTTTTAACTAGACGTTCATCGTCGTTCCAACCGCCTTCCACCTGTCTGGGAGCTTTCCTCCAATATCTTTGCAGACCTTCATACCCATATTAAAGAGGAAAGGCACATAGGTCCCACATATTATATAGGAAAGGACGGTGAACAAGATAAGGAACGATTCCCAAAACGGTTGCACTAAAAAGGTTTTCCCTCGTTCTGTCGCAGTCCTGAACCCATGTCGCGAATGTGGACAGCATTCGGAGGTGAAAGAGGGTCAGCCAATCGTAGCGCAAACCAATCAGAATGTCGACCGTGAGTGGCGATGCGATCTGATTGGCGTCCATTCCTTCAAATGCTGCCCAAAGGGTCCACTATGTAGTGAGACTCTCAGTGGCAGATGTTCTCCTCGCCAAAGCTATAGAAAGAGTTAACGCCCATGAGCTTTTGGACATGCAGGCAAAACCATGCACAGACAAGAATCTGGTAGATGATATTGAACGATTGCATCTACACTTTATGGCAAGAACGATACGGATATGACACATACATATAATACATACATACAGGGTGTCTCAAAAAATGTATGCACTGTTTGAAAGGTAATAACCTTGCTCGCAGGGAAGGTACTGAAGAAGTTAAGTGCTCATATGAAAGCATAAGAAAATATAAATGTTCTGACCTAAGAGCGGTATGGAATTCGCCATGCACTCGTCTGAACCCTTGCATTTTACACTCGATTGATTGTGTTTCGTTTGAATACTTGTTGTAATTCTCCTTTAAGGGACCGTATTGATTGATTTGTGCTTCTTTTAGGGTGTAGAACTTAAAAACACACTATCGCTTGCAGAAAATGCAGCCTATCCTATGAAATGTAGTATTTGAAAGTTCTAACATTGCATCTAGTGAAGCATTTTAAGATGTTTGAGTCTCATATGAAAGCGCAGGGTAACGAGATTACTGTGGCGTGCAAATAGTCAAGATTGCACCATGCTCCCGCCGAAAACCTAGCACATCCGACCCTAGTTTACTAACCCAGGTATTATGTATAGGATAAAATGTGGCGTTATTCAAATTCGTTTTAGGATGAGTCACGTATTCTACTTCCATGGGATGTCGTTGAGGCGATTTGAATGCGTATTTGGCCGTACAATGACTTGCGGTGACCAGCCAATGAGAAAGCCAGCGCTTTATCCTTCCCAGAGAAATCCGAAACCAATTCAAGGCCCCAAAGTGATGGGACGCTTGGTTGGCCTGGGCGGGAAATTCGAACCAGGAACTTGGTATCGGGTGCGCGCGACAGCCGGCACCTCCTCCGAGTACGCTACACGCCCCGCGGGTAAATAAATAAATAAATAAATTCTTTGATCAAACGGCGCCGGTGGTGTAAAGGCGTAGAGCATTATCGCCCGGTAAGAGGGAGATGCTGGTTCGAGTTTCGCGTGGCGCTAGAAGTTTTGATCTCAACAAAACATAGTTATGACAGCTTACAAACTCGACACCAGCCGCTTGAGGCTTAAAGAAACTGATCTAAATAAATATATTTTCATGAACTTGTCCTTTCCCTTTGGCGTTGGAACAAGCCTTGGAGCCATTATTTTCACCTTAGTCTTCATTAAAATCAATGTCGCGAGAGCACTCTAACTAGTGAGTTTCCAACTGACATGAAGTGTCTTTTTTATGCTTATTTCCACAACTTGGGCGCGTGTAGCGCAGTCGGAGGAGGCGTCGACTGTTACGTGCACCCGATACCAGGTTCCTGGTTCGGATTTCACGCGCAGGCCAACCAAGCCTTCCATCCCTCCGGGGTCGGTGAATTGGTACCAGACATGTCTGGGAAGGATAGAGCGCTGACTTGTTCATCGGCTGACCACCGCAAGTCATTGTATGGCCAAATACGCATTCAAATCGCCTTCACGATATCCCGTAGAACTAGAATGCGTGACGCATCCCAAAGGGGATTGAACAAAGCCGTTCTTTATCCTTTATTATTTCCACAACTTACAGTTTGCCTCATAAGAATGCAGCTGCTTCAGGTTGGAGAAGTAGAACCACTTCTGCTGCTCATGCTACTCTCGGAACTTGAGTAATTCATCAGTTTTTTTTTCACCATACGCTCCTGATACATTAGTCATGTTAGACTTTAGTTTGGTATATTCCACATAAAACTCAAGGCTTACATCCTTCTCCATTTACCGAAGATACTCTTGTGCGACTACTGATGCTGTTATGCTCATCTTTATGGATTTGTGATGAAACATTAGTATATAAAAAGGGCTGCGTTATAATGAGCGACTATTTTTTAATATAATAATTTGGATTTTTAGAGAGGAGAGATTCATATTAGATGATTTGGGTGTACCACTGTGAAAATTCCTAGTGTACAATGAAGTTCTTCGGTTTTTTTTCTAAAAAGCGCAGTCGGAGGAAGTGCCGGTTGTCGCGTACACCGGATGTCAGGTTCCTCGTTCAAATCTTCCGCCTTAGGCCTATAGGCCAGCCAAGCCTTCCACCTCTACGGAATTAGTGATACCAGACTAAGGATGCATAACTTATTTATCCATCAACTGGCTACCGCAAGTCATTGCATAGGTCAAAACGCATTCATGCTGTCCTCACAACATTCAGTAGAAGTGATATGCATGGCGCTTCCCAAAAAGGGACTTATTGACGCCGTCGTTTATCCTTTTTCCTCCACTATTCCTTTAGAATGGAACATAGCAGAACTTGGTCCCGTCCGGTTTGCAGGGCTTTGATGCCGTCCGCTCTTCTGTTCAGCGATTCATCATCACATAACGGCTTCGTGCGGCATGTGCTTGCGTGACTTGTGATGAATGGGTGGTTGTGAGAAGCGCGGCGATAAAAGCTGAAGTGCTGGTATAGAAGAAATCGGCCAAAGACGCTACTTAAATGGAGTGCAGTATAACCGGTGCGACTAAGTTGATTTGCGTAAACCCTTCAAAGTGGTATATGCAATTTTAACTTCGAACTCGACACAGATGACGTTTTCTTTACCATTTTTCTTTAAGATGAAAAATTCCACATTCGAAGAGCCTCGGTTTTTAGAAGCAAAGAACTGGTGTAGCTCATTTTTAACGTTGATCGCAATCGGAAGTTTTACTATTCAAATGGCTCAAAAGGAGCGAAACAAATGGTAATCTGATGCTGTTAAGTCAGGGCTGTATGATGGATATAGCACTGATGGATGTGGGTGGGATCAGTTCCCAACTGAGCCTTTGCCATTGGTGAGTACGGGGCATTTTTTCTTGGGTTCTTTGAATTTCAACGGTTGACGACAGACAAGAGCCGAGTTAGAATAGTGGTTAGTAGTGTAGTTTCATGCACAAACGGTCACAGGTTCTACTCCCGGCTCCGGCACGCCATGCCCTGCAAAAATTGCAAAAATGGCAACGGTTCCAGCGTCAGGTCCAGGTTGGTTTTTTGGACTGCACCTTCAGATGCATATGTTAATACGTCTGATGAGATGGGTCTTTAATTCGCGGGAACCCAAACATCCAGCTTGTTTACGCCCACGAGAATCCATGAAGAAAAACAGTATCAATTATCATACAACCCAATAGATATTCCTGAAGAGTTGCCGTTAGTGAAAAGGTGCGGCCTAGTACCCGCAAGGCATTCGGAATTTCAAAAAGCGAATCAGGTGACGTTTTCGGCAGACCCTCTTTCGTCTTTGCTCCATAACACACTTCAACTGTTCCCGCGTCAGTCACACGCGAAAGTGATTAGCGTGGTTAGAATTCTCATCGTATTCTGGTTTTCCCATGTACTATTAGGGTATTCCAAGGCCTTGATGAATGCCTTCCATTCATTTTCATTTTTTCGTTGTTCATTTGTTGCACAAGTTCTGCGCAACAACAGTAGGCAGAAACAAAAACATATGCTGTAGTCTGAGGGTTTTTCAATCCTGTGATCGTAAATGTTTAGGAATCTTTTATAAGATTTGAGATCGTAGCAAACTCATTGTCAGTAATTGGAGAGAGGCGAAATGAATATAGCGGCAGCAGTACGAAAAGAAAAGCACACAGAAAAAGAACTTTATGTGTTAATGCTTCAGTGCCGTTGCCATCACCATTATACCATCAATAAGCTGAAACTATGTGAAAGAGCGAGGAGAACGTATGAAATGTGGAGAATGTGAAGACAAGACAATGAGTAATGCTACGAGCTGATAAATTCAATGACGGTTCGAACAACACTCATATAATTGATAGCAACAATACAGAATACTACTCCTAAATATGTATCTTTAATGCAAGTTTTCTTGATCTGCCGGTGTCTTCTTGGAATTTAGGAATGTGAGTGTTGCAGCTGAGGAGAAGGTGGTCAGAGACTGAAAGCACCAACGGTTGCTAACTCTTTCTAGAAGCTGCAACAATTCAATACTTTCCAATTTTTTCACTAATTCATTCAGAGAATTATGCTGGCAAAAACGCTCAAATAAATGCGCCTGCACTTTAGTTTGCAATGATCATTTTCAGTGCCTTCGGACGAAATACAATGTGTTGTCTCACTACATATTGGTCAATTCATTTGAAAGTGCGTCTACTACATCCTCATTTACACCTGAGATGTGTGCCAAAGAGATGCAGTGAGTTTTCTCGAGCGCTATGAACGGGCGCCAAATCTGCTGTTCTGTACGAAGTTCGACCAGTGCGTATGGAAGCTTCAGGTAATCTTCCATCATCTCTCGGAATCTAGTCTCTTGCTGCCATTGTCCAGTTTATGTTAAAGAAGTGCAGTATCTAACTGCAGTCTCACCTAATTGTCGACGACTTGACCAACACGACAGCGTAATGTCCTCGAATTCTAAGTCTCCTACAGGGCATAACCTGATGAAATAAGAATAATAAAGGATAAATGTCAGTCCCTTTGCGGGATGAACTCATTACTGTGAGTGATTACCATTAGGGCCTGTTTATACTTCGCGACGAGAGCGACTCGTCACCCGGGCAAAACAAATGTAAATCGACTAAAATCGAGCGCTCGCCTCCGCAATCTGTTCATACTCGAGCGCTGTCGTTGTCGCTTCCGTCACTCTCGTCGCTGCTGACGCCTATTCAAACTTCGCGCCGGCAACGGGAGCGACTGGGGTGACGACGGAGTGTGGGGTACGTAGTTACACCATAGCGCACAAGGAAACGATTCCTACCACTTCCGCCATTCTTCAGAGTCACAGTTCGTCAAGGCAAGGCTTGCTATTATACTTCTTTTGAGCGCCAGATTGATGATGTGGGTAATACGACTGTTTGCTGGTGTCTGTGTTGACTGATTGACTGAATGACGAGAGATAGGCGTTATGGTGCAATTGCGTACACCACACTACGTCCGACGCCCAGTCGCTCCCGCCGCTTTCGTCACTCTCGTCGCCTGTTCATACTTCCTTTTTCCTTTCTTGTCGCGGCCACCTTGCCTTTATCACATTGGCGTATGAAGTAGCACCTTTTCATCTATGTTGACTTATTCGTTTGTTTTAAGCAATGCCATAATCTTTGAATGTTCTCTTCGTGCTGCGCCACTTACAAATAACTTTCAGACGCTCCGCTGGTCTAGTACTAAACACGTTATAAGTAAATAATAGTAGCAATGATATCTTCATATCAGTTATTAAAATAATTGTCTTCCCAACACCAGTAACCTATTAGCATAATGATGTGAGGCATGGAAATCCAACGAGATACAGCCCTGATATGCCAAGCCCTTCCTATATTTAGAACCTGTGGTCATGTGCTTTAACCCTTTGTGAAGGATACTATTGGGTTACTTGATAGCTATTGTGGTTTGTTTTTTCTCATAGGCCTTTGTCATGCCATCGCTCACCCCGAGCGACGCCTAATGATATGCACCCATATCGATTCCATCGCGCCGCCCGATCGATATGGGAGCACATCATTAGGCGTCGCTCGGGGTGAGCGATGGTATGACAAAGGCCAAAGGTGGCGTGAACTGTATATTGTTATGTAGTAGTGACTGCAGCGCTTACATTGTTATATGCCGTCTTAAAAGTTAGACTTTAACCATTTTCTATCAAAAGATGAGTGTTATTAGTGAAAACAATTTGGTAACAAATTAAGTTGAAATGAATAATCGACGAGAGCATTACCGGTATATTTTGCTATTTTACTTCCGAAAAAGGAAAAATGCCGTGCATGCTCGGAAGAAATCATTTGAAGTTTATGGCGAGGACTGCCTTACCGAATGCCCGTGTCAACGTTGGTTTGCTCGCTTCCGCTGGAGAAGCCTTACATATCGAATTTAACCGTTTACTTGCAGTACAACAGCCTGGTTACGTAACCAAACTGGATGTTAGGGTTCCTTACGAATTAAAAAGGTACAGTCTAGTATTCTAGCGTGTTTCTCTAAAAGGCTCCACAGAGTTCTGCGGCAACGCCGCTCGCCGCAATGGTTAAGGATAGGGCAGGGACGCCGCTGGCGGCGAGCTCTTCGTCCCTGCCCTATGATGAAGGATAGGGCAGCGGCAACGCCGCAGAACTCTGGGGGCCCCTTAAGGCCTATGTTATACTCCCGCGGGAGCATCCGCGGAAGGGCGGGAATCGCGCCGAGATCCCTCACCTGGCCAATCGCCGCGCTCCGCCACGCCCGCCGTCCACGGTGCATCCTTAGTTCGCGGACGTTCCGCGGATGCTCCCGCGGGAGTATAACAGAGGCCTAACAAGAAGAGCTTCCGAACTGGCGGTGAGCTTTTGCGATGTAATTTTTACAGGATGTAGGGTCCCGCGTGGGGAGTCCAAAACCATAATTACTTTTTTAGGATTGCTCTTCTGTAGTCGAAAAGCGTGTGGACGCGTGAGCGCGAAGTTCATGACGCCTGCTGCCACCTAGCCCAATGTGGTGGTTGGCATAGTGGTATGTTGCAGCTTCAAAGAGCAAGGTCGTGGTTCGATTCCCCTTGTACTGCAGCTTTTGCACTTTGCGAGTTATCGTTAGTATGACCCTTTATCTCCATTTCCAACAAATGGTTGAACAAAAACACAGCAGCAAATGTCGTTTACGTTCTCTTCCCCACTCTCAAAGTTTGCACGAAACTTCTGACCTCATCACCCTCGCTCTAGGCCCAGGCTGAGTGAGGGTGATGAGGTCAGAAGTGTCGTCCAAACTTTGAGCGTGGGGGTTATTTGGGGGTGCTGATCACGAATCACCTCGGTCATCCTTGTCAAATAAAAGCGGTCATTGAGATGTGAAGCCATTCGAGGTGGAAACCAACTGAATACTTTAAGCGGTGGAAGGACATCGGTGCTACTACGTCCCTTTTTTTAAAGAGTGGTAGATAGAAGCGTAGATCTTCAGTTTGTGAGCAGTGTATTTCGCTTACATGCTTTTTTGCAATCCTCCATCATTGTTGAAGAAGGTTGGTACATCATTAGCTATTCTTACCGGTTGATTACTATGTTTTTCACTCCATCCATGTAAAGAATATAATAGAATTTGCTACAACACCTCGAAACAGCTTGTCTGTTCGAAAATCAAAAGGGGCCATGCATGCACTGTACTTGCGAAGTCGAAATAAAAATAGTTATTCATACTACGGTTACGGGTGTTACTTGGAGTGCTGATCATGAATCTGTCATCGGTTTCTGGATTTCCCGTTTTTTTTTTTGCGAAAGGTTAGAGAAGATGTGAGTAAGTGAGGGTGGTGAGGTCGGATGCACCAATTTTGCCCAAACTTTGTGCGCGGAGGATATTTGGGGTGCAGATCACGAATCTGGCATCAGTTTTTTACTTACTTAACTTGGAAGTCAAATTGTTACCTTACCACTTTCAAAGAGGTCGATGAACGTAAGCGACATTTGTTGCCGTGTTTTTGTTCCGCAATGTGTTGGAAATGGGGATAAAGGGTCCCACTGACGATAAATCGCAAAATGCAAAAACATCAGTACAAGGGGGAATCGAACCCACGATCATGCTCCTGTCAAGCTATAACATTACCACTACGCCGACCAACCACATTGGGCTAGGTGGCAGCAGGCGTCATGAACTTCGCGCGCACGCGGCCACACGCTTTTTTTCGACTACAGAAGAGCAATCCGAAAAAAGTAACTATGGTTTTGGACTCCCCACGCGGGACCCTACATCTTGTAAAAATTGCATCGCAAAAGCTCATCGCCAGTTTGGAGGCTCTCTTTGTAAGTTGTTAATGTTTCATAAGCATCAAGATTGGTAAACGAGCTTTACTTCGGCTGACGCTTAGGTGCCTTCGTCTTCTTCGGAGCCTGGAAAGTCGACAAGTGAAACTGTTCCCCCAGACGCCAGAGTAAAGAGCCGATGTCCCAGGTACAGCGTATCAACTAACCTTCCAGGGGTCAGATTGATCAACCGCTTACCGCCCTCCGGTGAAAATGCCGCCAAACCTGATGATGATGAATGTCATATCAGGTGGTTTGGGGGTATTTTCACCGTTAGAGGGCGATAAGCGATTAATGAATCTAGCCCGAGGTGGTTGCCGACGAGCACCACCAGTCACCCGTAGATGGAGATAGACGTGGGTGAGTGAGTTTGGTCCCGGATACCACCCGACTTAAGTACCCTGGAGGTCAGATCACACTGATCGAAACCCACAGAGCTAGACAGAAGGTACCAGTTCTTGAGTTGTCGCTATGCAGTCGTCTTTGCCGTTGACCTGTGTGTTCCTGGCCGCTATCCGAAGCGCCTCGAGTGTCCTACATGCTGACTGTCGTTCGCTAGGATGGAGACGGACACTTGGAACATGGCGCCATAGTGGCATGGAACCCTGTGCTCTCCCCAAGGAGTTGATACATTGGGTTTTTGAGGCCGTCTAAAAGCTCCTTGACCCTTATACACAACGGTCTGCCTTTTCCCCTATGTACTCCTGCCCGCACATTCTATATGACATGAGGTATAGCACCCTGACATCATGCAGTCTCCCTCCTTTCCGTTACATGAAACCATGCAGGATGGAGTGGAGCACCTCCGATCGTAAATTGTGTTTCGGAGCAATTGCCCCTTCAGTTCGTGGGAGTCACCTCGACCACCCTCACCACTTCCAGAGATCCGCCTTGCAAACACACCAGGGATGAGCGGATAACAAAATTTTGAGACCCGGATAGCGGATAACGAATAATTTTGCCCAAAAATCGCCGGATAACGGAAAAACGGATAAGGAGCAAACAACAAAAATAAAACTGGGCCTAAAATGCTCTAGTTTCAACAGCAGACATGGAACGCATCTGCTGTCTTACTGTACGTCTTTTCTAAGGACTTTAATCGAGTTTTTTTTTATTGAAACATGGTGCAGTCACTTTATCAAGGCCGTATGGGATTCTCACGAAACTTCGGTAAAAGGAAACACTTCTTCATTGCCAACTCATCATTGAACAAGTAGCAAGATCACCAAGCTGGAAATAAAACTGTTCTCCAAACTCTACTCTGCCGATGTTTCTCCATGATCACCTTAGTCAAAGTCTGGAAAAGACAGGAGAGCCGGAGAATTTGTTCATCCAAGCACATTTCTAGAAGTACAATTTACAATTTTTCATATTTTTGCCGTTCAAAACGAATGGGAAGAACGAGACAAAGGATGCGTAAAACAGGCCAATTAACAGTATGGAAACTATGTCAGCCCTGGAGGGAGAGAATGTGAGGCTCATTCACCTCTTATTCACTCACACTTCTCCTCACCAACTCGCCCGCATCTTGTCGGTTTATGTTGTCTGGTTATTTTACTGATTAATCGTCAGGTTTTCTTTTTGAATTAAGGCTGTGGCCAAACAGAATGATCCTTGGATGATTGGCTCCTCTGCCTCGTGACTTTTCTGTGCTAGGCCGACTCAGCCGAATAAAGTCTCCATCACAATCTTGGTTTCGCAGCTTCACGCGGACTGATACTGCTGTCCGACAGTATCCCAAGATCTAAGAAGAACGTGGAATGAGATGGATGAAATACCAGCTTTCTACAGGCTAGCTATTGCAAGCCATTGTGCAGTCCATTTTTAAAAGCCTTAAAATTAAATGAAAAATTATTGTCCCGGACCCCTCTCTTCCCACAAGCCATACAATAGCAGGTCTGCCCAGTAAAATGTCGATTTCACGATCCTAGCTACCCACAAGTTGGGTACGCAGTTTCTCCCACTTTTGACTGCAATCTCCGCGGTAAAGTGATGGTACTTTTGAGTGTCCGCGTTCAGCTTTGCTCACCAAGTGAGCAGTTTCCAGTGGCACCACGTGGAGGAACGGACATCGCCACCATTTTTATTTTTTTTTGCCTTTATTGTTGTCATTGTTGTTATTGTAATTCGCTGAGCAATTCTTCTTTCTTTTGGGTTTGAGTTTTCGTGTTTTTCGTGTTGTTATTGTTACTATCCTATGTTTTTGGTTGACTGAGGACTGCGCTGAGACGAGAGCAGGCGGCTGAGGTCACTGGTCATCCGAAGACGTCGCTGGAGGGAGCAGAATTCTGCACAATCCCTTCAGTGCCCCATCCTTCTAGTACCAAATACTATCAACCCTGAGGGCTGGAAGGCTTGGACGAGCTGACGGCGGAAGCCACCGAACCAGGTCACCCGGAATCGATTGCACCGGCGACGGCCGCCGGCACCTCCTCCGACTGCGCTCCACGCGCCGTCGGAAAGATGAATTGAGGGGGCGCGTGGAGCGCAGTCGGAGGAGGTGCCAGCTGTCGCTGGTGCAACCGATTCCGGCCTGGTTCGGTGGTTTCAACCGCCAGGCTAACCAATCCTTATTGTCGTTTTGTTGTTGTTTTGTTTTTGTTTGTATTTATTATGTATTATTTATTTTTGTTGATTATTTTATTGTTATTATTTATTATTTATTATTGTTTTGTTTTTTGTTTTTATTTTTTTGTTTTTTCTTTTAATTATATTTACATTTTAATTTTGTTTACTTCTTAGTTATTACTTATAATTAGATTTATAGTTTTATTTTTAATCTTTTTCTAATCTTTAGTTTTTTATATTTACACTTATTTGTTTACCTTATTGTTTATTTTTCTTTATTTTGTTTTTGTTATTTATTTATATTTCTTATATTTTATAGCATTTTATCAACGTTTTTTTACTTTTTATTTTAAGTTTGCATTTATTTTACATTTATATTTTTATTTCATTGTTTTTTGTTTTTTATGGTTTGTTTATTGCTTTATTTTATTGAATTATTTATTTTTGATTTATTTTATATTTGCGTTTTATTTTATTTTTTCCATATTTTTATTTTTATTTTCATTTTATTTTGTTTTTCATTTTTCCACTTTATATTTTTACTTTATTTTATTTTATAGAATATTATCGCCATTTCTTATTTTTATTTTTTATATTTTGTTTTCACTTCCTATTTATTTTTACACTTATATTTTTATTTCATCGTTCACTATTTTATCTTATTTTATTTTATTTCATCTATATTTTTATTTTATTTTGTTTTTTACTTTATACTTCTTGTATTTTTTCCTATTTTATCTATATTTTGATTTTATTTGATTTATTTTCATTATACTA
The DNA here is from genome assembly GCA_947396885.1 of Heligmosomoides polygyrus polygyrus. Lineage (NCBI taxonomy): Eukaryota > Metazoa > Nematoda > Chromadorea > Rhabditida > Heligmosomidae > Heligmosomoides > Heligmosomoides polygyrus. The sequence goes on from OX377204.1 coordinate 304,314, forward strand.
CCTATGTTTTATATTTTTTATTTTTTATTATTTTTTGAAAAAGAATACGCTACTGACGTACCTTGATACCTGGAGCAGATGTCGCGCCGCGATGCTGCGAGAGGGAGTGGGGCAGGTGGCGGCGTCGTCGAAGTTGTCTGCAAATATGTAGGGTTTTTAATTTAATTAATTTAAAATCAATTAAACCAATCTCCCGCCCACCTACCTGCCATGATGAAGCGCGGTGCGGCGGGTATCGCGACACCCGGCGTGGTGGACGAGCCAGCCGCTTTTATATGGCCACGGAGTGAGGTCGACACATGCTGGGGGCGGCGTGCAGGTGCCCCGAGGAGAGATCTCCGCTCTGGGGTCGCAGCCCCGCGGGTCAACCGACCCGACAACAGCCGGCGGCACCCGCCAGTTTTCGAGTTCTCGCCCTTGGGCCGGCCCGTGTCCTGCGACGTAGGGGGCCGGGGCTGGCGACGACGGACCCTATTCGAAATTCAGACCCAGACGGCATGCAGAGAGATATGAAAACTAGAAAAGCGGAAGTGGATTGTCCCTTAAAGGCAATGTTGAACTAGAATTAGAATGAAGCTCCAACATGCGCGACGGGAAATCAATTTGGTACAGTTCAGTTGCACTATTTAGATTTTTAATAGAGAGGATCAATTCCTTAACATTACGAAGGTGCCACCAGTACCAGCGTACAGAAAATGCTTTCAGAAAATCGTTTCTATAAACACACCTCAACAATTTGTAGGAGCTCGATTCATCTAGAATGAACCTGTGCCCATTTTGCTTGTATTCATTTCTGCTCAGTGGTATGCGTTTGATGCGTTACAACAGTCTATCAGTAAAAACTAAAATACCATGGCAGCATGCTACCTACACACTGCAATCGTGGAAAAGCACGTTAAATTCGGCACTAAGCAATTCCTTTTGGGATGTGCCAGGCCCTCCACTTGTGACCGCCAGTAATATTACCAAGGCTGAATGCATTCTTGGTCTGCACATGGCTTGTGGTGACAAGCTGATGAACGGCAATGGCCGTAGGAATAAATAGGAAACAAACAGGAAATCCAGATCACCAAGGGTCACCAAACGCACTAACATATGTGAGGGTGTAGTCTACTTTGGGCTGCTTTCAAGGAACGAAACTATGGATTCGAATGTCTACTGACTTCATCTCTCGCAATTGGACGAAGAAATCAAGAAAAAACGCCCTGAAATGGCCAATCGCAAAGGCTTGATGCTCCATCTTGACACCAGGCCCACACCTCCTTGATAACCCATCAGGATTTAACAGAGCTCAAAGGGGAACTGATGCCACATCCACCCTAGCCGTGGCCTATTACCATGAGATTACCATTTGTTTCGCTCTCTGCGAAACCATTTGAATGGTAGAACCTTTGATTCCGATCCAACTACCAAAAAATGAGGCGCACCAGTTCCTTGCTTCTAAAAACCAAAACTTCTTCGAATGTGGAATTTTTCAACTTACCGTAAGATGGCCAAAGGTCATCTTACAAAATGGACAATATATCATTGATTGATGTTGATTAATGTTTGCTGTTAGTACAAATAAATTCCCTTTGAAAAATACGAAAAAACGACATTAATTAGCGAGCAAGTCGATAGTTTTCGTTACTATATATATGCGTTCGTGCCGTTAAATCCCGAAACCAGTCACCTTCAGATCTCCCGGATAGTGTTCTCTTTTTGCCGTAATCTCCCTCGAATTGCCTTCTCCTACGGTGCTTCACGATGAGAAATGAACGCTAGCACTTCAACCTCTCATAACACCTCTACCTCTTACTGTACCGTTGGGTACTAGATAGAAGTTCGTAGAAGTTCCTACAAGTGGATATTCTTCTCGTTGCGGACATAGATCGGCATTAAGTGTTCAGAGCTTTTTCAGTTTACAAGGCATTGATTTATGCCTTGTGAGCTCAAAAACCATCCGTCGTAGCTATGTGAGTGATGCCGAGAGTTTAGCTTCGATTTTCGACACTCGAGCTATTCATCGTGAGTTCCGTCTCTCCCCGCTCCACCCCCCCCCCCACCACGTCGTTGGACATGAGATCTTCGGCCATCTTAAGAAGCCTGTTCGTTCGCTATTCAAGAAGTGCAGAATATTGCGTGGCTGTTGTAGTTTCGAATTCGATTCCCATTCGGGAGTATTTTTCAAGCGCTTTCGCGTCTCGGAAACAATTTCCCATTCTGTGCTTTCCTCAAAGACTATCGTAATGTGTAGCGCACTTTTATATTTTTACTTAAACGTTTTTTGTATTTTTATTGCGCTTTTTTATGCGCTATGCGAGAAAACGAGCATAATAGAGTAAGAATGTAATACATATTTAACGGCCTTAAGTGTTTCTCCAATGGATCGTTCCCTAAATTCGAATTCATCTCGATCTTTAATCGAATGACCTGTGCCGGTTTTTTAAGAACAGACTTTTCTACATTGAATCATTATCTGCTTAATATTGATTGGCCCAAACTATTTGATTGATACACCTCTGTAAATGACGTTTATGAGCGATTCTGTCTACCCTTTATAAAGCGATTTCTTTGTTTGTCCTTTTCAAAATTCCAAAACTCCAAAATGTTCACGCATCTCAAACTTACTGGACCAAAAAACAAAGCGAAGAACGTTGTAATCCTTTTAACTGAATCTATGAAATCATGAAAAATAACCCGCTTTAACTCAGTAAACTCTAGGAGTCATAACTCTGCTATACACTCAGCGATGCCCACTCGATTACTTAACTCTTTTGTGAAGATTAGTTGGTTTTACTAGGAGTGCCCTTGGCATAAATTCCTGATCAACTGGGGTGCCTGAAGTGGTGGAATGCGGATTATATAAAATGTCTGACGGAGAATTTAAAATGTGCATACCAGGCTGTCCAATACTTCTTCTTCTTCTTCTTCTTCAGCGTTTGTCCCGCATCATGACGGGGTCCGCTTTTCTGGTGCCATGTCGCCATCTTTCCCGATCCCGTGCTAGATCAGGGTGGACACCAGCTACTTTAAAGTCCTTGTGTAACGTATCAGCCCAGCGCTGCTTCGGGCGTCCTCTAGGCCGTTTTCCAGACACTACGAAGTTAAGGCCTATCTTACGGACGCTGTCTTCCTTTCCACGCAGAACGTGGCCGTACCATCGTAAGCGAGCTTCACGCATCTTGTCCGCAATCGGCGCGACACCGAACTTCTGCCGAATAGCCTCGTTTCGGATGCGCTCCAGGCGCGTGACTCCAGCCATCCAGCGCAGCATCTTCGTTTCCATTACGCTGAGGCGACTTTCCGTTTCCTTTGTCGCAGGCCAACACTCAGCTCCGTACATCGCTACCGGCCGGACGACGGTTTTGTAGATCTTCGACTTTAAGCGCTCTGGCATCTTCTTGTCGCAGAGTACTCCAGTCAACGAGCGCCACTTCGACCAAGCTGCACTCACGCGTGAGTTCACTTCAACCATCAGACTGCCATCAGAGGCTATTGCTGATCCCAGGTATTTATACACCGAAGTGCGTGCAAGCTCAGTACCGTTAATCTTAATGGAGCCGGACTCATTTACGTCAGTCGTGAAATACTCGGTCTTCTTGACGTTCAATTTGAGTCCGAACATGGCCAGGCGGTCGCACCAAGCTTGCACCTCTCGCTCGAGCTCACCTTTGTCTTCGCAGGCGAGCATCACGTCATCAGCATATAGCAACGTCCAAGGGACGGGCTTCTGAAGATCTCGCGTAATGGCATCCATTACGACAACAAAGAGGAGTGGGGAAAGCGCAGATCCTTGGTGCACCCCAACAGAGATGGGAAACTCCGTCGAGATTCCTGCTGCCGCTTGCACACGACTCTTTGGACAAGAGTATAGCATTCGCACCCACTCTACAAGTTCTTCGGGAACACCGTGCTGCCGTAGGGCGTACCATATAACCTCACGCGGTACGCGATCGAAGGCCTTCTCCAAGTCGAGAAAGGCAAGATGCACCGGCCTCTGTTTCTCGCGATGCTTCTCTACCAGAAGACGGGCGGCATGTATGGCATCGATAGTGCCACAACCAGCCACGAAGCCGCACTGATTGCTGGAAAGCTTGACGATATCGCGAATTCGGCTATCGAGGATTCGCTCGAAGATCTTCATGCTGTGCGAGAGCAACCGAATCGGACGGTAATTTGAGCAGTCTGCAGGGCTGCCCTTCTTCTTCCAAATCGGGATCGTCGTACTTTCCTGCCAAACATCAGGCACCTTCTTCTCCGCTACAACCTGGTTGAAAAACTTGGCCAACCACTCAGCAGAGTACCAGAACTTCGACTTCCATAAGTCAGCTGGCAAGTCATCTGGACCGGTCGCCTTGCCTGGTCTCATCATCTTCAGAGCCGCGTCAGTTTCCTCCACAGTGATTTTGTGGACGGGACCGTGGATAGGAGCCACAGAAGGGACGGCCGGATGAGAGAACTCTTCAGTCGAAATTCCCTCGAAATAATCGCACCATCGCTTCAAGGCCTTTTTGCGCTCTGTCAGAAGATGGCCGTTCTCATCATTGATGCCAAAGAACTTCTCTATATCCTCGGATTGGCGATGACGGTTTTTCGCAAGTCGGTACAGATACCGCTCGCCATCGCGCGACTCAAGCTTTTCGTAGACATCATTGTAATGAGTGGCTTTTGCTATGGCCACAGCCTTCTTGGCAGCTTTTTTCGCTTCGTGGTACTTTTGCCAATTATTGGCGGTCTTGTCGCCGAGAAACACATGATAAAGGGCTTTCTTCTCTCGAACCTTTTCTTTCACATCGTTCGTCCACAGCCATGCCTGCATGTCGACCTTTCGTCGTCCAGGCTTCGTAGTGCCAAGTTCTGACCTCGCAGCTTGAAGTATCGCGTCGGTCGCTTTCTTCCAAGTTTCGTCGACAGTCGTGACTGTCGGTAACCGTACGCGAGAAATCACAGCTGCTTCTTTCTCTTTCATTCGCCACCACTTGATTCTCGCAGCACCGCATCGCTCAACCTGCTGCAGCCTCGGAGGAGCGATCTTCAAAGTACAGATCAGCGGACGATGCTGTGGGGCGACCGTTTCATACGGCACGATCTTCGCGTCTGTGACGAGATTTCGGTCACGATCTCTCACAAGGACGAAGTCTATCTGCGTCTTGGTGTTCCCACTATAGAACGAGATAAGGTGGGAGTTGCGTTTGCGAAACACGGTGTTCATTATGGTGAGGTTATGCGAATCCGCATATTCAAGGATACGCTCACCATCTGTGTTACGCAACCCATAGCCGAATCCACCATGACAGCTGTACCCGTCTTTCGTAGCGCCTACGTGCCCATTGAGGTCACCAGCGACGATGATGACGTCCTTCGACGGTACCTCTGCTGTCTTCTCATCAAGCAGGCTCCAAAACTCATCCTTGGCTTGATCGGAACAGCCAGTCTGCGGAGCATACGCAGAGAAGAAGTGGAAGAGTCGCTCCTTAGCGGCGACAACGATCTTCATCAATCGATCGTCGAAGCGCTCGACGTTTACAATCGAGTCTCGGAAACGCTCGGAGACGATTATGCCAACACCACTGGTGGTCCTGGGACTTCCACATAGAACAGCCTTGAAGCCACGTCCTATATCTCTTGCCTTGCGGCAGGACCACCTCGTCTCCTGCACCGCACAGAAATCAACTCTTCTACGCTCCAGTGCTTCTACCAACTCGCACGAGCGGCCCGTCAACGTACCCACATTCAGCGTTGCTACGCGGGTCCTGCTTACGTTACGGGACTTTCGGACTAGCTCAGTTGCCCCCCGATGCCGTCCTCGCACCAGGGACCCTCCCATACTTCTCACACTCGCCGGGCTTTGCGAGTGCGCGTCGGCTCCCGCGGACGCCGTAGCATCATCTCGAAAAACATGAACTGACATACACCCATACGATGTGACATTGGGTTGTTCGTAGGCCGGCCTGTCACCAGGGCCTGTCGCCTGCATTCGAATGTCCGTGCTTGGCTTAGCTCGCAGAGGCGAGCAGTTTCCAGTGGCACCACGAGGAGGAACGGACATCGCCACCACCAGGCTGTCCAATACTCCTGTCCGAAAATTTTCAAAATTCTATAATTTTCCTTGAAAGTGCTATAATATCAGGCAAGTGTAAAAACCTTTTAGAAGGTTCTCCCAGAGTTCCACGCTAGGGGGTATATAAGGCGCAGTCGCCGCGTCTAGCTACCAGTACAAGCTAAAATGGACCAAGGTCGAATTCGTACGTTCGTGTACTACGAGTGTCGCGCAAGGAGTTTCTCGAGGACCTGGTCACTGGGGGTGAGAGCTGAGTGTTGTCCGCATCGCAAGGAGTTTCTCGAGGACCTGGTCACTGGGGGTGAGAGCTGCGTCCTCTACGACAACGTCGCCCGCCGTGCCGTCTGGATCCCACACGGAGAAGAGCCGGCGACGACGCCGAAAGCCGACCTGCACCCGCTGAAGATCATGCTCTGCTGCTGGTGGGACGTCAAAGGCATGCTGTACTTCGAGCTGCTCCCGCAAGGCAGGACGGTCACCGCCTCCATCTACACCGATCAGCTCGAGAAACTAGCCGCCGCCGTCCGAGAAAAGCGTCCCCGACGGGCCTCGGTCCACCTGCTGCACGACAACGCGCGCCCCCACGTGGCGACACTCGGCTGGGAGACGGTTGCCCATCCGCCGTATTCCCCGGACCTCGCCCCCTCCGACTTCCACTTGTTCCGTCCGCTAAAGCACCATTTGGCCGGAAGAAAATTCACCAACTACGACAACCTCAAATCCGACATCGCGGACTTCTTCGAGTCGCAGCCCCCGGAGTTCTGGGCGAAGTGCATCGGCGACCATCCCAATCGATGGACCACTGTTTTGGATAACTGTGGTGATCATATTGTTGATTATACTTGTTTTTCAATAAAGTTGAAAAAAATTAAAAATGGCGAAATTTTCGGACAAGAATTATTGGACAGCTTGGTACAACCAGCTATGTCGACTGCTGGATGATGGCTCCTTTTCCCGCACTACTCATCTTCTAGCACGGTTGCGCAATAATCGTTGGAGTAGAATGCACTGAGTCTGATGATACATAAAGAAAAGGTGTCTATTGCCTTGCCGACAGGTAGTCACAGTAGGCGGAGTGCTTATCGAACGCGATCGTGCGCCAAACATCGACAATGGATTACTCCGATCGTTTTATTTTCTTCTTTGGGCCTCTTACCGTCATTGCAGTAAAGAACTGGTTTTACTATATAGAATAGTATAGCAGGATATGGTGGCGCACTATCTTTAGAACTGCACCTATGACACCCGTCCGCCCTCTGTCGCATGAACACGATTTATTCTCCGATGTACCCGTTCTCTACAAGGGACACCAAGTGAGGGTTCCAATCCCAAGTGATTAATCTCCAGAGACATAAAATTAATCGGCATTTGTCCACCGGTCGATACCGTTTACTGACCGACGGCAGTAATACTTCTCTGATTCATGTAGTCGTTCTCCCTGCCCCCCCCCCTCCCCTCCCACCTTACCCATGTGCCGGCAAAGGAACGGCTGAGAGTAAAGCACGCGCACGCTCGCTACACGAAGCCTTTAAAAGGTCATCTGAAAATTCGACGCATGCTATGCAAAGCCCTATCGTTGCACGTCTTCTTGGAACTGGAAGCACGTTGTACGACGTCTGGGTCACGTGTTCCGTACGCATGCTGCGCAACGTTTGTGACACATTTGCTGAGTACCGAAGCAAATGTCACAATGTTGTCACGACGTCTATGACACGCATTCCTCATCCCGCGACATACGTTGGAAGATATTGTGAGAAAATGCTGATCTCTCCTTACTGGTCCTCCCTTAATGTTGCTATAGACGAGTGGTTTGTTCAGCGTAGCCAAGATTGGTACAACTCTTTATTGCCGCTTACGTTTCGGCGTCGTCGCCTTCTTCAGAGCCTGGAAAAGTCGAAGTCATCTGAGAAGCTACCCTCCCAAATGCCACTTCGTCCTGCAGGAACCCATCAAAAAGGCTAAGAGACTACGAAAACGATGCCGAAAGGAGTCGAAAACATGGCTAACCTTAGATGTGGACAAAAGGCGTCCACCGTCACCCTGGCTGGACGAAAGATGGGTGAATGTAGGGGAGGGTAGCTTCTCAGATGACTTCGACTTTTCCAGGCTCTGAAGAAGGCGACGACGCCGAAACGTAAGCCGCAATAAAGAGTTGTACCAATCTTGGCTATGCTGAACAAACCACTCGTCTATAGCAACATGAAGCTGCATTTTGCGGACTACTGCCTACAGCATCCCCGAGCCGCAGCCGGAACAATTCGATCTCCACAGAGTTATTGCGTGCAATTTGCGAGTGATTGCGCCTACTCGCTCTGAAGAAGGCGACGACGCCGAAACGTAAGCCGCAATAAAGAGTTGTACCAATCTTGGCTACGCTGAACAAACTACTCGTCTATAGCAACATCAAGGATGCCAAGGTTCATCGAGAGTCGAACATGGAAGGTCCTCCCTTATTTTACCGGTTTCCTTACTGATGTCTCTTATTCCTCTGAATCACGACGCCCATTGGACGACGGCTTTGGGAGGTCTTCTGAATCCCTACGCACGACTGAACGTGAATTGGTGAACTTGTCTTTAGCTGCATAAACATTGTATTCTGAGCAAATAAACAGAACTGCCATTGTTCCTTGCCCTTTGCATCCTAGAATAATCACGTGTTTTCCTAATTGTATGATATATCTTTACATCATCCCCATACATTTTTATAGAAATTCCAAGATTTTGAATTAGCTTTGCTAAGTCATTCATAAAGATTCTGAAAAGACTTGGTGAGAGAACTGCCCCTGATGTACTCCGCTTGTGGTAGGCTTAAGTTCAGAAAATTCAGAAAAAAATCAGAAATCTAATTTGACTTGGAACGTTCGGCCGGACAGATATTCAGCGATGTATTTGACAAGAATCGGATGAAACTCCAACTTCTCTAGTTCTCTGTCTGGGATCCCCGACTCATTCTACCCCAAAGGCACATCATGAGGACCGACTGTATGGGTATTTGTTCTAGCTCAATTCTGTACGTACCTCTTCTACCATCTCTGTAGTATAGTCCACGTGGGTCCTTCGTTTCGTACTCATCTTGTGACTCATCGGAGCGAATTGTTTACGGTAAATGTGATTGCTCACACGTTTGCCTTTCTGCAGACGTTGGAGTCAGCGCTCTGGTAAGAACGTATGCGCCTTTTATTTGTTCCGGTGTGGCGGCTGCAAAACATCTTCGACGACGCCATGTTCTCCATGTGCTCTACATTTCCATTTTCGCTTGATATTTGTTCAGCATGAGGCGAGTGTAGCGCAGTCGGAGGAGGCGCGACTGTCGCGTGCACCCGATACCAGGTTCCTGGTTCGGATTTCCCGCCTAGGCCAACCAAGCCTTCCATCCCTCCGGGGTCGGTGAATTGGTACCAGACTTGTCTGGGAAGGATAGAGCGCTGACTTGTTCATCGGCTGGCCACCGCAAGTCATTGTATGGCCAAATACGCATTCATGTCGCCTCCACGACATCCCGTAGAAGTAGAATGCGCTGGCGCATCCCAGAAGGGATTGAGCAACGCCGTCCTTTATCCTTTATCCTTTATTTATTCAGCTGCCTGATGTCTTCTAGAGCGAAAGGAAGCTAGAACTTCATATATTCCTTAACCGATGTATATATATATATATATATATATATATATATATATATATCTCCGTAGCCAGAATTTTGGAAACGAAACTGACATGGTAGCCGAACAACCTGTGTCGACTATTTTTTCATGGTTCACGTAGCTTATTTCTTCACCTCTTTCACCTGTCACCTGTCGCCGTATTGGGCCTCGAGTCGCTCAGGGCCCCAGCATTGTCTCCATGCGTCCACATCGCGTGCCAAAGTGTTCCTGTGGATCCTCCCCTCTCGACGGATATGAAGATCGTTATATGGTTCGTTTAGAGACTTTAGGAATCCGATCAACACGTTGGCAACCGTGCTGGTGTTCCTTTGACATCCCCGGAATCCCCTCGTCCAGCTATGTAGTGTCTGCGAAGCGCACTGTATGGCCGGCCCACCTAATTTTCGACGACTTCGCCCATGCGACAGCGTCTCTGATGCTCTAACGTCGACGAAGCTCGGACCGCGGGGTACTCTCAATTTCCTGAACCGTGTAACTCAGAGCAATGTATTCTCCATTTATTACAAGAGGCAGTTCTCTACGGAGTCATAGGCGGCGTGAAGAGGCGGTATTTTCTCGTCTCGGTCAGTCCGATGACGTCGGACTTGATCTTCGTGCCTTGCCTCGTTAGTTCCTCGACGGATGCTTCCGATACGAGCGTGCGAGCCTTGAAAGTACAGGGGCCGGATTCATCAAAGTTACTGCAGTAACTTTAACGGAGAATTGTAAGCAAAAAGCTCAGATAACGTGGATTATCAAGCAATATGGTGAGCGATAAGCCACGTTACCTGAGCTTTTCGCTAACGATTCTCCGTCAAAGTTACTGCAGTAACTTTGATGAATCCGGCCCCAGATCATCATCTTAGTCCTTCTCAATTTGCGCAGGCTGGTTAGGCCCTGAGATTTGAGCAGCCTCTTCGTACTCGTCCTTCCCATCGCTGCAGAAATGGGGGCTCTTTCGTGGTCAGGGGATGAGGCCCTTTAGTGCTGCTGTGTTTGACTGGATTACACTACACACGCGAAGTCAAACTCCGTCGTGTGGGCGAGGAACTCCGGGCAGCCAGCCTGACTGCCTGAAGGGACGGGGTGAGAGTTGAGGCGGCCTCGAATCGCCTTACATGTACTCCCAGTCTACCGAGTGCAAGCTTTTGGCCGGGCCGACACAGTTACAATCCGCACAGTCACGGACACATCCACGCACACTGTGCATGAACATGCCGGTCCCACGCACAAGGAACAAGGAAGAGCAAGGCGCCCATCCCATGCATCCCATCTGCGTCTTTGGGCTGTACACGGTCGCATTTGGTTCGCTGTTCGTTCCCCTATCCACCACCTAGGGACCAGCCGAGTTCCCCGAGACTGAGACGGTCTGAGAACTCTCTACCAAAAGAGTCCGTAGAGTATCTAAAGAGGGAGATCCGTGGAAAGCATCTGTTTTGCCTTCTGACAATGCTGAACTATGGTCTGCAGCTCGACTGCATATCAGACAATAGGGCGAAGACTTGCCTTTAGTTAACGCTTGACCGGCATCAGTCACGTAAGGAGTAATTGGATGCGCTCTCCAACGCTTGAAATGCAAGTACTGGCACTGCTTAACAGTGGAGCCACCTCACTAGCTGTTCCAGCTGGCTTCGCCTCATTTAATTGTCATCAGGATAATCGTTGGCTAACTCTTCCATGTAACCTCCCCACAGGCCTTGTTCACTTCGTCTCTTAGCACTACTGTTACAGTTCCTTAGCACTGACAACGAGATCCCAGTTGTAAGATTCTGTGCTCGTTCAAATTATCTACGGGAGAAGACTGTAGGCAGTCCAAAGCAGACACAATATTGACAGAAGGGGATCAATCCTAGTCGGTGGTGGGGAGGAGGCGACCGAACCCTAAAGAGGTACTTGCAATCCCGCTTCCATGCAAGAACAACTCCTGCCCTGAAACTGCCCGATAGCTTTCGAGAATTATCCTAGTCAGAGAGGGGCATTCCGACTTATTTCTTCAACACCAGTTTCAGAGTTAAAAATGAGCAACAATACAACGACAGCTTGCTGAACTGATTTATTGGTGGTCATTGTTTCGCAGCATTCTATCCTGGAAACGCTACCCTACGTGTGTTTACCTCACTTTTGTAGTGGTGCACCCTCCTCCGCTAGGACATATGGCGAAGAGGTGTTCCCTACACTGCCCTCAGAAAGAGGCGGAGCAAAGGGCGCGCCGAGGACGAGATGTCCGGGTCCCCGCAATCACATGAAGGCATCGCATTTCTAATCACTTCCCTTGACCTGGCAGCTCTGTCCTGAACAGGTTTCGTTCTTGAGACAAGAGTCAGAGTGCTGTACACCATATTTGGAGAAAACGACTTTCAGCTGCAGAGCAAAGGCTTTCTTCATGTCCCGCCATTGCTTAATACTAAGGCGTCGTCCGCATTTTCCGATAAGTACAACAACATCTTAACGAGATTTCTCATGACTAGAAAGTTAGCCAATATGAGGAGAATTGTTTGATCCTTTGAAATGAGAGGACAGTGACCGGTTTTACGCACAATTTCAGATACTCGTTTTTCAGATTTCAATGTAGAGACCACCGACTCTTGACCGGAATCACCCATAGTCTCTCGTTGTAGCGCAAATTTGAAGAATCCACCTCCTCCTCTCAACTGTCTCCACAACCGAACTGACTAAAAATTGAATTCGGATTTCCCCATGAGATGCACTCCTCAATAGTCTTCTATCAGCTGTTAGGTTTTTGGACGACGTCACGCCAATAACGATGGTTTCGCGCGCCGCAAACTTGTCCAAATAGGGCGGCGCGAGTGGGGCGGGAAGTGGGCGGCGGGCGGGATCGTGTAGGGAACGAACCCTCCGGACATATTCGTCTCAGTCAACAGCACAGGATTACAAGTGTAGCTCTTACGCCGGAAACAGAGTCTTGCTAGACCGCACCGCGATCTCGTCCATTTCTCAATATCGTGGTGGGACCCATGCCGTCACTGTGGTGAGAGTTGCACCGCGGACGAGTCGTCGCGATGCTGCATGCCGCGACGTGCCGCTAATGCAACCGCAGTTCTAGGCGGGATTCTGTCGCAGTGTCAGGCACTGCGACACTGTTCCGCTGAGGGGTGTGGTCCACTTCAAACCGTCTCGGCTGCGGAGTAGGACTAGAAAATTCTTCTTTTTTTTGATTTGATGAATTTTTTTGGGCGCTCTCATTTGTCGCTGACGAAGAAGTGGATGACGACGGCATTGCACCCTATGAAGCTGTCCCTCTAGACAGTTCCACAGTACGCAGCATTGCGTACAGTAATCCTGTTGCGGCATCTTGCCTCGTCAAAAGCCGCCAGGTTCATTTCGGCATTGCGACATGCCGGCCGCAAAACCCTATATCCGGTCTTAGTGATCGTTTAGTGTGCACGTGATGCACGACGTGATGTTATTTTTTAAATAATGTTATAAATTAGGTTGTCCGGAAAGTTCTCAGCGTTTTGATTTGAACCGCCTTATCTTTCTCAAATCGCATCGGATTTAGTTCTTCTTCTTCTTTAGCGTCTGTCCCGCTTCGTAACGGATCCGCTATTCTGGTGTCATGACGCCATCTTTCTCGATTCAGTGCTAAGTCAGGGTGGACACGGCAATCTTCAGGTCCCATATGTTACGTATCAGACCGTAGCGACGTCCGTTCCTTCATGTGGTGCCACTGGAAGCTGCATGCTCTGCAAGCTGAGCTAGTCACAGACACTCGACTGCAGGCGACAGTCCCTTGTGTCACCTCTCGATTAGGCTTGGTTGTATAATTTTTTTTCAAACGAATGCCTCCAGCTGCCTACCAACAAATAATTGCTTGTGAAGCAACAGGACTCGCCCAGTTTACCAAGTTCTTTTCTTATGATGGAATTGTTGCCTCAGAAGTATGGACGTTGAGTTTAATCTGCTTCATTTTCGAGACGAAAATCCTATTATTAAAAGGATTGGGTAAAATGAGTGGCCATGTTATTTCACAAACAATCATTTAATGGTACGCAGGTGAAGACATTCCTTGGAGAAGAACTTCAGAGGCCTCCCAACTTCTTCAGAGGTTTTTCGGACACAGCACCGACCTGCTCTGAGAATATCGTTTGTCTAAATATCCTGAATCCTGAACGCATCTGTACTAGTGGCCGACATTAGCCATGCATCCGCAGTGAGGGTTATATTTGGCTGAGATTGTTTTGCTCGTATGCACAACACCATAACCGCCGTCAGCCACATGGGCCCCACGACTGCTTCAGTTGCGCTCGAAATTGGTGTCGGCTGAGCGGTTTTGTTGTCCTCTTCACTCACTTCAGCTACTCCGAGCTCCACCACTTCTGCTTCTCCATTGCAAACACACGCCAGCTGTCCACTCGTTCTCATTGTCGCTCTATTCAATCAACTGACGGCAGAGTCTGACGACAATTCTCTACCTATGAATGCGCTGCGCGTTTTATTCTCAATTCGCGTTTTATTCTGAATTCGTTTAAACTTCTGGTAAGCACACCTGCAGCGCCAGACTTTTCCAACTTTTCCACCGAATCATAGATTGTTGTTTAGGGCTGTTTTATTTACGTTATTCGTCACCCTTTATGATTGTCGTTACACATTCATGCGTATTACAATGCTCTGACAATCCATATAGCTACGCCGAGGTGGACGTCTTCCATACATATATTAAGCTGGTGCATAATTTTTGTCCGTAAAAGAACATCTCTTTGGGCGCGTGTAGTGCAGTCGGAAGAGGTGCCGGCTGTCGCGTGCCTTCGGTACCAGGTCCCTGGTTCGGATTTCTCGACCAGGCCAACCAATCCTTCCATGCCCCTGCGGTCGGTGAATCCATACCAAACTTGTCTGGGAAGGATAGAGCGCTGACTTGATCATTGGCTGGCCATCGCAAGTCATTCCATAGACCAAACACGCTTTTAAATCGGCTCCACGATACCCCGTAGAAGAGGAATGCGTGGCGCATCCCAAAAGGGATTGTGTACAGTTTATCCTTTAAAAGATCAGACGAGGGCGTGGCGCAATCGCTACCACTCATATATATAAAAAATTCCATCTTCTTGCGTTTTCATACGAGCTCCCATCGTCTTAGTACCTTTTTTGGAAGCAAATTTGTCGCCTTTCAAACAGTGCTTACATTTTTGGTGCACCTTGCATTAACTGGAAATCGTAGTAAAAAACACTGATCTGTTTAAAGCGCGCTACCAACTTCTTTTGATGAATTCGGGCCACATCTGCTCGTGATAAGCTTTGAATAACTCAATCGTCAATTTTTATTAGCTGCAATAACACATTTTGAAAACCCGAAAAAAAATTGGAGCGTTTCCCTATTCATCGACGAACATTTTTTTCGATTGAACATTTACTTTATTTAAGTCTAGAAAAGTTCTCTAGGAAGCACGAACGATTTCTCATACGAATCTTTCGTCCTGTTGTTGGAATTTTGTAAGCGCCTTAACATCTCATGCTTTCTCTGAGCACATCCCCCGCCTTCCTGGCAACCGGCATCCAGGAGGACCAGCTGTGTTTCGACGCTGTTCGATGCTGGACATGCTTTTCAAATGGCCGCCATTTTCAGCAACGACCATTAAATCGCCGCCGCCAGCTGCGGCGCATGCGTGACGAGGACTCGAAAATGAAATTTTCCGCTGTCAGCATCTCCCTGCAGCTGTCCGCGACCATTTGTCACGCTCATGCCCTGCATTGTTCGCTGAACTCAACCCGGGCGATTGAATCCCTCAAGAGACTGAAAAAAGGAAGTCGAACTGCAGGGCGGCGAAGGGAGTCACTGCAATATTGGGCCGCATGGGAAGCTTTTGTGGTTTCCCACTCTTGTATTCAAGTGATCCTAACTTCTTCCGTACTTCATCTTTTAGCCTGGGCGCGTTTAGCGCAGTCGGAGGAGGCGCCGGCTGTGCACCCCAATACCGGGTTTCCGTAGAAGTAGAATACGTGGCGTATCCCAAAAAGGGGATTGAGTAACACCGCCATTTATCTCTATCTTTCATCTCTTTAGACATGACATACGATGTTACGCTTGATATTTATTTGTCAATAAGGGCCACCAGTAAATACCCTCCATTGGTAAACAACTAAGATAGTGCAGTCACCAACGGTTGGAGGCCATTTTGGGTTGTTCCTATAGACTGTCTGTGTGCGTGGTGGCCCAGTCGGAGAAGGTACCACCTGTCACCTGCACTCGCACTCGCAGTCGAGGTTCTTTGTTCGAGATCGGCTCAGGCCAACCAATCCTTCCTTAACTTCCGTTGTCGGTGAACTGGAAGCACGCTTGTCTGGGAAGAATAACACGCTAACTATCTCACCCTTGGCTTACAGTACTTCAAAACCTCCTTCAAATGTACCTTCCAAAGGTATGTAGCTGCAGCGAAACAAAAAAGAACAATAGTTGTAGAAGACGTTGTTTTCTGTGAAAAACGTTGTCGAGCTATGGCTATGGTAGAGGTTAGAGCTTAAGCTCAATGTAAGCCTAGTCGTTCGTACGTCCCTTACTCCTCTTATGCCAAGAAACCACAAGTTCGCCTCTGTGTTCTTCGCGAAGTCTCTTATGAATCTTTGGTATCGGCTGGTCACCAAAAATCATTTTATGGGTTTAGCGCACAGTCAACGTGTCTCCATATCGCGTCGCGAGCAGGTATTGCTTATCGGCTTTCCTTAGCCATGTCCCATCTTCTTACTTTTCCTTGCAGCAGCGTATTTTGAACAAATCACAACAGTACTAAGGATTTTGCAGTCACGACATCTTTATCTCTTGGAGGTAGAGTGGGTGGCGCTTCCCAAGGAAGATTGATTAGCGCTGTCTTTTATCCTTCATCTTTTTTTCTTCGACGAAATCCGCTTTTCGCCTCTAGAAATAGCAAGCGCGGTCTTCTACCGATTGAGAAGTGTCTGCTTTACCTCCCGTCCCCTATCTCCTGCCGTACTAACGAGGGGGTAACACGAGTGATACTGGAGTCTGTGATTTTATCCAGCGTTTTGCACAGCATCTGGGCATTCAGTTCGGCCGTTGGCGTAGCTATCGAGCACAAAATCCCATTAAATGTGCAATAGCTCCCACCCTCCGATTCCTTGATGAGCTTCACTCCCTCCTCTATGTAACAAGGCCGCGTTCTGGAAACGCTTTACCCTACAATGCGCGGCTTTTTCCGACAGCACTTCAGCACCGGTGGCTGCCCTGAATAGGAGTCCGGCGTCGATTATGTAAACATTAAATGTAAAGGCACCGATTTCGGGTCGTATCCACGCTCACATAGATGTATTTGCATCAGGCACATTCACCTCGGAACCACCCCACTTCCAAATGGACAGCGGTACGCTGCTCCCTGTCTCTATTCTCCATTTACACAATTTTCATGCCAAATTAGACACTCCTCTAAACAAGCCTCATGACTCTAGTATCAAGCTGAATTTCTTAAAGTACGTTTTTCACATTAAAATAGAGCCTCTCCGAGACGGTTAGAACAACTTTTTATCCAAGAAAAATCTAGTATAATTTCTTGTGAACATTTTTAATTCACCTGCCTAACACAATGTTTAAAATTTATAAAAATTATACATATTTCAATGGAAAATTTATCAGCTAGATCTTGTTTTAAAGGACACAGGTTGTGATGAAAGTATGCCGCTACTTTTGCAATTTTTTCAATTTTTTTCTCTCGTTCCATACATACAACAACTAACGACCATGTGCACCGCTATTATCTACAACACATTGCCATTTGTCAGGATCCCGCTTCTATAGAATCTCTGGGGTTTTTACGAAAAAACTCAGCGAGGCACTTTTCAAGTTGCTTCCTGTAGTCAAGTTGTTTATCCTGCAAATGGTTGGACATCGAAGGAAACAGGTGGTAGTCCGCTGGAACAAGGTTCGATGAATACGGCGGGTGGGCCAGAACACGCCATCCGAAACACTGGAGTTTCTTTCTTCTGAGTTCCCCTTGCAACCTGTGGACGGGTGTCGTGAAGGAAGAAGGTCGTGTCTTGTTTTCCGCGAAGAGCTTCTTCAACGCGATCCAACTGGCTGCAGTAGACGTCGCTAGTGACGGTAGTGTTTGCAGGTAGCATCTCCCAGTGAATGACACCTTTGCAATTCCACCGGACACTGAGCATCACCTTTTTGGGTGAATTCCCTGTCCTGGCGTGGGAATTCCTGCCACTGACGCTTTTGCATGGGTAATCATAAACTACCCACTTTCGTTGCCAGTGACCAGTTTCTCGAGTCAAGAAAGTTTCCGCCGTACAGTCAAGAAGTTCATGCACGCATCCTGGCGCACCTGTAGCTGTTAGCTGCGAAGTTCATGCACCACATCTGCATATGTGTCTTCCCAAGGCAACGTAGGTGTTGAGCTGTGGTGGTGTGATTGCACTTGAGTTCCCCTGCAGTTCGCTGGTGTAACGTCGGTAATTCTCCTGAACCAGCTGTAGAAGGCGCTGCTCATTCACTGCCACTCTGGCCTTCCAGACATGGTTGGTCCTCCAAGCAAACGTCCCAGATCTTTAACCTCTGGAACCACACCTTCGCTGTGTCGTAGGAAATATTTAGTGGTAGGACCATCGTTCCACATGTGTTATCCACCGCAAATCTTGCACTGCTTCGATTTTTGAACTCGTTAATCAGAAACAGTCGAACTTGCTTGCAGTCGAGAACGATCTTCCCTGCCATAGCCGCAACGAAGTATGACGACAGTAGTGGCAAATGTAGGTCATAGGTCAAGCCTATATATGCGTTATTGGTGAGAAATTACAGAACATTTTTCAAAAATTTGGCGGAGCGCAGAAGTGAGTGGCGGGAAACTTTCCTTACAACCTAGTACATACCTATCTTCAACCGTGCAGTTTGGTTTGAGTAGTGTTAAATTTGTTTTAAAAAGTGTTCAATTTGAAGCGAAAATCGCATATACACGCAGTGGAGCAAATAGAAGTCTTAGGAGTTAAGCATTAGAAGCAAGAGCTCTCTTCTAGATTTTCCAGAGATTCAAAAACGAATCCGAAAAGCGATACTATAGAGTGCATAGTGGACCAGGGGTGTGCGTTTCCGTTAAGCCGTTAAATTTCGGTAAAAAGTATAAATAGTTGCGTAGTATTGTTTCAATCGAGAAATATCAGTGGGACCGTTTTATATATTTATTTACAATATTCACGACAGGTGGGCGCTTTCAAATAAAACTTCTAAGCGTTTCTGAATTTTTACAACTTTCCAAGTGAAACTGAACACGTTCCAAATAAAAACGAATGCCTTCAAAATTAATTTATGAATTAAAAGTAATTAAAAGTTTTAAAAGTTATTCTCAACAGCCTTTCTCATTCTTTGAATTTGTTTTCAATATTATTACGTTATACAACTGTATGAGAATGAGTCTGAAAGGCTGTTGAAATAATTTTTAATAATTTAATAGCTCAATTTGGAAGACGTTCGTTTTTATTTGGAAGGTGTTCAGTTTGATTTCAAAAGTTGTCAAAATTTAAGAAGTTTCAAAGGTTTCATCTGAAGTTGCCTATCTGTCGTGAAGATGGTACAGAAAACGGTCGCAGTGATATTTTTCGATTGAAAAAATACTACGCAGCTATTTATGCTTATTAACGAAATTTAACAATTTAACGGTAACGCACACCCCTGTAGTGGACTCCCTAATTCACGGAATGAGAACGTTACATCCGCTTATAATCTCCCTGTTCTCACCCAAGTTCGCTCTGCCGCCCAACCGTGGCTAAGAAAGACCGTGTCTCCCGGACCAGTCCTTCCGTGTCCAGGCTGCTCGTGAAGCTTCCGTCTCCAGGCGGGTGTCGGGTTCCGGGAGGTCCTGTTTGTTCGGCAAAAACCGCTTCGTCACGGACACTGGGCCGGCTCAACGCGCTGACAACAACAGCACCTAGGCACTCGCTATCCTTCCCGTATTATTGCGACCGTACAGACTGACTGACCGGAGGGTTTGTTTGTTCTCGACCGATGACCGCCGTTTGCTCGTGATCACTGTCAGTCGAACGTGGCCGACATGTGATCACCAACTCCATGCTGTCATGCCTTCCAGCTCGTGTCAGCACTATGGCTCTGTTTTTCAGTCGTTTTTCAATCTAATTAAGGCTAGTTTCTAAATTCGACTACTTTTAAGATTTGCGATTTCCCGATTGAAAATCGAGGATTTATAAGTTTTTGCGCCTTCTTCATTTAGTTTTTATGTGGAAATTAGTGATTTCCTTTCTTAATTCAAGCCTTCTTATTTTTAGATTTTAGATACACTTCCTTTTGCACCTTTCGGGATATTTCTGTTTTTTTTTTGTTTCTTTTTGGTTCTCTGCCAAATTTATGTGTAGACATAGAAACTGTTAACGGAGCAACAATAACAGCGGCCTCATTATTTACCCTTCATTTATTTTTTCATTGTTTTTTTTCTCATTCCTCCTTGAAACACTACAGGTGCAAGTCCAATCGGCGGGGGAGGAAGGGGGAGATCTACCTGGTGTTCTCGTTTAAATTACGGTGGAAATAAAACACTGGCAACACGAAGCACATCCATGCTAGTCGTATGTCCTCTAGTCCTGCTAATCGGTCGAATGAATGCCTAAGGTAGCATTGTACAAGCCAGAAAGCGCGTTCACAGCACCCGGAGAAGTAGAAAGCGTGGCGCATCCCAAACTGGTTTTATAAACGCCGTCCGTTATCTATTATTATCCTTAACTATGTATCAGTTGTTATTGTTTATATTTTGCGTGATCTTTTTTTTTCAAAATAACAACCTTTATTCCCTAAGCATGTGTCTGTGTAATAAGCATTTGTTTAATCGTGTTGTAATGGCTTGCTATCTACAGATCTATAAAACTGGTTCTAAATATGTAGAGTCCGTAATTCAAAAAAGCTGTGGTGGAAAGCCGTTTTCGACTATTTGAACGAAAAAAAAAACGCACTCCAGGACTGTATGTCGTGCTCCAGTGCAAGCTATTAATTTCATTGCCTCAATAGTCACTATCTAACTCATTTCACTGTCGTGAGTTCATTTCTCCGCTCTCTGTGATTTCAGATGATTGCCAGCAGAATTAAAGTACCAAAGTCACCTTGCGCGCTTGGAAATGTCTCCATGGCGACACTGCTGAACTACATAGATATCTGGCGTCCTCGAAGGGAAATTAATCATTGTCGTACTTTATCAGGAATTCATGCTCCTCCTCGATGGCTTTTTGTTTAGCATTTCTATGAACACAGTCGCTGTGAAGCGATCCCAGAACGGGTTCGTTAGGAGTGAGGATCTTCTGAGAACATTTCAGCCAATAAGCAGTCGACATCGAAAATTGGCTAAATCTTTTCTGTGTTGTGTAGCTGGTTCTTGTATAGTCATTGCTAATACTGAGTGTTCTGGCTTCTGGCCTACACTAAGGGTAAGCACGGTTTCTTCATTCCCTAGCTGCTCTCGTGTTTATCAGCGTCTTTATACTGGCTTCCTCCTTCTTAGTATGTTTTGCGCTTTAATAGCGCACTGGTCGAGCGGTTATCCTGAAGATTGCTTTGCAATGGCTACTTATGTTTTGCGCATGCGTTCAATAATGATTGAGATTCTATTAGGTTGTCCGGAATGTTTTCAGCGTTTTCTGTTACCATTTTCAATAGTCTATTATAAGGTAAAAAATTCAACTTGCGTTGCGCATTAGTTCTACTTTCTATACAGAATTTTTCGCTCTATCTCACTAAATAACTTACAGTACCGGACGCATCTTTTGAATAGACGCCGTAAATCCGCGATTTTGCGATTTTTGCGTCTTTTTGATAAAACTCGCCTGAAACTCACCCGTTTGGAAAACCAAGGGAATATTTGAGCTCAGGAGCTCGAACTCTATCGTTTGGAATACACAGTTCGTGTGGAGCAGTGAAAATGTCCGAAATTGAAAACTTGCGCTCCATTGCGAAGGGTGGTCGCGGACGAGTTGTCGGTTACAAGCCATCGAAAACCGTTGCATGCTCGCAATTCCTTTAATTTGAGGTTTTTTAGAAACCACTGGTACCGTTCGATTCGACTCTTCCAGATCTATACAAACATGTATACAACTTTGACTAGCCTATTTTTGCAGTGGGTGGCCAAACGAATGACTGGAGCGCGCACTTTGCGGTTGGAGCAGCTTATTTCCCAGGACTTGCATGTTTTCGGAGTTTCACAAGCATGGCGCACGTCGCCATTGCTCTATCGTGTTGGGAATCCACCGAGAGTGCGCCGTGCATAAAGCATATGGGATTGAAAAAAGCGGTGTTTGCGATGACAATGACAAGTAATGTTTTACTTGTACGCAATCGGAAGAATGCGCCACCCCCCCCCCCCCCCCCTCTCCGAGAGCATACATAATCGACTTCAGATTTAGTTCGCGCCCCTGCCAGCGTGAAGTCGTTTGACATCCTAAAAAGCGTCCCAATAACAAGAAGCGATTTGTTAAGATCGACACTTACCCTTCACCTATGCCATGAGCAGTTGCAGTTTTTAGCCTATCTCTCGCCTTTCACTCTTCATCTCTGATATGTCTGATCCGTCTCCATAGTACGTTGTACTTCAGACCGCGATGTCGAAAAAGTGTCTCGAATTATTGTTCTCAACACAAGGACGATTTGACGTGCCGTTTATTCAGTTCATCCGGATGATCAACTACGAGACCAAACATCGCCGGCACGAACACCCTTCGCACCCCACAAGTAATTGTCATGTTGTAAATCTGAATTTACCATCGGATAGTTGGATTGTTGACGCGGAACCTTGTCTTTGCGCGAACACTTTTACTACCTTTTACTAGGGGTGGCGTGCAGTAAGTAGATAGGCCTATTACACACAGAAACGGTAAATTCCGGTTTTAGCTTTCTTCACACTTCGGCTTCCGTTATTTCCCTGAATTCTTTTATCAGATTGTCGGATCAACAAATCCCTAAGTGAGTATCATCACTAATTAGATGCTTGTTCCAACCATAATCGTCAAAGGATATGGTTATGAGAGGTTAATGGTATCGCTGGCGTTATGTTCTGATTCTCCGCCTTCTCTCAAGCTGTCGTAGCCGCCGGACTGTTCCGATTGACGCCTTGGCGCCATCAACAATGGCTGTACGTGGTTGTACGACCAGTATGTGGTGCATCCTGCACATTAAAACTTCCAAGCAAACCCACGCAGACTCTGGCGTTCAGTAAGACAACCCGCATCACAAGCTTCACATAATTTCTTCCGTGCTTGCACCTCATTTTCGCCCTTTCGGTAGTAAAACAACAAAATATGAAGATAATTTTCTCTTTGACTGTCCATTTTCAACTTAATTTTTTACCAACTTGTTTTTACTAATACGCCCAGTTTTCGGCAGAAGCTAGTGTAATGTCTAACTTTTAAGATAAAGAATAAGGATAAAGGACGGTGTTACTCAATCTCTTTTGGGATGCGCCACGCATTCAACTTCTACGGGATGTCATGGAGGCGATTTTAAGTTTATTTGGCCATACAACGAATTGCGGTGGCCAGCCAATGAACAAGTCAGCGCTTTATCCTCCCCAGACAAGCCTGGCACCAATTCACCGACCCCGAAGGAACGGAAGGATTGGTTGGCCTAGGCGGGAAATCCTGGTAAAAACCAGGAACTCGGTATCGGGTCACATGGCAGCCGGCGCCTCTTGGGACTGCGCTACACGCCCGCCGAACCTTTAAGACAGCATATAGTAGTTTAAGAACACAATCACTACAACAAATATACAGTTCACGCCATCTATGAGAAAAACGACATTAATTGTCGAACAACCTTATTTTTCAATATTTATTACTGCACCTGAAGCGCAGCTGTGGAACAAAATAACATAAGTAGAAATCAAAAAATTTTGTCTAGCTTCAAGTGATTTACACTAAGAAGACCGTTAATAGAACTTTGTATAACAATATAATAGGGTAACAAAATTGTCTTTTTCGGCCTTTCATGATGTCCATTATTCTTTATCCTTTACTGTTCGTCGACACTCAACAGTTCCGGTCGGGTACTGGATGTGCTCGTAAAATTACGCAACGGAGGTCAGCCGTCTGTGCCAGCTGACTGGTGGCTCATCACTGAGGTCAGCGATAACACTGACTGTGTCTGATTGTCGTCCAGTTCACCCCGGCCAGTCTGCTGCAGTCGGCTTATTTAACCTGCAAGGTTTCGGCTGAAGTGGGTCCAGAACTTGTGCTCGCGTCGACGGTCCGCCTCCCATCCTCTCTAATCCCGTTTCTGACGCCGTTCGTTCCATTTTGGGCTCCTCAGTTATTCCTAGCGCTGTGGGAGCGGCTTAGTGCCGTCGAGAGCCCCGTCGGATGAGAGTGGGGGTGGGTGGGTGACGAGTTCGGGGTTCGGGACGTTGACCTCATTTGTATCGTCTGTCGCTCGCTCTGCAGATGGCCGCGAGGTTATTAACGATACGTAGTGCGTGTTGCAGCGCCTCCTCTTCCTCGTCTTCGTCCGCTCTGCCTCTCCGAAACGGGCACCCACCGCTATTGTATGATCGTGAGAGCGCGCGTCGGCGCCTCCTTCATGTCTGGTTCGCTCTTCCTCCTTCTCTTCTTTTTCTTATTCATTCTCTCTACATCGGATTTTAGATTGGCCCCGTTGTAGTCCGCTTTTTGTGCAGGCCTCGTTGCTTTATCGTACCTTTCAAATTGTGTCTTTGGTCTAGAAAAGGAGAAAGCGGACGATTTTTCCACCAATTCTAGTCCCAAAATGTACGCTTGCTATCCTGTTCTTAATTTTCCCTTCTCTTTGGGGGCGTGTAGCGCAGTCGGAGAAGGTGCCGGCTGTCGCGCGCACTCGATACCAGGTTCTTGGTTCGGATTTTCCGCCAGGCCAACCAAGCCTTCCATCCCTCCGGTGTCGATAAATTGGTACCAGACTTGTCTGGGAAGGATAAAGCGCTGAATTGTTCACTAGCTAGCCGTCGCAAGTCTTGTATTGTATGACCAAATACGCATTCAAATCACCTCCACGACATCCCGTAGAGGCAGGGATTGAGTAACACCGTCTTTTTATCCTTTAATTTTTCCTCAGGTTCCTTGACCCTCTTCTGTATTTGTTTATTACATGCACCAAACAGTACATGTGAGAATAGAACAAGAACATCACAAAACATCTCAAGAACAGACAACATTAACGATAGCTAGAAGTAAAAAGAAAGGAATAAAGAACGAAGTGGGTATATGTACTGGACTCACAGAGACTGGTCACCTGCAGTGGGATCGAAATCTAGAATCCTTCATTTGCGGGCACATAACAGCCGGCGCATGCTCTGACTGTACTATCATGCCTATCATTCAATTTCAAAGCATTATAGGGCTTCATTGTTCGGGATCCACCCATAGATTTTGTTTTATTTCTGGAATGCGCGGTGATCTGGGGATAGGATAGAGAACGACGTTGGCCAGTCCATGTGGATGTGCCACACATTCCACTTCTACGGGATATCGTGCAGTCTACTTGAATGCATACCTTTTTGTCCACTACGATGACCTTTGGTGGCCAACTGTGTGACAAATAGGCGTTTTATCTCTTCTGGACAAGTCTGGTACCAATTCGTAGAGCCTGGAGGGTGAAAGGAATGGTTTGCACGCACGGGAGCTGAACCAAGAACTTCGATTCATGGTGCGCGTGACGGGTGACGGCTTCTACGACGCGCATAAAGCTGTAGGAAAGATTCGCGGGGCGGTCAAGATGTTCAGTGCTTCCCACATAGGTCTGGCAGCGATAATTCGAGTTTGGAATTTTGCCAACTTCCTCACTGCATAGCGCAGTATGGCGAACCCAGTGTGATCCGCAAACGCAATCAACATTAACCGCTACCGATTTATGTGCGCTCCCATCACTTAGGGTCTCGTAAGAGACGTTCTGTGGATGAGAAGGGTTGGATCCTGCTCGACCTGTTTCGGTTTTCAGTGATCACAAGTGTGTTTTTGCCCCTGAATACCGGTCGAACATCAACGACATGACTCTGGATTGTTCATGTCGTCCGGTTCAGTTCAGCTAACTACACCGTATTCTATTTGCTTGTACCAGTTAATGTCTTGAAGGCTTTCACATGCCTTCTAACTTACATATATTACGAGCCCTACTCTAGTCCTCTTCAGTGATGTTCTTCTGTAGGCAACGCTTTTAGTCTGTTTCAGAGTTGCGCGGTCGTTTGGGCTTCTAGACACCTTGTTTTTGTATTATTGAGTCGTCTCGATTCGTAGTCTCGTTTACTAAACCACAAACTGCGTGGTTTGGGTTGCGAGAGTACAGTTAGGTAGAGTGGAACTTAACCGATCGGGATCTCTTTTCATTATTCTACAGTCACTACTGATGCCATCGCGATTTCACCTGCAGCTAGTTGATCTACCATATGCACTGACTAGTGCTCCAGAAGTTGAAAGTAATCCTTCTATATTGATTGGATCATCTATCTCCATTAGTTGTTCTGGCTCGTCCAACACCCGTCACTCGTGTGGTTCCTACCTCAGATGATCTGTTCTCAGTTGCACAGAAATCGCCGACATTTATCGACAGTGGCTGTCCGACCAATACTGTTCTCTTGTTGTGAGGTCTGTCCGTCGACCATTATGTCTACATTATTCTAATTTCAAACACAATTTCAACTTGCAAGAAAACATCGGAAAGTCGGTTCACTTTGAACAAAAATCGACAAAATCTATCGATTTTCCTGTGCTTCTGCGTCTCGCTCTAAGCTGGATAAAGTCAATCAAAAATGGGCGATCGATCAATAGTGCTCACTTGTAATGAGGCCTGTTAGTCATTAATCGTGGTCGCGTTGTTTCCGTTTCAGGTTCTCAATAAATGAATTCGTTTGATTCCTTGATTCCTACCACAAATAGTCGTTTCTGGACAAAAGTCGATCGATCGATCAATATTGCCCCCTTGTTGTGAACCCTGTCTGTCATTCATTATCTTCTACGACTCGTTTGACTTCTACTCGAATAGCAAGTTTTGGACAAAAATCGATCGAATCGATCGAAAGTGTCTGTCCGATCAATACTGTCTGTTTTTGTGGTGTCTGCTCGTTACCTATCAAATCCATCTTGAACGGTTTGACCTCAGCCGAGATCCAATGTCATTCGTGGAGATTTGAAGACTTTCACATGGCCACTAATTTTGCGCGGAGGAACGGACGGAAAGACGTACGTACCAGGGGTGTGCGTTTAACGATTAACGATCTACCGATTTACCGGTTTTACCGGCATTTTTCGTTGAAACTTTTTAACGAAATTTAACTACGAAAAATTCCGTTAATTTGAATTAACGACGTTTTGAGCACCATTTTTGAAATTTCATTTCTTTTTCATGTAAATGCATTTTAGACGAATGTTTTGGGTAAACTATCGCAGTATCGTTGCGATACCAAGGAAACCCTCTACTTACCTGAATTATTGTAGGTAATCGATATTGTCCTCGTGTTTCGAGAACTGTTGGCATCTTCCTCGATCCTTGACCAATTTATTTGCGTGCGCTTCAACTTTTCTCCGATGTCGTTCTGTGCTTTTCGACTTCCTGGTCCGTTTCTTGCGCTTGATTGCTACATATTAGTTTTTCATACTTACCAACCATTCAGTTTTTCACTGTTTTTTGTGATATTTGTTTCATAAATGGTATTTAGAAGGCATAGAAAATAAGAAGAAAAGCTACGAAACACAAATAGAGTGAGAAAACAAGGATGCGGAACGAAGCAAGAGAACGGCTCCTCCCCTCTTCTGCGCAAGTTTTCCGGAAAGTTGGAGCGATTTTTCGTGAATCGTCAGCCGGCTGGACTACGTTAAGGCAACGATGAGTGCGCTTAACTGATGGAGCGTGACTGCTACTGTCATCGCTTCGCTTTTATGGAATTTCGTACATGTCAGCAATCTCAAAATCTTCGTCTTCTTTGAAGGCTCTCTTGGCAGTTTTCTTTGGGA
Organism: Heligmosomoides polygyrus polygyrus; assembly: GCA_947396885.1. Classification (NCBI taxonomy): domain Eukaryota; kingdom Metazoa; phylum Nematoda; class Chromadorea; order Rhabditida; family Heligmosomidae; genus Heligmosomoides; species Heligmosomoides polygyrus. The sequence goes on from OX377204.1 coordinate 331,926, forward strand.
GCAGCACAACCAGTATACAGATGAAACTGTAAACATATGTACAAGAAAGTAATGAAGTTAAATAGAAAGGATATGAAGCCGATGAGCAATCTTCGCCAGTTATTATTTAGGAGGTTAGTATAACAACTGGTACTTTACATGCATATTACATGCTGATTTTTTTAAGTTCTACGGAAGGTATACCCTTGAAGGTGCCGGTCTGGCTCTAGCAAGAATTCGTTTCTTTATTTTTTCTCTTCTTCTCCTTTTCGAATTCTTTCCTTTATTTTATACCAGCGTCCGTCGCCGGCTCCGCCGGCGACTGACGCTGGATGTGCGGGCCACGCCAGGCTTGCCGGCTTCGCCGGCTTCGGGTATGGTGGGCCACGCTGAGAACGGAGCCCAAACCTAGATGGGATTCCTTACTCACCCAGCGTCCGTCGCCGGCTCCGCCGGCGACTGACGCTGGATGTGCGGGCCACGCCAGGCTTCATGTATGGTGGGCCACGCTGAGAACGGAGCCCAAACCTAGATGGGATTCCTTACTCACCCAGCGTCCGTCGCCGGCTCCGCCGGCGACTGACGCTGGATGTGCGGGCCACGCCAGGCTTGCCGGCTTCGGGTATGGTGGGCCACGCTGAGAACGGAGCCCAAACCTAGATGGGATTCCTTACTCACCCAGCGTCCGTCGCCGGCTCCGCCGGCGACTGACGCTGGATGTGCGGGCCACGCCAGGCTTGCCGGCTTCGGGTATGGTGGGCCACGCTGAGAACGGAGCCCAAACCTAGATGGGATTCCTTACTCACCCAGCGTCCGTCGCCGGCTCCGCCGGCGACTGACGCTGGATGTGCGGGCCACGCCAGGCTTGCCGGCTTCGCCGGCTTCATGTATGGTGGGCCACGCTGAGAACGGAGCCCAAACCTAGATGGGATTCCTTACTCACCCAGCGTCCGTCGCCGGCTCCGCCGGCGACTGACGCTGGATGTGCGGGCCACGCCAGGCTTGCCGGCTTCGCCGGCTTCGGGTATGGTGGGCCACGCTGAGAACGGAGCCCAAACCTAGATGGGATTCCTTACTCACCCAGCGTCCGTCGCCGGCTCCGCCGGCGACTGACGCTGGATGTGCGGGCCACGCCAGGCTTCATGTATGGTGGGCCACGCTGAGAACGGAGCCCAAACCTAGATGGGATTCCTTACTCACCCAGCGTCCGTCGCCGGCTCCGCCGGCGACTGACGCTGGATGTGCGGGCCACGCCAGGCTTGCCGGCTTCGCCGGCTTCGGGTATGGTGGGCCACGCTGAGAACGGAGCCTAAACCTAGATGGGATTCCTTACTCACCCAGCGTCCGTCGCCGGCTCCGCCGGCGACTGACGCTGGGTAAGAAATCATCCCTAGCGTCGAAGTCGAACACGTAGAAACGCACGCCTGCTACAGATTGATGCCTTGCTGCGCATCACTCACATCCCTGTGTATCATTCAAGAAAACGCCCACAGCACTCTTGCTTCATCTGGAGTCGTGTTCACAACCTATTGCAGGTCGTCAGGCCTAATCGAACGCCTGACCGTTTCCGTCCAGCCGCCGTGCCTTATGCGACGACGTGTGACGATCTTCGGAACGGGTGACTTCGGACAAAAACCTGTCCTCCTCTGCATACAGTGCTAATGGAAATTGGTCAATGCACTGCAGAAAATTGGGACCTAGCGGCAAGACTTGATTGAAAGCCTAGACGAACCATGCATAGGTCCGACGAACTTCCTTCGCTGAGCTATCCTGGTCCACCGCATAAAATTCGAGGACCTGGGCAGGTATAAATAGCTTAGTAACCCATCCCGCGAAGTTAGTATGCATCAAAGTGAACAATTTCCAAATCAAAAAGAGCGCCTTCCAGATTAGGATATTGATTGCCAGATCGAAGTGTGAGATAAGGACGCAACAGCCGCCCCGATAAATTTTAGCAATAACGCCCAAGTGCAACAGTAACGATCTTGGAGGGAAGCAAAAGCGAAAGGTGGGCACATCGACGTGTTCCATCAGAGATCATGGGATCATGGGGTCTGAGTAGCGCTGCGTCGCAGACCTTTTCCGCAACGCTGCACGTGTTGTCTGAACCCGGCAGCGGCGGCTCGTCATAGCCGCGATGACGCCTTGCGAAACCTCATCAAGTGGATGTTCTTTGGTGAACACCCGGCAGTAGCAGCGTCGTGATAGTCAACAGCGGCGGTCATGGCTGCCTGGGTAGTAAACAACGGCGGTCATGGCTGCCTGCCATGCTGCCATGTTGTGGTGTTTACTGTTGGCGGCGGCGATACGACGAACGGCTGGGTCTAGCGACGGCTGTCGGCAGAAATGTCGACGGAATGTCGGCAGAAAGCGACAGACTGTCGGCAGAAAGCGACAGACTGTCGGCAGAAAGCGACAGACTGTCGGCAGAAAGCGACAGACGTCTCCCGTCAGTGATTCATGCCTCTCTGCTTTATATAATAGGATTTTCCTTTATTTCTATGAATTTTTCATTTAATTTGCGAAATTACTATGAAACCGTTAACCAATCCAAAATGTGCAAAACACACAAAAATGGGAAGAAATTGAAAACCAAAACATTTTCGAACCTCAAACAAATGTGCTACATAGTGTGGTCCTTCAAGAAGAAAATCTGAGTTGCTGCAAAATCGTAAAAGAGTGACAGACAGTGACGAACCCTATTTGGAGAAATTGGGAAGGATAAACACAATATGGAGCACTGTTGATATAGTACGAAGAATGCTCTGTTGAACGCTCGTGTCTCATATGTATTCCCTTGAAATACAGAGGGGAAAGAGCCTTTAAATTTAAATACGTTACTTAGTTGGCAAAGGCAAAACACTCACTGCAGTAAAATTCGATTCGATTAAAATTTGGCAAACGATCCGTGGCGGTTTATTTTATTCTTTGCTGTCGTCTTCAGTAAGAATAGAGCCTTTTGGGACAAAAATATCCATTCTGTGAAGTAGGCAGATCTATGGACTTAAATATCTTCCAAAAACGGACTTTACCAAAGAATAAGCTGCCTGATTGAATTCTTCATTAAACATTCTGCAGTTTTCCGGAACAATTATGGCAATATAGATGAATCTTGGGCTCCTAGGTCTACTTAGCGAACGCAATTTCTGTAAAAAGTTTGTCAGGATAAATGAAAATGTTCAAAAACGAAATGTGCTATGGTGCACTACGGCATTTTGGGCTTCCCAGAAGCTGAACGAACTGGGCATAGTAGCACATTTCTTATTTTGAAAGTCTCCTTGTTACGGTTTGGTTTCAGAATCTTAATGATTTTTCTCGTTTAGCATTCTGTTGATGACAGATGGACTGTTATTATTTGTTGTGAAGATAAAGACAGTCATATAATTGTCATGCAGATGGAGTCGAAAAAAATCAACAATGAAAAACAAAAATCAATAAAGAAAACATTTGGCTTTTTAAACTAAACTGAATGCAGTTAATGGATATTTTATTTAACGAATTTACCGAATTTACCGATTTTAACGCAAAAAATTTTCGTTAAAAAATGTTCGTTAAAAATTTACCGAAAAAATTTAACGCACACCCCTTGTACGTACTGATGGACGAACAAGCTCGTTTATAAATTGTTTTCACATCAAACTGGACACTTTTCACATCAAATTAGATACTCTTCGAAGCTTGTTTAAGTCTTTTGAAATCAAAGTGAACTCCAAATTGAAATGAGCTTCTTCTAACTTAAAAATCTTCTTTCATCTCCAACTGAAGACTTTGGTGAAATTTTCTATGAATTTTTAATTCATTTGTCCTAACAGTGAGCTCATTGTTTCAAATTTTATGAAGTTTTTATTTCTTGAGGGAAAAATGGTGCAATGCTTGTTTCAAATGGCAGGACGGCCATTTTTAGTGCCAAAAAAGCTTCAAGCTTAATTGCGCCATGTACTCTTCCAACATCTTACGATTTTTTTTATTCGATGATTGCAGAATTTCTGTTTGCATGGAGTTTGATACATGTTAACGATACAACAAAAACAACTGTAAGAAACACACATATCCTCACTTTGTGAGCAGCATTTACACTATCAATAAAACAAATGTTGCAGCGAACTTTTTGAGTGCACGGTGCGATTCGATTTTTAATGCACTACATGCTTTCTTCTCCGCTGTGTTTTAGGACAAATACAATTTATAACCTTTCTCTAAAAATGAAAGTTTTTCAAAATATGACGTTTATTGAAGCAGGTACACTAAAAAAAATCCAAAGAAAGTTATACCAAATTTCCCTTGAAAAAAAAAAACTATTCTAATCATCTTATCGAGTCTGTAGTGCAGTGTAACCTGCCTGATGGTCATTTTGATTTCGAAGAGTTCGCTTTGATTACAAAAGTCTTAAAGCTAGCTTAGGAGAGGGTCCAATTTGATTTGAAAAAAGTTCAATTTGGCATGAAAGGTGTTCAATTTGATTTGAGAAGTGTCAAATTCGAGAGGAAAATGGTAGATGTAGGAAAATAGTCTGCCAAGATGAATCACAGCAATTAAAATCTCAGAAGAAAGTGGTCCAGAGTAGATCATTTCCTACTACTCTGGACCACTTTCTTCTGAGATTTTAATTGCTGTGATTCATCTTGGCAGACTGCTTAATAGACCACCAATATCTTATGGTTAGCTGGAAGAATTCCTTTGAACTCCACGCATAGCAAGCAGTCGCAAGACTAATATTATTCGCCATCGACTCAACTGTGATGCGTCGTCTACATCACAGCGCTACTCATTAATAAGCGCGAGGCTTCTTCCAAGGCTTCCACGTCAAAGCTCCCAGCGTTCCACGAACGGCTTTCCGTTTATGCGTCGGCGATGCATTTTTCAGTCAACTCCTCCATGCTAAGAAGCTCAATTGAAAGTGATGACGAGCACAAAGAGTGGGAGGACCATGATTTTAGTCAGAAATCGCCGGAAGCGTATTCTGTCAGGGGCTGATCTCGGCTTTCGTTCGTCATAACTGCGATAAGCGTGACTTGGCTGTTCATCGGGGATTCCGATTACCGTAAGCCCTTCATTCGTGTCTTCATAGAAGTCACATCGTCTAAACGCCTACTGGACGCTTTTTCCGCTCCATTGCCCGCTTGCACCGCAACTTTCTTCAAGAGCTGTAATGAAGTTCTTTCCCGCAAGCGTCGTCGTTCTCCTCAGTATTAGCTGTTTCTCCAGCAACGGCTTAATAATGGCGAGCCTACGGACGACTTTTGACTACACAATTTTAAAAATAGCCTTGCCCAAGTTCGAGGTGTTTGTTTTTCACCAGCTTGCTAGCCAGTCTATGTTTGTTAATTCACTCATTATTATTTATTACAAGGCTAAAATCCCACCATATATCACTCTATAAAATGACATCCATATAGCATTGGTTAAAGTTCTAGGCCAAAGTAGGATAACTGGAGAGAATGTGCAATAACAAACACCCAGAAATGATTGTAGAACAGAGGAGAGAACAAACCTGCCACAATAGCCCAATTATGTAATTGCATAATGCCGTAGGGGCGCGTGTGGCGCAGCCGGATGAGGCGCGACTGTCGCGTGCACCCGATACCAGGTTCCTGGTTCGGATTTCCCGTCCAGGCCAACCAAGCCTTCCATCCCTCTGGGGTCGGTGAATTGGTACCAGACTCGTCTGGGAAGGATAAAGCGCTGACTTGTTCATCGGCTGGCCACCGCAAATCATTGTATGGCCAAATACGCATTCATGTCGCCTCCATGACATCCCGTAGAAGTAGAATGCGCTGGCGCATCCCAGAAGGGATTGAGTAACGCCGTCCTTTATCCTTTATCCTTTATAATGCCGTAGAAGTAGAATGTGTGGCGCACCCCGCGTAGGGAAGTGACCAACGCTAACTTTTATCCTCTTTATCCGAATGATCTCTCAGTTCTCCGACTTAGTTTTTCTTCTATTATGCTGCTTTTTTATGATTTCCACGTGCAAACAAATAGTTATGCTAATGAACTGAGATCTTCTGTTAGATGAAATGGGTTTTGAAAATCGACTTCTGATGCTCGATTTGTGTACTTATTGCTAAATTTGCAACTAAATACTGGTTGATTTTTTTCGCTCATGAATCCTAGGAAAACCAGTTGAGATTTCACGATTGAAAACTCATGTGCTGTTTTCCTGTTCAAGAGCATCTCTCTCTCTTCCTGTGTAAGCTGCGACATTCCCTCAACTCCAAAATGTGCTGAGGCGGTTTTCGTGCGCCACAGCAGTGCTTCCTGAGTGCATTGCTGGGACGCGGTTTTTGCTCTTCGCAGTTCCGTTTTTCTCGCTCCAATTTCCATATGGGACAGGCGAGCCATGAAATTGCGAACAGGCCATCGTGCAGGGATGTACTTTGACGCCATCCTGCAGTCGTTCAGACTCTCATACGAGACCTCTGAGAAGGTGTCGATGCGATACGTGGATGAGAATTGATTTCGACTTCAATTGGCCTAGTGCACTTTTTTAAATTGTACTTCCTAAGAGTTCGAATTGGAACTAAGGCTCATACTAATTAAGGCTAGGGCTTAGAACTACTGCAGAGTAGAGGAAAGGATAAAGAAAGGAATTGCGTTACTCAATCCCTTTTGGGACGCGCCACGTATTATACTTCTTCTGGATGTCGGGGTGTCGTGGCAACTTGGATGTGCGTTTTACCTATGAAATGACATGCGGTGGTCAATGATGGAGAAATTTCACACTTCCCAAACGGATTTGGTACTAATTTGCTTAGCCCGAAAGGGTGGAACGCTTGGTTGGCCTGGGAGGAAAATCCTAACCAAGAGCCTGGAATTGAGTGTAAGTTACAGCCTGCCCCTTCTCTGACTGCGCTACCTCGAGATTGAAAAGTAGAGTGACAAAGGAAAGTCGACTTTATCAATCCTAGTACGGGGTGCGATAAGCATTTTGCTTCCACAGAATATCGTGGAGTCCCTGCAATATAAATTAGCATGTGAAGACCTACCGATGGACAGGTGTGTTAATGTTCAATAATTCCCAAACAAGTCTGAAATCAATGCTCCGCCCGGCAAGGATGGAGAGGTTGGTTGGTCCGGACGGGACCCGAAGCAGAACCACGATTAAGGGTGAGTGTTGCGATCGGCGGCCCCGCAGGCAGAGGCAAGCCCTGCACACGAAGCCCCCTCTCGCCCCACGGAACACCCGAGGATCGCCAAGGGGACACCCGAACCCGTGGGGGGACGAGGCCTTAAGTTCCTAGCCCTGGCCCTGCGTATTGATCGTATTGACACGTAGTGGTGGTGACTCCAGCGAGGACTCCCGTTCCCCATCGTCCTCTGGCTCGTCCCTCCAGCCGTCTCCTCCTTGCGAACAAAGGAGGAACCCGGGACCCCTGGAGGGCAAGGCACAACCCCGACGACAAGACGATATGCCGAGAAGACTGGCCAAGAAGACGGACAACGGGACGTATTGACAGCGACTCACCCTCCTCCTCCGTCCTCACAGAACACCGGGTAGTTGTAGCAGTTTATCGCGACTACGAATAGAATACAGAAAGAATAGTAGAGGATGGGAATAGTAGGAGGTCCTCCGGGGTCGGCAGGCTGAATTAGTTTCCGAGGCCGCGAGGGTGAGCGTAGTGCTCACCAGACCTCGCGGCCTCTCTCCCGGTGCCGCTTCCGTCCTGCGTGCGTAGTGGGGAGCAGCGTCGAGGCCTCACGGCGGCCATCCGGAATGGGGGACGACGGACGAGGTCGGCAGACCTCGTCGCGGGAGCACAGGACGTCGAGTGCGACGCGCGCCCGTCGAGAGGAGGCGGCGCGCGCCGATCGATGGTGAGTCACCTGTTTTCCCATGCTCCCAGGCCGATCGATGGCGCCTCATCGGCAAGCCGCCGTGAGAAACAGCGCGCCCGGGCCAGCCACGGACCGAGGAGCGATCGCGGTCGCGACACTCCCGGCCCACGAAGAGTGACTGGCTGGACGTAATCCCCATGGGGGAGTAGCGCCGTTGGCTGCCTCCTGCTAAAGGGCCTATTGCCTTTTTGTGGCGGTAGCAGCAACCGGAGAGAGACGCGTGAGGAACTGCTGACCAGCTACTACCCAACATCACGGCCCCAGCAGCGAAAGATTGGGGTGACCACCTGGAGGACCTCTTTGACAACCGAGAGAATAAAACAGAACACAGTTAAAATTCTACCTCTACCTGGAATGCCTCTCGGTAAGGTTCATACGGACGGAGGCTGCTAACCTACTATAACCATATGTAAACGAGTATATGCATCAGATAAATAAGAACTACGACTAGGTGCTAAATGAGATCTTGACTAAATTAACTAGTAACTAAACTACACTATACAAATGCTCCCAATGGAGCTGCCTCCTGATCTACTAACAATATAAAGTTTGGGGAGGCAAACGTATTGGCGGAACAGGATAAGGCATAGCAAGTTAATGACTAGAGACTGCATCGTAGTGACTATTGAAAAATTCAGCAAATCGCTCCGACTGGAGCTAGAGGTGAGAGCAACGAAAATACAAACCATTTACAAGTTAACACGTAATGACTAGACATCAACTACGACCACTGCAAGCAACACATGTGGGGAACATGGGGGCTCAATACACCTGAGACGCAGGGGACTCGGGGAAGGGAAGTGCGTTCGGCCTAGGAGGCGTACTAGCACAACTCGTTGCACCTACGGAGCACACGCGGGGCGCAATCCTCGTAGTATCGTCACCATACTTCGGAGCGCCATCGTGCACCATACGACTGGAACAAAGTGGTAAAAAACGTAATGACCTTAAAGATTAAAACACTTGAGCCATATGTTCCGTCGAGTCATTGTTGGTTCCCGCACAGTGGTCGAGGTGTCGTTGCTGTAGTCGCTGTCGTATTGGCTGTTACTTAACTGCAATAACAAGGATAACCCGTAGTGAGTAAGGTCATAAATGATAAATGTTCTTAGAGGTGGCTAGCAGCTCCGGAGCTGGGTCTATGTTGATCGCTGGCACGAGCTTGATGGTGTTGACGAGTGCGCGGCGCGGTCTGAAACACATAGAAGTTGGAACACCTGGAATTACTCACCACGTCCTCGTTGCTCGTGCGCTGTTCATCCCATAGCTCGGTCTGGACGCCGCTAGCCCTCTTCTGTTATGGAACGTACTGCCTGAATGTAATGTTTGCGCCCACTTCTTACGTGACTGCGTCGTTGCCGTCCTCGTCCTACTCCTCGGAGGAGGCCTCCCGGCCAGCGGAAGATGGAGACGAAGGCGCCGGAGAAGAAGGAGGCGAACGACGTTGAAGCGGCCGCTGTCGCGATGAAGAAGTGGCGTCTGGACTATCCGATGCTGCGGCGTTCTGGTGGAGTTGCTGTACCTGTAGCATCTGGTTCATTTCTTGGATGAGGAGGTGCTCTTAGGTGGCGGTGAGCATGAGGGCATTTGTGTAGTTGTCGCGCCACCATCGTAATGACTCAATGTACGTATTGGGGTTGAACGGTTCCGGCATATTGAACTGCGACTCGTAGACGTATTGAGCGTTTGCTTCACTGGCTGAAGTGATCCTGCGAAGCATCTGATGGGCTTCAAGGACGTACCTTAATCGAGTCGCGTGCTCTAGAACCGCTGAGACATACCGTAATGACTCTCTGAGAAGCTCATCTGAAACCCGGAATGTGTGTAAGATGCGGCGGAAGTTTTCTCCGCCGAACGTAGTGAGTTGGTCTCGATGAGCTGAGATGGTCGTAATGCTATCGGTTAGTTCGTCAATCCAACCTGCGAGCCTAGCGTAGCCGTATTGTAGTGGACCTCTATGGCCAAGGGGCACGGCTAGATTGCGTATAGGTTGGGTTGACGACTGGGAGAGGTTATGGAGGGAGCGGAGGAGATATACAGCACGTAATGCTGCTTCCTATCCCTCTTCCGCCCCTTTCGGAGTGAGTTCTGTAGGCAGAGCCTGCATGGTGTTAATCTGCCTAAGTAACGTATTGTTTGTCGTTACGTAGTCGAACGCAGTACGGAACTGACTTGAGGCCAGATCCTGAACTGTGCGCGAGATCTTCGGATTGAGGTTCTCGTATTGTATGAGGAAGAAATAGAATGTAAACGCGTAGTGGAGGTAACAAACGACGGAGGAACCGAAACCGAACTCGATGACGGAAATTGCGAAGAATCATCATCTACGACATTGCGAGAACTAGACCTGCCGACATCTTGTTGTGCTCGTAGATTCCGCCTTCCTCGTCCTCGTCTGCCACCTCGGCGTCCTCTTTGGCGGTCGTTGTTGTTGCCTCGGCTGGCGTGCTGTTCCATGTGATCCTGGTTTGTAGCATAAGTAACTGATCTGGAAATGAACTACGTTAGAATTAAGAGAGAGAGGGATTAAGACTGTTGAAGAGCCGAGGCGTTGTGATTTCGCAATACAGTCAGCTGACTGAATGCAGATTGATCGAGGACCCGGCGACGGGTGGAAGGGCTGCGGTATTGAGGAAGGGGATATGACAACTAATGATAAAGTAACCTAGATAGCATATAGAAGGCTGGACTAAAGAGCGAAGTAATAACTAATACTAAAGAAAAGTAGCCAACTTATCGCGTGGTGATGTTCTTCGCCCGACGAGGCGGTTGAATTCTGGTGGGCTTCTTCGGTTCCTTCTTGTGCGTCGTCTGGATTTCGGTGTCGGCAGTGATTTCTAGCGGAATGAGCTGGTTTGTAGAGCGGTCCAGGAGCTTCTGCTTGCCAGTCTTCAGCTTAACGGACCGTACCGCTCCATCTGCCGACTCGTTGACCTGGACAATGAGTCCAAGCGGCCAGTTGGACCTTGTCGTATTGTCAGTCTGCATGAGGACTACATCGCCGACCTTTGGTCGGTTGCCAGACTCTTGCTTCTTCGCAATGCGAAGTTGGTTGCGGTCTGCAAGCGCCTGGAGGTAGTCCTTGTGCCAGAGTTCCCAGAACGTTTCTAGGGAATCTCTGAGCAGAGCGTAGTGAGAGACAAGAGTTTCTTGTGATTCCGTACTGATGAATGGATCGTATTGAGTTACAGGTGCTTTAGGACTATCGAGGAAGCCTAGACTGAATTGCGGATTGATGAGGTCTATTGGTCTTAAGATGCGTGCGTTTTCTGCCGTATTGCCCGTCATTGGTGTTATTGGACGGGTGTTCAGGGTTGCTTCTATTTCGGAGAGCAGAGTTTGTAGGTTCCACAGATCTAGTGTCTTACGCTGCACAGTTTTCTTGAGTGCAGTTTTGACGGAACCAACGAGTCGCTCATAGAAGCCTCCCTTCCAGGGGGACAAGGGCGTAATGAATCGCCATTTAAGGCCTGCTGACGTACTGAATTCCTGGACTGCCTTATCTTCGGCAAGTTTCTTTAGTTCGTTGACCAGGATCGTCCTTCCTAGCTTGAAGGTGGGCGCATTGTCACTCATAATGAGGTCTGGTGTTCCGCGCCTTGAGATGAACCTTCTAAAGGCTAGGAGGAATTGGATTGTCGAGTTGTCTGCCACCATTTCTAAATGGATGGCACGTGTTGTCATACAAGTAAAGAGACATACCCATATTTTGCGATCCTGGCCATTCTCCGCTCGGATGACTAGCGGTCCGAAGTAGTCCAGTCCAGTATAGCCGAACGGTCGATTCCTCGTAACTCGTTCTGCAGGCAGGTCCGGTGTTGGTGGATAGGCGTACGTCCGACCCTGTTGTCGTTTGCAGATAACACACGCTGAAATCACACTCTTGGCAATCCTCATGATTCTAGGCACTAGATAGTGTCGACGGACGGCTGAAATGAGATGGTGCAACCCTGCATGATGTAGCTTCAGGTGGTAGAAGCTGACTATCATGCGAGTAACAGGATGAAGTGGAAGAAGCAAAATAGGATTGTTAACCGTTGCCGGATTTGTTGCGTTACCCATCCTAGTGTTACTCCGGTAGAGGCCGTCTTCGTCAATTTGCACCTGAAATCGCCTTACGGTCTTTGACTGCAGCTGCCCTGCTCCTTCGCGGTAATGCTCGCGGATTATGAGCAGTTCTGCTGCTTTCCAATCGTTCGTAGTGACTTGTGGAGACGTACCGAATTGACTGAGAAGGCTATCCTTGTCCGTTTGGCGGTCCACGTGCCTTTGTGACGCCAGAATGCGAAGTTTGGCGAGAAATTTGACCACGTAGGCCGTAACCCGGACAAGTTTTGGGTAAGAGTTGGTGCGCCTGAAGGGGACAAAGGATACGTAGTCCTGGATCGTAGTGGAGTTGATGGATTTGAACTCCACTTCTGCTTCTGGAGATGGCGTGAGTGCAGAAGTGAAGTCCATTGACGCGTTTGGCCAGCTTGACGGTGGGTCTAGGATATAACTGGGGCCATGCCACCACATGTGACCGTTGATTTCAGAGGCCGTAAGGCCTCGTGTGGCACAGTCCGCTGGGTTCGCGTCCGTATTGACGTAATAGAAGCGACTGGGTACCTGCTGTGCTGACAATTCGTCGAGGACATCGCGAATGATCTTAACGCGGTTAGCGACGAAGGTCTTTAGCGACTTTTTCGAGTGTATCCAATATAACGCTATCTGGGAGTCCGATAGCAAGCGTACTGAATGGATTGGAACTGTGAGTTCCTTACGAAGGAACCGGACCATTTTAGTCGCTAGCACAGCTGCAAGCAGTTCCAGTCGCGGGATTGTAGTCCCTTCTGGCGCTGCCAACTTAGCCTTGGCGTAAATGAGATGGCTGTACGGTTTTCCGTGCGCCGGTCTGCATACCAGGTATGCTGCGGCTGCATAGACGCGCTTAGATGCGTCGGAAAACACGACAAGGTCGTATTGGCAATCCGTATTGCAGGCAACGTAACGCGGGACTGTTCCCACGAAACCTTTGATGCCTGTGATGATGTCTGTCCATTTGCGCGATGTTTCTGCGTCAAATGGTGTGTCCCACTCCATCTTTTTTAGCCAAAGATCCTGAATGAAGGTCTTGGCGGTGACGAAAAGAGGAGTGAGCAGACCCAGGGGGTCGAAAGTGGACGCAAGCACCTTAAGAGCGGTGCGTTTCGTATTGGCAGGTTTATGACACTTTGTGTAAACCTGAATTGTGTCGAGAAGTGGATTCCACCTGATACCAAGGAGCTTCACCGAGCTGCCCGATGTCGATTTCATGCGATCTTGTTTCGAAATGTCTTGCATGACAGCCTCGTTGTTGGACATGAATTCTCTGAGGTTCATGCCCATTCCAGCAAATGTGTCCTTGCATTGTTTGCGTTTTGACATTCCTTCCTCAGCGCTGTGGGCGCCGATAAGAAGGTTGTCTACATACGTATTGGCGAGAATCTCGTTTCTGAGGCTGTTGTCCTTGTGGCGCTCGAGGGCGTATTTGATCGACATGCTGAGCAGAAATGGTGAAGCATTGATGCCGAATGGTATCCGGGTGAACCGCAGGATGCGGATGTTATCTCTGCTCGGAGGCATTGATGGGTCCTTGAGCCAGAGAAACCGCGTGGCATCCCTTTGGTTCTCCTGTAGGCGGATCTGGTGAAACGCCTTCTCGACGTCTGCCGTAATGAGTATTGGGGTTAGTCGTGCACGGAGCAGAGTACCGCATAGATCAGGTAGCATCGTGGGTCCCTGGTGGATACAGTCATTCAGACTGGGGACACCTTTCATGTGACTCGAAGCGTCGAACACGATGCGTACCTTCGTAGTGCTGCTGTCGTCTTTGACGACAGCCTGATGCGGAATGTAATACACCGGAGTTCCACTGGGGAGGTCTTTGGTAACCTCCTCAATGATTCCGGCTTGCAGTTGCTGGTCAAAGGTCTTGCAGTACTCGCTCCATAGATTCGGATTGACATGAAGTTTCCTATATTGGCTTTCAAGCCTACGTAGTGCAAGAGGTTTGTTATCCGGAAGAAAGGGGTGGTTCGGCTTCCACGGGAACTGGACGTGTATCATCCCTTTGATGACCTTAACAGTATCATAGTACTGCTGGATGATTTCCGTGTTGACGGTGTCCCGATCATCGTCCAGTTCTGCCGAATCCAGCGCGAACAGCTTGCGGACGATGTCGTCCGTTTCCCGTTCGCTCTCGTGTTGCCGTATTGGATCCGTAGTGACCTGAGTAACCGCCGTATTGGGGCCCGAAAGAACCGGGCCTAACTTAGTCTGGGACTGGACTAAGCCAGATGGGAGTTTGCGGTTGTGGTTAAGATCTAACACACTCCAGTAGTAGTCCATCCCGATGAGGATGTCTACATCTGCCATGCCTTTGGTAGGTGGCTTCTTGGAGTGCGCTTTAAGGCGAACTCCCGTGTTCTCTGGAACAGCTGTTATGTAGGTGCGAGTCCAGAGTTTGAGTTTGACGGGAGTCCCCGTTGCTGGGTTCTGCAACACGATCTTCACTTGGTAGGATCGTTCGGTGTGCTCGTGGCCACCGAACGTAATGGCCGTAATGTCGCGAGGATTTTTCAGTTGTAGGCCGAGTGACTCGGCCGTTTCTTTTGAAATAAAGCTGTGCTGGCTGCCGCTATCCAAAAAGATAGTAAGCAGCTGGTCAGCTTTCGTATTGAAATTGTGTGTGAGCGCTTCAACGACCATGAGGCGAGGTGCGCGTGTTGCTGATGAGGACCTGCAAGCGACTGTTTTGTCGCTGCTTTGTGGAGCGACTGTCAGGTGCACATTTGTGCGGAGCTCCACGTCAGGCTCTTCGCGCGCCTCGAACTCAGTGTCGCTTGCCTCACTTACGTCCCTAGAGGACGTAACGTAATGGTGGGACCGCATTGTATCCGTAGTGACTGGTGGGTTCCTGAATCCCACCCTGGGATGAGGCGAGTGTGGGCGTCTGTGACGAGTGTCCCGTCCCGGAGAACGACTCCTGTCCGATCTGCTGTTGGAACGCGATCGGCTTTTATAGGTGCTTCGCGATTCGGAACTGTATGAACGTCGGTTGGGGGACCTGGTCTTCCTGTACCGGCGGTCGTATTGTGATTCCGAACGCTCTGCACGCCTGTGGCTGCGTTGGCCGCTCTGCCTAAGGCATAGCGCTTTGTGGTGGCCGCGCCGGCATAGCTGACACGGCGGCGCGTTGCAGAAGCGGCTAGAGTGCCCAGGCTGGAGGCATTGGTAGCAGAGCTGTTGTTGTTCGGCGAGCAGTCTCCTTTCGTGTGCCGTGGGGACTTCTCTGCAGAAATGTGCTGCATGTTTCCCTCGTACGCAGAATGGACATCGCTCGTCATGCCCTCTGCCGCTCCTAGGTGAGCGGTGACGCCTCTCCGTATTTTGGCGCGTGATGGACTCGCGCCTCGTGTTGTCGTGAATTGGTGAGCGGTCCCTATGTTGTATGGTGGATGAGTATGCGGGGGCGAAGGGAATGGGATCAGCGTCCTCCATTGCTTCAAGCTGATCGATAACCTGGTCGAGGGCGGTTATCAAGTCATCGACTGACCATTGTTCTCCCTTCTTTTTGCGTTCGCATACTTTCTCCCTTGTACGTAGTGGAAACTTGCTTCGTATTATTTTCATGAGTCCAGTATGTCCTGCTTGTTCGCCTAGTTGAGCAAGTTGCGACCAGAGCGCTTTGATGTTACGTAGCATAATGCGCTGAGCCATTGGTGGCTCTGACGATGGAGTCGCATTTTCAAGTTGCTCATATAGGCGACTGCGGAGCAATTCTGGACGATGGTACGTATTGCGTAGTAGATCGATTGCATTTTGGTAGTTGCGTTCCGAAAACTGGACAGGCGCAATAAGCTTCAGCGCGTCCCCTTTGAGCTTGCTCTTGAGATATAGGAACTTGGTGATAGTGGGCACGGTCGTGTTGTTATGAACGGCCACTGAAAAAAGTTCCCAAAACTCGGGGAACGCTGCCATGTCACCTGAGAAGTCTGGAAGCTTGAAGGTGGGCAGCTTCACAAACTGTTGGTGGAACGCACTACCATCGTATTGCGCGGGATTCGTATTGTATCCTGGTTGCACAGGCTGTGGAAGGGGTCCACTCGGAGGCCCGTGCTGGTTTACGTATTGTTGCGGAGTGATCATAGCCGGAGCACGACTCACGCTTCGCTTCGGCGGCTCGGGGGAGTGAACATGATGTTCGTCTGAAGCGGACAGGTCCATGGCGTTATTGCCCGCTGTGCTAGGGGGACTGTTGCCTATGGGCCTGTGCAAGTCCGTGCTCGTATTGTTCGGAGTTGGATTACCATTCTGTGGAACGGACGTAGTGGGAGCTAACACAACGGATTGGAGTCTCTCGACTAGTCTGTGGGCTTCGTTGACAATGTCTTCATACCCATGCTCTTTCCAGTGGGTCGAGAACTCGTCCATTATGTCAGGTTCACCTTCCGCGGAGCTCTGCTCCGCCGCATATTCCTGAGCTCTCTCCCAACGTTCGTCCAACTTGGTGAGAAGGTCCCTCAAGTTGAGGGCAGAGTTGACCATTGCGGTCCTTTGCTCCGGCGATAGGCGTAAGTCCGTACCTGCGCTCTCGCACGCGTCCAATGTGTCTCCAAACTTGTCCCAAACATCCCGGTTACGGCGATGGAGTTCCTTGGCGGCCTTGGTGATGAGTGCCTTGATCGACCCTGCGGCTGACATGGTATCCCTCAGTACGCACTACCCTGTAACACGATCTAGAATATTCCAAACGGGGCCTCCGTACGGGAGGCACCCAGCGACGCGTTACGGTGACGGACGGAAAGCGATATGCACGAAGGAGTAGATGGAAGAGGGGAAACGTAGTGAAGGCCTAACCGACCACCGGAGGACAGATAAGGAAGAATGAAGGAAGGAAGAGATGAGTGTAACGTAGAACCCGACCCGCTAAGGGGCAACGCTGCGAAGCGAATGAGCGGGAAGCAAGAGGAAGAGTGGGCAGAGACGTAGACGGATAGACTGTACCAGGCCGTACCAGTCGGTGCTGGTGAGGAGAAGGATGAGTCACCTTGCACTTTGGGTGGGTGAGTGGAGGGGGAGGGGGGGGGGGTGAAGAAGAGAAACCCGAAACCCAGGAGAGAGGAGACAGCTAGAGGAAGCCAGTGAAGGCCGGTGGAGGGACGGCGCTGGGACGTGTCCATAGTACGCGTGATGGAATATCGATTGGCAACAGGGCTAGGAAAGGGCAACCGTAGTGTCGTATTGAGTGGCTGGAGAGGAACGCGGGCACCCGTGCACAAGTACGGGGCTAAACACGTGCCAGCGCTGAAGACGTACTGTACTGGCCAAGAGGGAAGCCTAAGCAGGACAGAACCAACCTTAACACCGATCCACACTACCTCAGCGGATGGCCAGTCCGCATGGTATAGGATATGAGCGCGCTCCCTAGGTGCGGCCGGAGGATTACCGTTCCGGCACTTACAGAATTTGGCGGTCTAGACCTCACTGTCCTGGCACCTTGTGGTGCTGACTTTAGCCGCCGTCTGGCGATCCAGTGAGACCTCGCGTTAGCTTCCTAGGCGCTGCGCAACCCAGAGGGACACCCGACGGCTCGGTTGGCTGGTTGCCACAGTCCAGCCGGACTTCCTCGTCGGGGCCAATGGGTGCGCCCAAACCTAGCGCGTTTTTGCCCCAACCCGCGAAAGGACCCCAACCACACGGTTACCTACTCCCTAGGTGGAACAAGGGCAAGGCTCACCTCGCACAGGGGCGTGGTAGGGCCGTTTTTACAGTCAGCCTGCACCCGGCTGACCAACGGGTCCGCTTGCCAACGCCCGATGCACCATGTTGCGATCGGCGGCCCCGCAGGCAGAGGCAAGCCCTGCACACGAAGCCCCCTCTCGCCCCACGGAACACCCGAGGATCGCCAAGGGGACACCCGAACCCGTGGGGGGACGAGGCCTTAAGTTCCTAGCCCTGGCCCTGCGTATTGATCGTATTGACACGTAGTGGTGGTGACTCCAGCGAGGACTCCCGTTCCCCATCGTCCTCTGGCTCGTCCCTCCAGCCGTCTCCTCCTTGCGAACAAAGGAGGAACCCGGGACCCCTGGAGGGCAAGGCACAACCCCGACGACAAGACGATATGCCGAGAAGACTGGCCAAGAAGACGGACAACGGGACGTATTGACAGCGACTCACCCTCCTCCTCCGTCCTCACAGAACACCGGGTAGTTGTAGCAGTTTATCGCGACTACGAATAGAATACAGAAAGAATAGTAGAGGATGGGAATAGTAGGAGGTCCTCCGGGGTCGGCAGGCTGAATTAGTTTCCGAGGCCGCGAGGGTGAGCGTAGTGCTCACCAGACCTCGCGGCCTCTCTCCCGGTGCCGCTTCCGTCCTGCGTGCGTAGTGGGGAGCAGCGTCGAGGCCTCACGGCGGCCATCCGGAATGGGGGACGACGGACGAGGTCGGCAGACCTCGTCGCGGGAGCACAGGACGTCGAGTGCGACGCGCGCCCGTCGAGAGGAGGCGGCGCGCGCCGATCGATGGTGAGTCACCTGTTTTCCCATGCTCCCAGGCCGATCGATGGCGCCTCATCGGCAAGCCGCCGTGAGAAACAGCGCGCCCGGGCCAGCCACGGACCGAGGAGCGATCGCGGTCGCGACAGTGAGTACGAGGCCTATTCTGGCTTCAGTGTACGCACTATAGTTGTGCTCGAATGACCTATTCGAAAAGATATTCGAATGATTTCCATTCGAATTTGATTACTCGAATTAGAATCTAAAAAAATCGAGTTTTTCGAAAGTATTCGAATTCGAACACTCATAAAACACAATTTCGAATTCGTACAATTTCCAGGTCGAATTGGACACTTTTCACGTCAAATTGGACGCTCTTTTAAGCTCGCCTAAGGCTTTTGAAACCAAATGGAACTCTTCCGAATTGAAACAACCTTCACACAGGTTGAACTACAGACTAAATAAATGGTTAGAAAAAATTTTGTTCGAAGAAAATTTAGAATAACTTTTTTTGATTTTTTTTTTACTTCAGCTGCCCGAATGAGAGCAATAATTTTATAAAAAATTTTACTTTTGGAGAAAAAATAACAACTTTTGTTTTAAAGCGCAGCAAAGCAGCAATAATATAGTGCACTAAAAGGCCAGATTGCGCCGTGCACTCGAAAAGCTCGTCACGATTTTTATTTGATTGATAGTGTAAATGCTGTTTACGTGGAACCACGAGGTATGTGCGTTCATAACAATTGTGCTTGTTGCATTGTCTACAGTTTTTTTTTTGTTCCAGGAAAATTTCAGTATGAGTTCTTTAAACCTCTAATTCACTAACCCAATAAGTGAAGACTTTGTTTGAAATTTTATAAAATTCTAATTTCTCGTGGAAAAATAATGCTTTTTAGCTTGTTTCAAAAAACTGTAGACAATGCAGCAAGTACATTTGTTATGAACGCACATACCTCGTGGTTCTACGTGAACAGCATTTACACTATCAATCAAATAAAAATCGCGACGGGCTTTTCGAGTGCACGGCGCAGTCTGGCCTTTTAGTGCACTTTGTTATTGCTGCTTTGTTGCGCTTTAAAACAACATTTAATCTGTTATTTTTTCTCCAAAAATAAAAATTTTGTAAAATTATTACACTCATTCGGACAGCTGAAGTAAAAAAAATTCAAAAAAAGTTATTCTAAATTTTCCTTGAACAAAAATGCTTTCTAACCATCTTATTGAGTCTTTAGTTTAACCTGTATGGAGGTTGTTCGGAAGAGTTCTCTTTGACTTCAAATGTCTTAGGCGAGCTTAGAAGAGTGTCCAATTTGATTTGAAAAGTGTCCAATTCGGTCTGAAGATGGTATGCTGAAGTTCGCACATTGGAAAATTGCGGCATTCGAAACCATTCGAAGCCAAATAGTTGAAAATTTTGCGAAAGTGCAACTGTACTACGTACCGACTTAGTATATCTTAAAAGTGAGTAAGAAATTAACTAGATTATGATAATTATAAAATTCGAGACGTGGTATTGCAGTCGAACAGATCTAGCTAGTGTCCACGGTTGACGAGTAGTTTATTTATTTTATTTTTATTTATGAATACGTCTACGAAAACTTGCCAAACACCAACTTAAATGAGAAGGACAAACAGTTAAACAAACTGCCAACTAAACATAAACCTGTGAAAGATGGGCGAAAAGCCAAAAAGGCAAAATAAGAACAGATATGCAATCTTTCCGACGACTGTATGTATGTGGAATCGAGTCGGATATCCAAATGGTACGACCTCATCACGGTCTACAAATTCCTAAATTCAATGACGGGTCTATCTATCGAACGGTTTTATACGATTTTGCCTTCCACCACTATGTAGAGGTCACAGGAAGAGCTTCATTTTCCAAGATCTAAGAGTTGCCTGGGTGCCACGTTCTTTACGTGAAGGGCTTGTTCGAATTCATCAAATTATCAAAGACATCTCCAATTCCTGATTCCTTTAGTAAATATTATATAAGAGGCTTTTAGACAGACAATTTCGAAACGCTGAATTGCTTACGTTCTTATGAGTATAGGAATCATTCTAATCTATATTCTATCGATTTTACTTTTTGTTTACAGATTCTCTTTTAGGATTTTCAATTCAAGGAAATGTCAACTTTTCCGTTGACATTTGCTTGAATTTTTGAATTTCGTGTATAAATAAATAGATATCCACCGCCACTGTTAGGCTTAAAAGTCAGAAAGATACAACTAAGGCAGTGACAATGAGCAATGCAACTACAGTGGAGCTAAGCCAAGACTGAACCTAGTTCCTTAATTCCGGCAATGAGGACTTTATGAACTTTGCAGGAGGGTGTACCTACCGTGCGTTTCTCGGACACTCCTTTCGGCATGGCTTTACGGCTTTGGTGCCGCAGTAGCAGGTCGTAAACCTTCCCCTAATATGTTCAGCCACCTCATGCTCTTAACGAGCACTTCCAGAATTCACCGGTCCCGATATATTCTACGCTGCATAGACGAGAAGATTAGAGGTTTTTCATGTCACGAGTTTCGATTCGATAGCAAACCCTGAAGCCGATGCTGTTAGCTCTTCTTTTTCACAGAAACATTGTCTCTGGAACAAAACGAATTCAGCACAGTGCTGGAGGGGCCTCCGACGAGGCGGATTGAACTCCGCACCCATGCATACTCCTCAGTGAGCTGCTTCCACTTCAGTCCGGGAGACATACAACGTTTCTTTGCAGGGATTGATCTTTGATCCCTTTCGTCTGGTTTCTCTGATTCACCGTTCCGCACAACGATGGTTTGAAATGCCTCCATGGCTGAAGATGTCATCGGCTGATAGCATAACAGAGGCTTGGCTCTTTGAAACTCGCCATCGATCCGGCGGCAGTGCTGTCCGATGCTTCGCAGAGGCGATTATTTTGCCTTCTAAAGCAAATTTTCCTACACTCAGCCGTCCTCTAAGCTCCTCCAACCTCCGAATTAGGCAAAGGCGTTCGCTTATAGAAATCTTCTCTATTTTGCGCTTCTTCTTTGTTGGAATGGCTATTTCTTCAGGTACCCCCGTGTGGAAGAAGCAAGCAGCGGTTCTTTTACCCGTCAATGAGCGTAAAACCTCTTTGGGTAGTTTTGCCAGGATTTCTCTGACTTCATGGAAAAAACACAAAAGACAAGGCAGTCGGAAGAGGCGCCCTTCGCGCGCACCGCTAATGTAGCTTCTGAGTCGGGTCATGCCCAGGGTAACCTAGGCTTCTATCCTTCTGAGGTCGGTGAAATGGTGTCAGACTTCTCTGGAAAGCCTAGAACACTAATTTATTCATCGGCTGATCACCACAACTCATTGTCTAAACCAAGTGCTCTCCACCATATTCCGCGTAGAGCGCATACGCAGAGCATCCCCAAGCAGGGATTGGTTAACGCCGTCCTTTATCCCTTATTTATTTTGTAAAATTCGTGATTAATTAAGTCGCGTGTAGCTCAGACGAAGGACGTGCCGGCTGTCTTGTGGGCCTGATACCAGGTTCCTGGTTTGGATTTCTCGCCCAAGCCAACCAAGTCTTCCATACCTACAGGGTCGGTGAATCCGTACCAGACTTGTCCATCGGCGGGCTATCGCAAGTCATTGTAAGGCCGAATACGCATTCGAATCGCCTCTACGACATCCCGTAAAAGTAGAATGCGTGGCGCATCCCAAAGTGATTGAGTAACGCTGTCCTTTATCCTTATCCTAAAACTCGTGAACTGCAATCAAATGAGCACACGTCCACCATGCCCATCTGCACTTGCATTCTCTTGGAGTTCTGGAACCAGTCTGAAGCGATAAAAACACAGCAAGGGTACTTTAACGTGGTTTTATGAAGACGAGAGGGGACGAGGCTTAGCCTACTCCGGTTTCCTATACTTTCTCGTAGGCGCAGTTCGCATCACTTGACCTAAATTAGGGCCGGGAATGGCTTCGTCAGTACGGTGGAGCTTCATTTGTTCGTGATGTAGCGACTCATGTCACTAGCGCGCTATATACTTTTATGTATCTTCCTTCCACTTAACAATATCTCGTTGCTGTTGTTTTACCTAAATCCCTGTTGATAGAGCGTGTGGAGCGCAGTCGGGGGAGGTCAGGCTGTCACGTGTACGCGATATCTGTTTTCGGTTTTCGGTTTTTTTCGTCCAGTCCAACCAAGCCTTACATCCCTCCGGGGACACTGAATTGGTACCAGACTTGTTTGGGAAGGATAGTGCATTGAATCGTTCATCGACTGGCCATCGCAAGTCATTCTATGAGCAAATGCGTGTTCAAATCGCCTCCACGATATCCCGTAGAAGTAGAATGCGTGGCGCATGCCGCAAAGAATATGAGCACTGGTCTCCAATGTGGCCTACGTGTGCAGAGGGGTGGATAACTCATTACAACAATCAGTCCCCATCGAATGAGCGTGGCATGAAGAGGGGCGTGCACGCCTGGCTGATACGTGTTCGGTTTGTGCTCTGATTAACTTCGATTATCTGGCGCGTTTCAGCCTCCCATGTAGGTCACATTAACAACCAGTGCGTTTCACTTAACAACGGCATGCAAAAGAAACTGGTATAACTCTGACAGGTTCGACATAGACGTTATTTACTTTGATTTTATGAAAGCTTTCGACAAATCTACACTGCCGAGATTCCCTCTCTGATTGATGTCACTTGCAAAATGTTTGCTGATGACACGAAAATATACAGGAACATTGTTGAGGAGGACGATCACGTTGCTCCCCAAATCTGCAATTAACGCAGTTGCGGATTGGTAAACAATGTGGGACCTTCCGTTATCGAGGGAAAAAACCAAAGTTCTGCATCTGGGACAGCAACCCAACAGAAATACTTATAGTCTTGGCGAAGTAGAACTCAATAGCACAGGCTCATTGCGTGACTTAAGTTTCATTTCAGTCAATAAACTTTCCTTCAAAGAGCGTTGCAAATATAGGGCAAAAAGAGCTGAAAGAGTTGTGCATAATATATTTAAATCTCTAAGAACGAACGCAGAACTACACTTATTACGCGCCCTTAGGCCCCGTTTATACTTCGTCGCAGCGCGACGCGATAGCCACGCAATGAGGCCCAATTGATCGATCGCGTCGCACAATCAATATGGCCACTATACGTGGCGTCGCGTCGCGCCGCAACGAAGTATAAACGGGGCCTTAGGGTGAAAATTTCTGCATCAACCATAAATGCTATGCCTGTAGAAGAACATTGAACAATGTTTGTGGTTCTTAGCGTAAAAATGTAGATAAATAAGGTTACGGAAGAGCTAGGATGTAGACCATTTCGTCGACTCTATCACCTGTATCACCTGTCGTTCCGTTGATCATCGACTTGCTCGAGCGGGCGCTAGCAGCGTCTCAATTCGTCGCTGTCGCGTGCCATAGTGCCCCATCCTCCTCGCTCGAAAGACACGAAGAGCTTCACATCGTTCGTTCAGGACTTTTATGAAGAAATCCGATCAACGCGTTGGTGTGCTCTTGACATCCCATGGAATTCGGTGACGGCTCTCGTCCAGCGGGTGTCTGCGAAGCGCATTACGTGGTCGGCCCACCTAATTTTCGACGTCTTAGCCCATGGGACAGCGTCTCTGATCTCTGATCTTTGAACGTCGGCGAAGCTTGAAACTCCGGAGGCCTTCTCTAAATTGCGTAAACTGGGTCACTCCGAGCATCATCTTCTTGATTCCTTGCTTCATCCTGCCTTCGTATGGCCCAGGTCTCTGAGACGTATGTCACGGCAGGAAGAACAGTCGAGTCGAATAGGTGGACACAGAGTCGGACGTTCTTCGTCTTCTTCACGGCTTCTTCGACGCTCTTGAAAGCTCCTCAAGCGCTCGTTTCCTCCTGATCAGCTCTGGCGCTAGGAAACATTTGTAGAAAAATATTATAGCAAATAAAAATGTCACCATAGCAGTTTTTTGCCTTCAAAACTTTCACAAACGTTTGTGACATTTTTCCTGGCTATTTAATCTAACACGTGTCATAATTTAAAATAAAATGTCATTTCGAAGATAAATCATGATGTGGAAAAACCGGCAGCAACGACGACCGTACCAACGACGTCACATGTGACGAGCGGTAGTACTGCCTCTGCGCCACCACTGCAGCTATTGAGAGATTCTTACGGAGCGCCTATAACTCATTGCTCTCGCGTCAGCTCTTTCTCACGGCCAGCCTGTGGTCAGGCCACCCAACTTCGGCAAGTCATAACTTGCTCAGAAGTTTTATTTTGCAATTTTGTCACCCATATTCGTAATCAGCATTCCGAGCTCTTTCTAATGATCCTGGTCTCAACTTGAAGTACCGTGTGAGGTTGAAACCCTTCCCTAGTTAGTAAGTAATCAGTAAGTGTTAGGCGAGTCCAGGGCTTGCTGGTTTGCGCGACCTCTGCAGTCTTCCACTGTTCACTTTAAACCTGATAATTTCAAAGCAAAGCCTTTCGATGGTTAACAATTTCTGGTACATTTTTGGAAGCTCTATGGTAGCATCTGTAAAGGACTCAATCACTTGCCAACGTTCATTAAGCGCTGCTTCTCATTAACGGCCAATAGTCTTCTATATTCTACACGCTCCCTTGATTGCTCTGGTGAACCATTTTGTAGAGCAAGTACTGCACAAGTTTCTAAGGTGACGACTTTTACAGAAGCATCTGCTCCGGTTTTGGTGTCTGTTGCGCTTCTGCAAAGAAGCTTCTTCCCATAACTCTGCTCTCGGCGAGGTGTAGTTGAGAGCCAATTCGGCGAGTACAATGTTCGCCGCGCTGCCTGACGCTTCCGTGAGCTAGCGAGCATGAGCTGCATTTTCCGCTCTGATTTTGAGCAGCGCCGTAGCTATGGTTGCACATAGCCATATGCAGACGGCTGCAGAGAAATTCTAGGTCGCCTCTTGCTACTCTACTAGCCATGCTCTGTTTGTCCTCCACTTTGATTAAGAATCCTAGTTTATTTATTTATTTATTTATTTATTTATTTATTTATTTATTTATTTATTTATTATACGGAACAGCCCATGTGAGGTAGAATGCAATGTGATAGAACGTAACAGAAGCCTAAGACAGTGATACGTAATAAAACATTTGAGAAAAGTAGAACACAACAGTTACAAAAACAATGAACTTCGGCTAACAATTGGGCTAAAATAATTTATATGGCGACATAACAAGAAGTAAGAATGCTAAGGATCCAAATATCGCTGTATAGATACATACTGTAGATCTAGTGTGACCTAATTGCTAGCTAAGTGGTGCGACGCTTGAATCCGAACAAACTTAGATTCAAATTTTCCCTCAGACCGCAATTCTGCCAGTGGTCGCGATTTGCATCCCTGAAAGCCAGAAGCCTCTACTAAACAGTCATAATCGAATAATGTTCTCTACTTTGCAAACACGTACGGGGTACAACCGAAGAGCCGCGATTATCGAAATTCTTTAAGCTGGGCGTTTGTCAGCTGACACAGTTCGATTCTTCGAGTGCCCGAGATCAGCTGCTGGCGGTGCTGTAGCCAGGTACTTCTGATGAGCCTGAGAAAGGTTCCGCAAACCCGGAGAGGAAAATTCATTTGAAGGAACGAATGTCAAGAATTGCGGCAGTCGAGGAGAAAGCTCTGGCGCCGATTCCGGAGGACAAACTGTCACCAACCAAGTATCTTAATCTGCAAGATTTATGGACTGTAGTGAAACCTTTGCTGGTGACTGTAACCTCAGGGAGGCCATATATCTTCAAGCGGGACGGCACACCGACTTATGCAAGCCATTTAGTCCAAAACTGGCTGTTCAATGACTTGGGCGTGTTTTGGTCTAACAAGGAAAGTTTCCCAACTCATGGTGAGCTTTTACGACGCTATTATACTTTGAGAGGATGTAGGGCCGTGTGAGCAGAGCCCAGAATTACTGTTAGCTTTTGCTGAACTTTTTTTAAATACAGGAAAGGTGAAAAACATGCGCGCAACAATCATCAACCCCTATAACATCCCACGAGAGTGCCTCTGTGTCGCAGTCGGTAGGAGTGCCGCCGTAGAAGTACACCAGCGGACTTTTGAGTTCGAGTCCGCCCAGAGCCGATGTTTTTGCACTCATTACTTTGTTGTCACGCTTTCTCATGGTCACAGAAGTCAATTTTAGATCACCATTACTTACAGCAAAGCAGGGATGTCCATTTGTGCCTTCAAATGTGCTAGTTTTTCAATGATGCGACGATTTTCAACGAAACTATTATGTGCAGAGATATTGGCAGTACGCGGACTCGAACTCAAAATCCCGGCGGAGAGCTTCTCTGTTTTAAAGGCAGGGAGGCAGGAGGTATTTTCTACTGGTTGCGCCACCGAGGCGCATCTCGTGGGGTATCATAGGGGTTGATGATTGTTGCGCACACGTTTTCACACCTCTTCTTCAGGTCTTTAAAAGAGCGTTCAGCAAAAAGTAACTGTAATTCTGGACTAAGCTCACGAGGCCCTATATCCTGCCAAGATAATATTGCAAGCTCACCACAAGTTGCAATTGCAAACCTTTCCTGGTAAGGAGTTCTGGCCCCTAATGGCCGCACTTGAATCCACTGGACCATTATGTTTGGAGCATAGTAGAAAGAGTTGCTAGCAATAAGTGAACGCACTGTTTGAAATTTTATAAAAATTAAATTTTTAAAGGAAAATTTTCGATTTAATTTTGTTTTAAAGGCAGGGAGGCAGCAATCATATGGTGCTTTAAAGGAAAAGATCACAGGGTACACTCGGCTAGAACGTCACGATTTTCGCTTGATTGATAACAAAAATTCTGTTTGTGTGGAATAGCACAGATGCTACAACAAGAACAGTTATATAAAACGCGCATTTTCTCACACGGATGCTTCATGTGAGTAGCACTTACACTATCAATCAAACAAACACTGCGGAGATAAGGTCTAGTGCATTGCGCGATTTTCTTTAAAACAAAAATCTAATTCAATATTTTCCCTCAAACAATAAGAGTTTATAGAATTTCGAACAGTCTATAAAATTTTTCTTTATTCTTTTTTGGGCCAGTGAATAAAAAATCAAAGAAAGACAAAAATTTGGCTCAATGTGATTTCTCGTCTTGTTTTCTCATAGTACTGAAAGCTCCAAAAAGCAGATTTTAAAGTTAATTTTAAAATTTAAAAAAAAATAAAAATTAAAATGTTATTCTTTATTTAAGGAATTTCGATAGAGTAAACAGTTTCTCATGTAACCATTTTCTTCAGAATAGTCAATTTATGTCATAATTCTTTGCTCAGATTTTTATATTTTACCACGTTTCGACTAATGAATATTCTTCTTCTTCTTCTCCTCCTTCTTCTTCTTCTTGCAGTCAGTTTTTCGTCATCTTTTGTTCCCTTGTCTGTTCATTAGTCGCCACTTCGTCCTACGATGCGCCGCTATAAATGGGAGATTTTGGTATACATTTCAGGCCTCTCTCGCAGCGCCGCTTATCATGCAGCAGGAGCGAAGGGCAGACCGCTTCGTCTCGTAATTGAGTGCTCCGAGTGCCCATCGAGTGCCGAATAAACTTTATGTGAGCTATTTACTCAGTAATCCACTCCGTACTATTTACCCGGGGCCGATTGAAACGCTCAACACTTTGCCGGCTCCGTTCAGTCGTCAGATGACGTCTTTTCCTCTCGATGCTCTTGCCCATCCCTTAATTAAAGGGAGACGCATTCAAGATAATGAGCCCCTTGGAGAGTTGCTTCGCACTTCGTTTTTCACATGATCTCGCTGCGGCAATTTGAATGCGTGATAACAGTGATTTAACCTGGAGAAAAGCGGCAAGAAAGATCGCCGACGAACAAGTCAGCATTCCCTAACGAGTCGGATTTGCCAAATACTAAATAGGGAGAGTGGGGGATGGAAGGAAGAAACATAACCATGATACACGCATCGTATACCTCACCCACTCACCCGTGGGCATACTGCTAGGAACCTCGACGACCGTCGTGGGTATCTCAACACACCCACGAGGTTTGTCTTACCTTTACCCCGAGTTTGATGAATACTTCTCAAGAACAGGAAGATACCTAATATACTTTTCGTAGCATCCTCTGGGACTGAGCTGAACTGAGCCTGGACAGTGTTCTTGCCGAATTTCGGCTCTCATGAATATGTGCTTCAAAGTGAGTTACCTTCATGACTGTCATTCCGCTGCACTCTACAGTATTATATTAGGTTGTCCCATAAGTCCCCGCCGTTTTTATTCAACGATTCATTGCGGATTTCACCAGCAGTCTCCTGCATAGCTCTATACAGCTTTCGAAAGAAAATGCTTTGCTCTATCATAACATGTATTGCATTTCTCTTTTCATCCTGAATTTTGTCAACTTTTAAGTCGTTAAAGTGAAAAGAGAAAAAGTGAAAAAGTGGCCATCTGCGGCAGCTGCTTCTCTCCGCTTAGTTTTTTTTTCAGAGATCAGCATGAGCCACTAAGTGCGACATAAATTCTTATTGAACAAGACATCCTGTTCCGGACGACATATATATACCAAGCAAAAAAGTCCAACCACAGAACCGAGCTGTCGGTAAAAATTCCGACGGAAAAGTCGGACGTCCCAATTTGATGACCTAGAAATCAATAAGGGACAAATGAGCAACTAGGACCAACACGCATTCTCGTAGTACAGAACATTGTTTTCCAAATGCTATGAAAAACTGCGCAAAAGATTTCAAACCTAAGCGGAGAGAACAACTGCGCAGATAGCCACTTTTTCACTTTTCACTTTTCACTTTAACTTTCTAAAAATTGACAAATTCAGGATGAAAAAGAAATGCAATACGCGCTCTAATAGAGCAACTCATTCTCATTCGAAGCCTGCAAGAGACCGCAATGAATCATTGAAAATACGGAGGGGACTTATGGGACAACCTAATATTACATTGTATTAAATTTATTTATTCATTTGCAGTATACTGAAAGCCCACTACAACTTTCTAGAACCCTTAAAATCTCCAAAACCTTTACTATCAGCAATGGTATGGCGATTTATGTAGCGCTTAGGATTTTTCAGGATTTCCTTATTTTGCTCCTTGTTGTAATGCACTGCCAAGTTTGAAACGTTAAAAGAATGCAGAGCAGGTTAATTTGGTCAATTAATAACAAGATCGTAACAAGCATTCAGCCCATTGAACGAAAGGTTTCAGACGGTTGCATGTCGCAGAATTCACAGAATTTTCGCTATCCCACGCTTTCGTATGAGTCTCAAACGTCTCCAAAAGCTTCCCTAGCAGCAAAGTTAGAACCTAGAGTTAGAAGAAAGAAGTACACGTTTAACTAAACTTAGAACAGTAGCGGCATTTTTTCGGATTCTCTGCCTTTTGTGGCAAGCTGTTCAGTGTTTCAACGTTTTAGGCTTTAAAAGAAGCACAAATCAATTGACACTTTATGGAGAAATAATATCAAGAGTTCAAGTCAAGCATATTGATCTATGGAAATGGTAGAATGCAAGAAATCGGACGTGCACGTAGTGTAATCTATACCTCTCATATGTCAGAAATTTTATATTTTCTTGCGCTTTTCCATGAGCCCTTAACTTTCTCAGTATTTTTACTGGCTGCAAAGTTACCTCTTTTTAAACAGTTTTTACATTTTTGAGATACCCTTTGGTTTACAAACCTTCGACCTCTCGCTCAGGAGTCGAGGTCGCTGCCCACTACGCCACCAGGGTGCTGAAGATGGGCGCGTGAGCACATTTGGAGGAGGTGCCGGCAGTCGCATGCATCCGATACTAGATCCCTGGTTTGGATTTCCCGCTCAACCCAACCAAGCATTGCATACCTCCAGGATCGGTGAACTGCTTACCAGACGTGTCTGGGAAGGAGAGAGCGCTCACATTTTCATCCGCTGGCCACTGCAAGTCATTGTGTGGCCGAATACGCATTCAAATCGCATCATCCCGTGGAAGTAGAATGCGTGGCGCATCCTAAAAGGGATTGAGTGACGCCGTATACTTCCTTACCCTATAGTTTGTTGTTTGAGCAGCCAGCTTTGTCAATCCGCTATCTCATTAATGAACGGCGGCATCAGGTCGCGCGCGTCTCCAGGCCATAAACACGGAAGCGCTCTAGGAATGCGTTATGCATGACGTAGGCGTCCCATAAGTGGCACTTGGTCGTCACCATCTTTTTCTTCTTCTTCTTCTTCTTCTTCTTCTCCTTCCGCTGGTCGTCGTTTTTCTGAATAGCCGTCTGTTATCTAGATGTTGGTATCACGTCCATCCACCGGATTCCCGTGCATTTCACAGACCTAACGATAGTTGCTCTTTGGGTTATAAGCCATGAAAAACGCTATCGGGCACGTCCATCGGATTCTTAGGGAGTGGGCTTGTTCACAGTTGAAAAGCAGCCCAGTTTGAAAATGTTGCTTCATCTCTGTGAAGGCTTGATAACTCGACATCACTTTCTTATTCATTCTCTAACGTCGTCGTAAGGTTTAGCTTCATTCTGTTGCGTCGTTCACAAATATGCAATTTTTTCGTTGAATTGGACGCTCATCAAATCACATTGGACTCTCTTCTAAGTCAGCCTAAGACTTTTGAAATCAAAACGAACTCTTCCAAATCAAAATGAGCTTTCCCAAAATTAGACTAGGGACTTTCCAGAAAGAATAAATTTTTGTTCAAGAAAAATTCTAGTATGATTTCTCTGAAGTT
This sequence comes from Heligmosomoides polygyrus polygyrus, assembly GCA_947396885.1. NCBI lineage: Eukaryota > Metazoa > Nematoda > Chromadorea > Rhabditida > Heligmosomidae > Heligmosomoides > Heligmosomoides polygyrus. The sequence goes on from OX377204.1 coordinate 362,918, forward strand.
TTAATTCACCTATAAGTGAACACATTCGGTGGCAATGTCCGTTCCTCCACGTGGTGCCACTGGAAACGGCCCGCTTTGCAAGCTAAGCCGAACACGGACATTCATTCATCACGATTGCAAGTGACAGGCCCTTGTGACAGGCCGGCCTACGAACACCCATGTTACATCGCATGGTGTATGGCAGTTCAAGTATTTCGAGATAGTGCTACGGCGTCCGCGGGAGCCGACACGCACTCTTGGAGCCCGGCGAGTGTGAGAAGTATGCGAGGGTCTCTGATGCGAGGACGGCATCGGGGGCAACTAAGCTAATCCGAAAGTCCCGTAAAGTAAGCAGGACCCGCGTGGCAACGCTGAATGTGGGTACGTTTACGGGCCGCTCGTGCAAGTTGGTTGAAGCACTGGAGCGTAGAAGAGTTGATCTCTGTGCGGTGCAGGAGACGAGGTGGTCCATCGAAAGTCAAGGGACATAGGACGTGGCTTCAAGGCCGTTCTATGCGGAAGTCCCAGGAGCACCAGTGGTGTCGGAATAATCGTCTCCGAACGATTTCGATTGTAAGCGTCAAACGCTTTCACGATCGATTGATGAAGAGTTGTCGCCGCTAAGGAGCGACTCTATCAGTTCATTTCTACGTATGCTCCAGACTGGCTGCTCCGATCAAGCCAAGGATGAGTTTTGGAACCTACTTGATGAGAAGACAGCAGAGGTACCGTCGAAAGATGTCATCATAGTCGCTGGTGACCTTAATGGGCACGTAGTTGCTACGAAAGATGGGTACTGCTGTCATGGTGGTTTCGGATACGGAACACGAAACGCCGATGGTGAGCGTATTCTTGATTATGCGGAATCGCATAGCCTCACCATTGTTAACACCGTCTTCCGAAAACGCGACTCGCACCTTGTCTCATACTGCAGTGGGAGTACCAAGACTCAGATAGACTTTGTCATTGCGAGAGATCGCGACCGGAGTCTTGTCACAGACGCGAAGATCGTGCCGTATGAGACGGTCACCAACCGCTGATCTGCACTCTGAAAATCGCCCCTCCGAGGCTGAAGCAGGTCGAGCGATGCGGTGCTGCAAGAATCAAGGGGTGGCGAATGAAATAGAGGGAAGCAGTTGTGATTTCCCGCATACGGTTACCGACAGTCATGACTGTCGACGAAACTTGGCAGAAGACGACCGACGCGATTCGTCAGGCTGCACAGTCGGAACTTGGCATTACGAAGCCTGGGCGACGGAAGGTCGACAAGTAGGCATGGCTGTGGACAGATGACGTTAAAGCAAAACTGCGAGAGAAGAAGTCGCTTTATCAAGTGTTTCTCGGCGAAAAGACGACCGATAACTGGCGGAAGTACCAAGAAGCCAAGAAGGCTGCAAAGAAAGCCTTGGTTGCTGCAAAAGCCACGAGCGGTATCTGTATCGACTTGTTAAGAATCGCCATCGGCGGACTGAGGATATTGAGAAGTTTTTGGCATCAATGATGAGAATGGCCGTCTTCTAATGGACCGCAGAAAAGCATTGAAGCGATGGCGCGATTACTTCGAGGAAATCTCTACGGTAGATTTTCCTCATCCATCCCTTCAGCCATCCCTTCAACAGCTCCAACCCACGGCCCCGTTCAGAAGATCACCGTGGAGGAGATTGAAGCGGCTTTGAAGAAGATGAGGCCAGGCAAAGCGACTGGTCCCGATGAGGTGCCAGCTGATTTATGGAAGTCCAAGTACTGGTACCCTGCTGAGTGGTTGGCGAAGTTTTTTAATCAGGTTGTGGCGGAGAAGAAAGTGCCTGAGTGTTGGCGACAAAGTACGACGATTCCGATTTGGAAGAAGAAGGGCAGTCCTGCAGACTGCTCCAATTACCGTCCGATTCGCTTGCTTTCGCACAGCATGAAGATCTTTGAGCGAATTGTCGATGGACGAATTCGTGACATCATCCAGCTTTCCAGCAATCAGTGCCGCTTCGTGGCTGGCTGTGGCACCGTTGATGTCATACATGCCGCGCGCCTCCTGATAGAGAAGCACCGCGAGAAACAGAAGCCAGTGCATATCGCCTTTCTCGACTTGGAGAAGGCCTTTGACCGCGTACCGCGTGAAGTGATATGGTACGCCCTGGGTCAACATAGAGTTCCTGAAGAGCTCATAGAGTGGGTGCGAATTCTCTACTCTTGTCCAAAGAGTCGAGTTTAACCTGCAGCTGGAACCTCGATGGAGTTTCCCATCTCTGTCGGGGTACATCAGGGTTCTGCGCTTTCCCCACTCCTCTTTGTTGTCGTCATGGATGCCATCACACGAGATCTTCAGAAGCCCGTTCCATGGACGTTGCTTTATGCCGATGACCTGATGCTCGCTAGCGAAGATAAAGGTGAACTCGAGCGAGAGGTGCAAGCTTGGTGTGATAGCTTGTAGCGGGTTGGATTAAACTGAACGTGAACAAGACCAATTATCTAACGACGGACGTTACTGAGTCCAGCTCCATCAAGGTTAACGGCATCGAGCTTCCACGAACTGCGATCTTTAAGCACCTGGGATCAGCAGTTGCGTCTGACGGCAAACTGATGGTCGAAGTGAATTCACGCGTAAGTGCAGCTTGGTTCAAGTGGCGCTCGTTGACTGGCGTGCTCTGCGACAAGAAGATACCAGAGCGCTTTAAGTCGACGATCTACAGAGCTGTCGTCCGGCCAGTAGCGATGTACGGCGCTGAGTGTTGGTCTGCCACTAAGGAAGTTGAAACGCGCCTCAGCGTCATGGAGACGAAGATGCTGCGGTGGACGGCTGGAGTCACCTACATGGACCGCATCAGAAATGATGCTATTCGGCAGAAGATCGGTATCGCGCCGATAGCTGACAAGATGCGCGAAGCTCGCTTGCGATGGTACGGCCACGTTCTGCGCGGAGAGGAAGACAGTGTACGTAAGATAGGCCTTAACTTCGAGGTAATATGAAAGCGGCCTAGAGGGCGCCCGAAGCAGCGATGGGCTAATACGTTACATACATATGGACCTGAAAGTAGTTGGTGTCCACCCTGATCTAGCGCTGGATCGGGAAAGGTGGCGTCATGATACCAGAATAGCGGACCGGCCACGAAGCGGGACAAACGCTGAAGAAGAAGAAGAAGAAGAAGAAGAAGTGAACACATTAAATTCTAGATTTTTGCCTGAATCTCCCGTCCAGGCGTGTCGAACTATCCATCCCTTCGGGGGTACGTGAAAGGCTGCCAGATCTGTCTGAGGAGGTCCGGTGCATTGGCTTGTTCATCGGTTGGCCACCACATGTAATCGTACTAGCCAAATACGCATTCAGATTCCCTCCACGATATCTCGCAGAGCAGAATGCGTGGCGCATTCATTCTATTAATGCCATCAGTTACCCTTCAAGGAGCGTTTGACCCTCGTGTTATTTACGTCCTTCTTTGACGTCGTGCTAAGCTTATCACTGCTTGTCTTCTTCGAAATAATCGAATATGAGATTCACCTCCCTATGCCCTTCTTCCATCTCCTTCGCAAGCACATTTGATAATTGTTTTACGGAGAAAACGTTATTTCGGCTTACGTGCAAATTTACATTCTCGGTACATACCGCCAGTCGCCTCAGTTACCCCCTTTGTCCTTTAATCCATGCTTTGGCCACACCTTCACTTCATGGAAAACCTCGTTTACTTCATAGCCATGTTGACATCGTTCCTCGAATAACATAAACTCAGCCCAATCTCGTTTTGAGCCTTCAAGGACGCCAAGAAATGCTTTCCCAACGTCGTCTTGGTTTGCCATTTCTCCGAGCTCAAACGCGTTCCTGTTGTTGGCCAGAGCGGATGTAATTTCAGGCTCCTGGGGTTCGTATGACCTCAAAAATTAGTAGTCTAGAAATCTTCGTTGATTTCAGAGAGAGAACAACTTCATGTTGTGTGGCTAACGTGTTGACAGGTGTGGTCAGCAGTATCCTTTACAATTTAAGAATAAAGAACGGCTTTATTCACTGCGCTTGCTGGATGTACCTAGCATTACTCTCATGGAATATCGTGGGAGCGTGAGTAGCGCAGTGGGAGGAGGCGCCGGCTGTCATGTGCATCCGATACCAGGTTCCTAGTACGTATTCTCCTTTCGTATTCCCCAGGCCAAGCAAGCCTTACATCTCTCCGAGGTAGCGAATTGGTGCCAGACTTGTCTGGTGAGGATAAAGCACCGACTTGTTCATCGGCTGGCCACCGCAAGTTATTATATGGTCAAGTGCGCATTAAAATCACCTCCACGATATCCCGTAGAGGTAGAATGCGTGCATCCCAAAAGAGATTGAGTAACACCGCCATTTATCCCTTATCTTTCTGTCGTGGAAAGAAATCTGATTGCGTATTTGCACCAGGCACAGCGATCCCTGAGAGATGAAGGACTTAGTTGGCTTGGGCGGGACCGGAACTAACGAGGGAGGAACGTAAGGAAAGAACATGGCGTCGGGTGCATGTGGCGGCTAGCATCTCCTCCGACTGCGCTACCAGGAGCCTTACAAAATAACACCGACAAGATATAAATCCTTCCTTGCTAGAGTGCGCAGCACAGGAGATAAAAGAAGTGCTTGCATTTCGAAAGGCAGCAGCAGGAGGCAGGAAACGAGTAGGCTCACGCAGCTCGGATCAATTTTAGATTCGAATCTTGCCTATATGAGCCTAGCCTTTTCCAGGAGCGGTGAATAGATTCTGGATTTGCCTCTTCGACTGGCCATCAATAGTTGTTGTAAGGGTTAAATACGCATTCATGTTGCCTCCTGTCTCGCAGCAGTGCATGGCGCACCCAACAGACGGACTGATTAACTCCGATCTTTATCCGTCATCTTCGGCCGGCAATGGTCTTGAGATTTAATTGTAAAAGCATTAGAAGCGCGTTTATAATGCAAAAACGCAGTAACCATCAAAAGTTCTTGGCCTTATGCGCTTGAGTATTGAACACCTGCAGAACGGTGAGCAGAACTACGAACTACATTCACCTGAATCACCTGCATCACCTGTCGTCCCGTTGATCATCGAGTTGCTCAAACGGGAGCCAGCAGCATCTACATTCGTCCCTGTCGCGTGCAAAGGTGCTTCAATGGATCCTTCTCGCTCGAGGGACACGAAGAACGTCATATCGTTCGATCAGGGCTTTCACGAAGAAGTCCGACCAACGCGTTGGTGGGTGTCCTTCTCTTGACATCCCGCGGCCCGCAATAGTATGCGGAATCCATTCGGTGATTGCTCTCGGGTGTTTGCGGAACGCACTACGCGGCCGGCCCACCTAATTTTCGCAGACTTGGTCTATGCGATAGCGTTTTTGGTCTTTGAACGACTAATTAGACGAACTGCACTAGGACAAAAAAGTTGTACTTTTCAGGTGCGCAGCCTTTTATGCATGAGACCTGAAATGCGTGTTTAAGTCCAATCAAAGTTTGGTTACTATGCTCATCCTTTTGTTGTAGGGAGATCCTTTTAGCCTCTGTACTGTGTCCACGACTCGAATCCACCGGCTTTGGCCAAGGCAGGACATGAACCCCTGGTCGGTTCAAAGCGAATTACGATCGAGGACCTATCGCAAAGCCTATCCGGCACATGTCGGGAAGAGCAACGCGGGGTGTGGGAACGTGCGGTTGCTTCACCGTAATCGCGGCAGTCGATTATGTGCCCTCCTTGTGCGGCTAAGCCAGTGTCTCATTGGCTGCCGCAGTTATGGGAGGGGCGACGGCGCGCTCCCGCACCCTCGATACATGTTCCCACTGGCCCGCAATAGTATTCGCAACATGTACCGCTTATCCTCCTTACAATTCGGTATGTCCTGCTAATTTACTTTGCCCAGATGTTCCTAGGCTGAGTCCTACTGCAATCTTCCTTCTAGAAGTCGCGTGAACATCTTCACTACATGGCTATGGAAGCCCTAGTAACGACCTAAACGCTGGGCCCAAAGCAAGAACCTTGACTCGAGTGAACGACTTGGACTACGATAAAAGGCTTCAAAAATGAGAGTAGTGTTTTCCCAAATATTAGCTGTGAGCTCCTAAAAGTGGATTTCCAGGACGCTTTTTAACGGCGATCTCACCAGTTTTTTGCGATGGTGTCAGTGGTCATTTCCAGAAGATGATCAAGTTCTTATTTTTTCCAGTTCAGCCATAAATCGATTAAAAGGCGGCCTTTACTTCTTCTATCCCTCTAATCTATTCTCCTTGAATTTGGGTTATTCTCGCTCTATGCAGTTATTCTTCAACAGCATCCCTTCCACAGAACGTCAAAATCTTCGTATCGAATAGCCACTAATTTCTCTCCTTGGCTGGACCGAATGTTTGGCAGATGCAGATGCTGTCATGAATTCAGTTCCCACGAAGCCTCGGCGTTGAATGTGCGTAGTTATATCATCGTTTGTCGCCGTGTTTGTTCGTCTTTGCAAGGGGAGGGTGGGAGCACTGATCGAAAGGACAAAAGGCGACGTCACGGGGATATCCATCCATCGTTGCCGTCCCGCAGATGACGTGTCGCGTCGTTTTTCAGACGGCGCGAATCGCTCCGCCATCTGATACGCGCGCCGCATTTCACATTCTCGTGTTACAGACGGACAAATACATAAGCACTTCTCGTCGGCGTCACCGAGCATCAGATGCTGCTCCGTCTCTCGTTTGGAGCACTTCCGGAATTTGGCCGCTTTTTGTCCTTATCATATGGTCTCAATGAATCTTACCTTCAGGTTTTTCTTCCTTTTTAGGGTCCATATGCTATCTAATCGCTAGTTTTCAGTTTCAGTTTTTTGCTTCTCTGGGAGTATGAGTCATCTTCGTAGCAAGATCCTCTACACTCCTAGAAAATTGCAAGAAAATACTGTCTGCCCAAAAGAATTTGTAGCGTCATCACTCTCTAAATCGTGATATTTTGATAGGTTGGCCGGAACGTTCTGGCGGTTTTGACTCGTCCACTTCAAACGACAATGACTTCCTTCATACTCAGCGGTTTCAGTCGATATAAGCATCATTCGATCCAGCACTCTCGGCTCAAAAGAACGGGACCTCTTCTGTTGGCCAGTGCCGGCTGCACCTCACGCAATTTTCGGTACATCTCATCGATTTCGTCGCAGTATGTACTCTGCTGTGATGGATCGGCATAGTTCCAGAAAGCTGTAGTGAATCACGCCAGCCGCCACCCACCACACTGCTACCATCGTCCTTTTCTGTCGGGATTTCGGCATGGGAAAGCGTTCGTCGGATTCAACCCACTGTCCTGATCGTCTTCGGTTCGGTTTTCGTGCAGAACCCACTTTTTATCACATGTGACGACTCGATCCAAAAACGGGCGGTTTGATTCCCGAGAAGCAAAGAAGAGCCGAATTCGAGACCCGACAATTTCCGGCGACCACTCGAATCGTGCGGCACCCCCTAATAAATGTCGATGTTACTTCGAATGTGTCAGCTAGCCAAGATAGCACAGTCTTATTCGGCTGACGTTTCGGCCTTATCGCCTTTGTCGGAGCCTGGAAAGCCAGAAACGCGTTAAATTATCCCACCATGCACCATTTCAAATTGAGACAACAAATTCTTGTTCTTGCTCACCTGATTCTAACAGTAGGAAAGCCAACACGGCTGAGACGATAAAGAAGTAGGTAGTTGCTTAAGCATTTTTACCACCTGCATGTCTACTTCGGATACAATGTCCCCATTCGCTATGCTGAAGTCTGCGAGGCGAGAGCGGAAATCTGTGAGCGAATTTCTCCCTTCCAGCTTTTTATTGCCATCCGTGAACCACGCAATTTGAACGGGCTGCATAATTTCCTCAACGTACATACGAGCTCCAATTTATGGGCATGCAGACCTCTCGCGTGATTTGTATGCTGAGCAAGCATGTGGAACATGCCATAAAGGTGTGTCGCGAAGGCTACTATTAAGTAAATGGCAGCAATGCCATACGGCGTCGAGATCCACATCTCCAAGTGCTTCTTCTGGCTGAAGGGATCAGATTCGCGTTCGAACAGAGAAGGGGAGGGACTTGCATCCCTACAAGAAAAAAGAAGAGTCGAGGTTAGGCTATTTATCCTTCACCGAGATGACCGTCAAGTCTAAGCTAGAGGGTAAATATCGTCGTTAGTCGATCCGCCTCTAAGATCAGATTCTATAGGTCTCAAATTTCCTTCATCTATCTCTATTTTACAGGACAGAAAGTTTGCTAAAGCAAAATGCTTTTTCTGATATTGACTGCAGCTTTTTCAGTGAATATTGAATCAGTAAAAAGGAGAATTTTCTATTTTAAATGCGTCATTTGAATGCAAGCACTAGGGATTCCAAAAAGTAAACCAATAGAATAGAGTATTCCAAAAAGTGAACCAATAGAATATTTGGTACTTGTCGCGACGATGGGGAGCATTGGGAGGTGGGAACGCGCCAGACAATCAGATCGCAACCAGTAGGCATGTCGTTCAAAGAAGTATACTGTTGGTATCCTGACCGGCTGACATGTGTTCGGTCGATGCTCTGCTTGGTTATAACTGAGCAGCATTGGGAGATGGGAGGCTGGCGCGCTCCTATCTCCCAATGCTGCCCACTTTCACGACACACCAAGAATTTATTGTCGAGCGATCTTCTCTAGAATAGCCGATTTATGTCAAAACAAGTGCTCCGTCACGCCTATCGGCGTGCCTCGCACTTGCGCGCTTCGCGCGATGTTGCAGTATCTCTAAGCTAAGGACAATGACATCAAGCTAGCTGGTCTACTTGTACAGGTTTTTCCCTACCTAGGAGTAGAAAAGGCTCTCAGTACGTGCAGTATATAGTAAGATAGGGCGATCTATTGGTTCCACGCTACTGGTTCTCCTTAGTGAAACGTTCCCCCATTACTGGTACTGGTTCCCCTCAATGATCCCCCTTAGCTGACGACGTCTTCGGCACGTCTTCTGAATCCCCAGGCATATTGGACGATGCCTTCGACACGTCCACCTGAATCCCCAAACACGTTGAGCGACGTCTTTGAAACGTCATGCGACGTACTGCGCACGTCTTCTGAATCCCCTGGCACGAAGAAGACGCTTGGGTATTTTCTGCTTTTTGCTCCCCATAATTTGATCAGTATCAATTGACGGCGATCGAAGTTCTGAAAACGAACTTCGACCTCGCCAACACTCCCAAAAACTTCGCCCACACTTCCCCTAGGAGGGGGGGGGGGTGGATTAATTAGCGTGCTGATCACGAATCTAACATCCTTCTTTAAAATTTCAGACGATTATGGTAGGGTACGGTAGGTAACGGTGACAAAGGCTGTCGATGTCATCATCACCGATTCTCCCCAGTGCTAAGGGGGCTATTTGGGGTGATAAACACGAATCCTGCAGCAATTTCTCGTATTACGCTGCAGCACGGTAGCTACTGATCAGGATCGCCATAGCATATTGGACGACAAACTCCTCGAGATAGAAACAGAATCCGTCGAAGACGCCAGGAGACGCGAGCCTAACATCAGAAACGATCAAAAACAAAAGAAGACACTCACGCTCGAACTTCTAACCATTTCACTCGGATTTTCTCAACAGTTTGATTTCTTCGGAGCGATTTCGCTGATAAAATGACTCAGCCTCTGACTGAAACGAATCATCGAGCCGTTGTCTCACCCCCCCCCCTTCATCAGCGATATCACGATGCCTCCTTCCGCTGTTCACCGGATCGCAGCGTAATCAATGAGGCTAATCAAAAGCGAAACACCCAAAAAGCAACTCAAACTCCTCGAAATAGAAAATGAATCCGTCGAAGACGTCAGAAGACGCGAGCCGAACATCAGAAACGATCAAAAACAACAGAAGACACTCACGCTCGAACTTCTAACCATTTCACCCGTACTTTTTCAACAGTTTGATTTCTTCGGAGCGATTTCGTTGATAAAATGACTCAGCCTCTGACTGAAACGAATCATCGAGCCGTTGTCTCACCCCCACCCCTTCATCAGCGATATCAGGATGCCTCCTTCAACTGTTCAACGGATCGCAGCGTAATCAATGAGGCTAATCAAAAGCGAAACACCCAAAAAGCAAGTCAAACTCCTCGAAATAGAAAATGAATCCGTCGAAGACGTCAGAGAGCGCCACCGCGCTTTGATTAGGAGAAAATGAATCCGTCGGCAAAGTCAGAGAGCGCCACTGCGCTTCGATTAGGTCCCGCCTAGATTCAAAACACCCGCGTAGTTTTAAATTCAAAACGTCAAGTCAATAATTCTTGAGAAAAAGCACTGAAGGGAAGTAGAGTGCAGTGTCTGCACCCTCCTGCTTAGAGATCGCTCACTCCAGAGGTAGAGTAGAGCTACGAAAAAAAACTTCGCCCACACTTCGCCTAGGGGGGGGGGGTGGTTAATTAGCGTGCTGATCACGAATCTAACATCCTTCTTTGAAATTTCAGCCGATTATGGTAGGGTACGGTAGGTAACGGTGACTAAGGCGGTCGATGTCATCGTCACCGATTTTCCCCTCACACTTCCCTCG
>OX377204.1:373572-463819 GCA_947396885.1 Heligmosomoides polygyrus polygyrus
CATCCCTTCGTGGTCAGTGAAATGGGGTGAGGGGTTACTAGCGTTTTACCCCACGTCCCCTGGCCCATCTACTCCCAACCCCCTTGGCTTGCTCGAGAGTCAAGTAGCTCGAGATAGTGGAGAAGCAGACATTTGCGACGTCTCTGTTTAAAGGGCGTGGAAGAGCCTCACTCCGCACGCGACAGGGCAATTGGAGATGGCACCACATCCGCCGCGATCAAATGGCGCTTTCACCTGCCCAGGCAGCTGCATGATACAGGCTATATAGGGAGAAACTACAATACCGCTCCCAATTCGTGAACAATCGACATTTTGCGACAGATTTTTCCGTCGCAAACCGTCACAGAGCCATAACTTCGTTCAAATCCAACTATATGAAAATTAAATGGCACCAATAGATTCACCTCCCTCCTACCAATCCAAATACCTGCATGAAATGTGGAGTTGAATATTCTTGAACTAGATATGGAGCTCGTCCTCTCAAACGTCCGTTTATTGATTTACGACCCCGCCACTGGTCTGTCTTCATAGAGCTAAAGAGTTTTAAAAAGTACCCCATCACAGACTTTATCAGATCTGTGTTTTGCAGAGCGTGGCATTCATTTTGATAGTAAACATTGCGAAGTTTACCGAATTAGAAGTGTCGGCTTGTTCATACAATTACATGCATTCTTCGAAGTTCAGCCTTCAGTTCCTAGTTAGCAGCGAACATCACGAAGAAACTAGCCAAAAAAGCTCTATCAAACGGTATCAATCTCGACCAATAGTAAGAAGGTCTAGTAGCACTTAAGAGCACAGCGACGTAGCTTAAGAACGGGCAAAGTTATAGCGGTGCGAATGAGCAGGTTAGGCTTGAGTGACAGATTTTTTTCCGTATTCAGTCGACCGCTGCGGTGAGACGCGGAAAGCTAACGGCCTAAAAGTGCGTAGTTGAGCAGAATAATGAGGGTTCTTCACACCGACGTAATCGCAACTCTCCACATTCCTACATTGCCTTTACCCAAGCTGCCGTTTTAGTGCGACGGACTTGCGCTGACGACGACGTCACAGAAAACCAATATTTTCAAATTTCGCCATGTTGGAAACCATTCGATAGAGCTTTTGATATCCAATTGAACGGTTTCATTTATAGTAGCGACAAGTGTAATCTGAGCGAGTAAGGGCGCGGAGAATATCGACCGCTGATGTGCCAAATTACACGCGCGGGCGTGTTTGGAGCACAACAACTCCGTCAATCTTGAATCCTTACGGCTACATTTTTCCGAACTCAGTCGACCACTGCGGTGAGACGCGGAAAGCTAGCGGCCCAAAAATGCGTTGTTGTGCAGAGTTGTGAAGGCTCTTCACACCGACATGATCACAACTCTCCACCTTCCTATATTGCCTTAACCCAAGCTGCCGTTTTAGGGCGACGGACTTAGCGGCTGAAGCTTCTTCCGCCCTTTGCCTGCCCATATTTCAGTACTCGACGCTAGCTGTGATACGATTCTGTTCAGCTTGAAAAGCTCTATCGAACGGTATCAATCACGACCAAATTCGGAAAAACTGATTTTTTGACAATTTCCCCTCGGGGATGAGCACAAGCTAAGCCGAGCCTGCGCTGACGACGACGTCACAGAAAACCAATATTTTCAAATTTCGCCATGTTGGGAACCATTCGATAGAGCTTTTGATATCCAATTGAACGGTTTTATCTATAGCAGCGAGAAGTGTAATCTGAGCGAGTAAGGGCGCGGAGAATATCGACCGTTGATGTGCCAAATTACACGCGCGGGCGTGTTTGGAGCACAACAACTCCGTAAAGCTTGAATCCTTTTGGCTACAGCTTGTGGGTTTTGTTGCCAGTAAAATGTTCTACGAGAGCGCTAAAGCACAGCGACGTAGCTTGAGAACGGGCAAAGTTATAGCGGTGCGAATATGCAGGTTAGGCTTGAGTGACAGGATTTTTTCCGAATTCAGTCGACCACTGCGGTGAGACGCGGAAAGCTATCAGACCGAAAATGCGAAGATGAGCAGAGTTGTGAAGGTTCTTCACAACGACATGATCACAACTCTCCACCTTCCTATATTGCCTTAACCCAAGCTGCCGTTTTAGGGAGACGGACTCAGCGGCTGAAGCTTCTTCCGCCCTTTGCCTGCCCATATTTCAGTACTCGACGCTAGCAATGATACGATTCTGTTCAGCTTGAAAAGCTCTATCGAACGGTATCAATCAAGACCAAATTCGGAAAAACTGATTTTTTGACAATTTCCCCTCGGGGACGAGCACAAGCTAAGCCGAGCCTGCGCTGACGACGACGTCACAGAAAACCAATATTTTCAAGTTTCGCCATGTTGGGAACCATTCGATAGAGCTTTTGATATCCAATTGAACGGTTTTATCTATAGCAGCGAGAAGTGTAATCTGAGCGAGTAAGGGCGCGGAGAATATCGACCGCTGATGTGCCAAATTACACGCGCGGGCGTGTTTGGAGCACAACAACTCCGTAAAGCTTGAATCCTTTTGGCTACAGCTTGTGGGTTTTGTAGAAAGTAAGAAGGTCTAGTAGCGCTCCAAAGCGCAGCGACGTAGCTTGAGAACGGGCAAAGTTATAGCGGTGCGAATATGCAGGTTAGGCTTGAGTGACAGGATTTTTTCCGAATTCAGTCGACCACTGCGGTGAGAACCGGAAAGCTATCATCCCGAAAATGCGAAGGTGAGCAGAGTTGTGAAGGTTCTTCACACCGACATGATCACAACTCTCCACCTTCCTATATTGCCTTAACCCAAGCTGCCGTTTTAGGGCGACGGACTTAGCGGCTGAAGCTTCTTCCTCCCTTTGCTTGCCCATATTTCAGTACTCGACGCTAGCAATGATACGATTCTGTTCAGCTTGAAAAGCTCTATCGAACGGTATCAATCACGACCAAATTCGGAAAAACTGATTTTTTGACAATTTCCCCTCGGGGATGAGCACAAGCTAAGCCGAGCCTGCACTGACGACGACGTCACAGAAAACCAATATTTTCAAATTTCGCCATGTTGGGAACCATTCGATAGAGCTTTTGATATCCAATTGAACGGTTTTATCTATAGCAGCGAGAAGTGTAATCTGAGCGAGTAAGGGCGCGGAGAATATCGACCGCTGATGTGCCAAATTACACGCGCGGGCGTGTTTGGAGCACAACAACTCCGTCAATCTTGAATCCTTACGGCTACATTTTTCCGAACTCAGTCGACCACTGCGGTGAGACGCGGAAAGCTAGCGGCCCAAAAATGCGTTGTTGTGCAGAGTTGTGAAGGCTCTTCACACCGACATGATCACAACTCTCCACCTTCCTATATTGCCTTAACCCAAGCTGCCGTTTTAGGGCGACGGACTTAGCGGCTGAAGCTTCTTCCGCCCTTTGCCTGCCCATATTTCAGTACTCGACGCTAGCTGTGATACGATTCTGTTCAGCTTGAAAAGCTCTATCGAACGGTATCAATCACGACCAAATTCGGAAAAACTGATTTTTTGACAATTTCCCCTCGGGGATGAGCACAAGCTAAGCCGAGCCTGCACTGACGACGACGTCACAGAAAACCAATATTTTCAAATTTCGCCATGTTGGGAACCATTCGATAGAGCTTTTGATATCCAATTGAACGGTTTTATCTATAGCAGCGAGAAGTGTAATCTGAGAGAATAAGGGCGCGGAGAATATCGACCGTTGATGTGCCAAATTACACGCGCGGGCATGTTTGGAGCACAACAACTCCGTAAAGCTTGAATCCTTTTGGCTACAGCTTGTGGGTTTTGTTGTCAGTAAAATGTTCTACGAGAGCGCTAAAGCACAGCAACGTAGCTTGAGAACGGGCAAAGTTATAGCGGTGCGAATATGCAGGTTAGGCTTGAGTGACAGGATTTTTTCCGAATTCAGTCGACCACTGCGGTGAGAACCGGAAAGCTATCATCCCGAAAATGCGAAGGTGAGCAGAGTTGTGAAGGTTCTTCACACCGACATGATCACAACTCTCCACCTTCCTATATTGCCTTAACCCAAGCTGCCGTTTTAGGGCGACGGACTTAGCGGCTGAAGCTTCTTCCGCCCTTTGCTTGCCCATATTTCAGTACTCGACGCTAGCAATGATACGATTCTGTTCAGCTTGAAAAGCTCTATCGAACGGTATCAATCACGCCAAATTCGGAAAAACTGATTTTTTGACAATTTCCCCTCGGGGATGAGCACAAGCTAAGCCGAGCCTGCACTGACGACGACGTCACAGAAAACCAATATTTTCAAATTTTGCCATGTTGGGAACCATTCGATAGAGCTTTTGATATCCAATTGAACGGTTTTATCTATAGCAGCGATAAGTGTAATCTGAGAGAATAAGGGCGCGGAGAATATCGACCGTTGATGTGCCAAATTACACGCGCGGGCATGTTTGGAGCACAACAACTCCGTAAAGCTTGAATCCTTTTGGCTACAGCTTGTGGGTTTTGTTGCCAGTAAAATGTTCTACGAGAGCGCTAAAGCACAGCGACGTAGCTTGAGAACGGGCAAAGTTATAGCGGTGCGAATATGCAGGTTAGGCTTGAGTGACAGGATTTTTTCCGAATTCAGTCGACCACTGCGGTGAGACCCGGAAAGCTATCATCCCGAAAATGCGAAGGTGAGCAGAGTTGTGAAGGTTCTTCACACCGACATGATCACAACTCTCCACCTTCCTATATTGCCTTAACCCAAGCTGCCGTTTTAGGGCGACGGACTTAGCGGCTGAAGCTTCTTCCGCCCTTTGCTTGCCCATATTTCAGTACTCGACGCTAGCAATGATACGATTCTGTTCAGCTTGAAAAGCTCTATCGAACGGTATCAATCACGACCAAATTCGGAAAAACTGATTTTTTGACAATTTCCCCTCGGGGATGAGCACAAGCTAAGCCGAGCCTGCACTGACGACGACGTCACAGAAAACCAATATTTTCAAATTTCGCCATGTTGGGAACCATTCGATAGAGCTTTTGATATCCAATTGAACGGTTTTATCTATAGCAGCGATAAGTGTAATCTGAGAGAATAAGGGCGCGGAGAATATCGACCGTTGATGTGCCAAATTACACGCGCGGGCATGTTTGGAGCACAACAACTCCGTAAAGCTTGAATCCTTTTGGCTACAGCTTGTGGGTTTTGTTGCCAGTAAAATGTTCTACGAGAGCGCTAAAGCACAGCGACGTAGCTTGAGAACGGGCAAAGTTATAGCGGTGCGAATATGCAGGTTAGGCTTGAGTGACAGGATTTTTTCCGAATTCAGTCGACCACTGCGGTGAGACCCGGAAAGCTATCATCCCGAAAATGCGAAGGTGAGCAGAGTTGTGAAGGTTCTTCACACCGACATGATCACAACTCTCCACCTTCCTATATTGCCTTAACCCAAGCTGCCGTTTTAGGGCGACGGACTTAGCGGCTGAAGCTTCTTACGCCCTTTGCTTGCCCATATTTCAGTACTCGACGCTAGCAATGCAACGATTCTGTTCAGCTTGAAAAGCTCTATCGAACGGTATCAATCACGACCAAATTCGGAAAAACTGATTTTTTGACAATTTCCCCTCGGGGATGAGCACAAGCTAAGCCGAGCCTGCGCTGACGACGACGTCACAGAAAACCAATATTTTCAAATTTCGCCATGTTGGGAACCATTCGATAGAGCTTTTGATATCCAATTGAACGGTTTTATCTATAGCAGCGAGAAGTGTAATCTGAGAGAATAAGGGCGCGGAGAATATCGACCGCTGATGTGCCAAATTACACGCGCGGGCGTGTTTGGAGCACAACAACTCCGTAAAGCTTGAATCCTTTCGGCTACAGCTTGTGGGTTTTGTTGTCAGTAAAATGTTCTACGAGAGCGCTAAAGCACAGCAACGTAGCTTGAGAACGGGCAAAGTTATAGCGGTGCGAATATGCAGGTTAGGCTCGAGTGACAGGATTTTTTCCGAATTCAGTCGACCACTGCGGTGAGACCCGGAAAGCTATCATCCCGAAAATGCGAAGGTGAGCAGAGTTGTGAAGGTTCTTCACACCGACATGATCACAACTCTCCACCTTCCTATATTGCCTTAACCCAAGCTGCCGTTTTAGGGCGACGGACTTAGCGGCTGAAGCTTCTTACGCCCTTTGCTTGCCCATATTTCAGTACTCGACGCTAGCAATGCAACGATTCTGTTCAGCTTGAAAAGCTCTATCGAACGGTATCAATCACGACCAAATTCGGAAAAACTGATTTTTTGACAATTTCCCCTCGGGGATGAGCACAAGCTAAGCCGAGCCTGCGCTGACGACGACGTCACAGAAAACCAATATTTTCAAATTTCGCCATGTTGGGAACCATTCGATGGAGCTTTTGATATCCAATTGAACGGTTTTATCTATAGCAGCGAGAAGTGTAATCTGAGAGAATAAGGGCGCGGAGAATATCGACCGCTGATGTGCCAAATTACACGCGCGGGCGTGTTTGGAGCACAACAACTCCGTAAAGCTTGAATCCTTTCGGCTACAGCTTGTGGGTTTTGTTGTCAGTAAAATGTTCTACGAGAGCGCTAAAGCACAGCAACGTAGCTTGAGAACGGGCAAAGTTATAGCGGTGCGAATATGCAGGTTAGGCTCGAGTGACAGGATTTTTTCCGAATTCAGTCGACCACTGCGGTGAGACCCGGAAAGCTATCATCCCGAAAATGCGAAGGTGAGCAGAGTTGTGAAGGTTCTTCACACCGACATGATCACAACTCTCCACCTTCCTATATTGCCTTAACCCAAGCTGCCGTTTTAGGGCGACGGACTTAGCGGCTGAAGCTTCTTCCGCCCTTTGCTTGCCCATATTTCAGTACTCGACGCTAGCAATGATACGATTCTGTTCAGCTTGAAAAGCTCTATCGAACGGTATCAATCACGACCAAATTCGGAAAAACTGATTTTTTGACAATTTCCCCTCGGGGATGAGCACAAGCTAAGCCGAGCCTGCGCTGACGACGACGTCACAGAAAACCAATATTTTCAAATTTCGCCATGTTGGGAACCATTCGATAGAACTTTTGATATCCAATTGAACGGTTTTATCTATAGCAGCGAGAAGTGTAATCTGAGAGAATAAGGGCGCGGAGAATATCGACCGCTGATGTGCCAAATTACACGCGCGGGCGTGTTTGGAGCACAACAACTCCGTAAAGCTTGAATCCTTTCGGCTACAGCTTGTGGGTTTTGTTGCCAGTAAAATGTTCTACGAGAGCGCTAAAGCACAGCGACGTAGCTTGAGAACGGGCAAAGTTATAGCGGTGCGAATATGCAGGTTAGGCTCGAGTGACAGGATTTTTTCCGAATTCAGTCGACCACTGCGGTGAGACCCGGAAAGCTATCATCCCGAAAATGCGAAGGTGAGCAGAGTTGTGAAGGTTCTTCACACCGACATGATCACAACTCTCCACCTTCCTATATTGCCTTAACCCAAGCTGCCGTTTTAGGGCGACGGACTTAGCGGCTGAAGCTTCTTCCGCCCTTTGCTTGCCCATATTTCAGTACTCGACGCTAGCAATGATACGATTCTGTTCAGCTTGAAAAGCTCTATTGAACGGTATCAATCACGACCAAATTCGGAAAAACTGATTTTTTGACAATTTCCCCTCGGGGATGAGCACAAGCTAAGCCGAGCCTGCACTGACGACGACGTCACAGAAAACCAATATTTTCAAATTTCGCCATGTTGGAAACCATTCGATAGAGCTTTTGATATCCAATTGAACGGTTTTATCTATAGCAGCGAGAAGTGTAATCTGAGAGAATAAGGGCGCGGAGAATATCGACCGCTGATGTGCCAAATTACACGCGCGGGCGTGTTTGGAGCACAACAACTCCGTAAAGCTTGAATCCTTTCGGCTACAGCTTGTGGGTTTTGTTGTCAGTAAAATGTTCTACGAGAGCGCTAAAGCACAGCGACGTAGCTTGAGAACGGGCAAAGTTATAGCGGTGCGAATATGCAGGTTAGGCTTGAGTGACAGGATTTTTTTCCGAATTCAGTCGACCACTGCGGTGAGACCCGGAAAGCTATCATCCCGAAAATGCGAAGGTGAGCAGAGTTGTGAAGGTTCTTCACACCGACATGATCACAACTCTCCACCTTCCTATATTGCCTTAACCCAAGCTGCCGTTTTAGGGCGACGGACTTAGCGGCTGAAGCTTCTTCCGCCCTTTGCTTGCCCATATTTCAGTACTCGACGCTAGCAATGATACGATTCTGTTCAGCTTGAAAAGCTCTATCGAACGGTATCAATCACGACCAAATTCGGAAAAACTGATTTTTTGACAATTTCCCCTCGGGGATGAGCACAAGCTGAGCCGAGCCTGCACTGACGACGACGTCACAGAAAACCAATATTTTCAAATTTCGCCATGTTGGGAACTATTCGATAGAGCCTTTGATATCCAATTGAACGGTTTTATCTATAGCAGCGATAAGTGTAATCTGAGAGAATAAGGGCGCGGAGAATATCGACCGTTGATGTGCCAAATTACACGCGCGGGCATGTTTGGAGCACAACAACTCCGTAAAGCTTGAATCCTTTTGGCTACAGCTTGTGGGTTTTGTTGTCAGTAAAATGTTCTACGAGAGCGCTAAAGCACAGCAACGTAGCTTGAGAACGGGCAAAGTTATAGCGGTGCGAATATGCAGGTTAGGCTCGAGTGACAGGATTTTTTCCGAATTCAGTCGACCACTGCGGTGAGACCCGGAAAGCTATCATCCCGAAAATGCGAAGGTAAGCAGAGTTGTGAAAGTTCTTCACACCGACATGATCACAACTCTCCACCTTCCTATATTGCCTTAACCCAAGCTGCCGTTTTAGGGCGACGGACTTAGCGGCTGAAGCTTCTTCCGCCCTTTGCTTGCCCATATTTCAGTACTCGACGCTAGCAATGATACGATTCTGTTCAGCTTGAAAAGCTCTATTGAACGGTATCAATCACGACCAAATTCGGAAAAACTGATTTTTTGACAATTTCCCCTCGGGGATGAGCACAAGCTAAGCCGAGCCTGCACTGACGACGACGTCACAGAAAACCAATATTTTCAAATTTCGCCATGTTGGAAACCATTCGATAGAGCTTTTGATATCCAATTGAACGGTTTTATCTATAGCAGCGAGAAGTGTAATCTGAGAGAATAAGGGCGCGGAGAATATCGACCGCTGATGTGCCAAATTACACGCGCGGGCGTGTTTGGAGCACAACAACTCCGTAAAGCTTGAATCCTTTCGGCTACAGCTTGTGGGTTTTGTTGTCAGTAAAATGTTCTACGAGAGCGCTAAAGCACAGCGACGTAGCTTGAGAACGGGCAAAGTTATAGCGGTGCGAATATGCAGGTTAGGCTTGAGTGACAGGATTTTTTCCGAATTCAGTCGACCACTGCGGTGAGACCCGGAAAGCTATCATCCCGAAAATGCGAAGGTGAGCAGAGTTGTGAAGGTTCTTCACACCGACATGATCACAACTCTCCACCTTCCTATATTGCCTTAACCCAAGCTGCCGTTTTAGGGCGACGGACTTAGCGGCTGAAGCTTCTTCCGCCCTTTGCTTGCCCATATTTCAGTACTCGACGCTAGCAATAATACGATTCTGTTCAGCTTGAAAAGCTCTATCGAACGGTATCAATCACGACCAAATTCGGAAAAACTGATTTTTTGACAATTTCCCCTCGGGGATGAGCACAAGCTGAGCCGAGCCTGCACTGACGACGACGTCACAGAAAACCAATATTTTCAAATTTCGCCATGTTGGGAACTATTCGATAGAGCCTTTGATATCCAATTGAACGGTTTTATCTATAGCAGCGATAAGTGTAATCTGAGAGAATAAGGGCGCGGAGAATATCGACCGTTGATGTGCCAAATTACACGCGCGGGCATGTTTGGAGCACAACAACTCCGTAAAGCTTGAATCCTTTTGGCTACAGCTTGTGGGTTTTGTTGCCAGTAAAATGTTCTACGAGAGCGCTAAAGCACAGCGACGTAGCTTGAGAACGGGCAAAGTTATAGCGGTGCGAATATGCAGGTTAGGCTTGAGTGACCGGATTTTTTCCGAATTCAGTCGACCACTGCGGTGAGACCCGGAAAGCTATCATCCCAAAAATGCGAAGGTGAGCAGAGTTGTGAAGGTTCTTCACACCGACATGATCACAACTCTCCACCTTCCTATATTGCCTTAACCCAAGCTGCCGTTTTAGGGCGACGGACTTAGCGGCTGAAGCTTCTTACGCCCTTTGCTTGCCCATATTTCAGTACTCGACGCTAGCAATGCAACGATTCTGTTCAGCTTGAAAAGCTCTATCGAACGGTATCAATCACGACCAAATTCGGAAAAACTGATTTTTTGACAATTTCCCCTCGGGGATGAGCACAAGCTAAGCCGAGCCTGCGCTGACGACGACGTCACAGAAAACCAATATTTTCAAATTTTGCCATGTTGGGAACCATTCGATAGAGCTTTTGATATCCAATTGAACGGTTTTATCTATAGCAGCGAGAAGTGTAATCTGAGAGAATAAGGGCGCGGAGAATATCGACCGCTGATGTGCCAAATTACACGCGCGGGCGTGTTTGGAGCACAACAACTCCGTAAAGCTTGAATCCTTTCGGCTACAGCTTGTGGGTTTTGTTGTCAGTAAAATGTTCTACGAGAGCGCTAAAGCACAGCAACGTAGCTTGAGAACGGGCAAAGTTATAGCGGTGCGAATATGCAGGTTAGGCTCGAGTGACAGGATTTTTTCCGAATTCAGTCGACCACTGCGGTGAGACCCGGAAAGCTATCATCCCGAAAATGCGAAGGTGAGCAGAGTTGTGAAGGTTCTTCACACCGACATGATCACAACTCTCCACCTTCCTATATTGCCTTAACCCAAGCTGCCGTTTTAGGGCGACGGACTTAGCGGCTGAAGCTTCTTCCGCCCTTTGCTTGCCCATATTTCAGTACTCGACGCTAGCAATGATACGATTCTGTTCAGCTTGAAAAGCTCTATCGAACGGTATCAATCACGACCAAATTCGGAAAAACTGATTTTTTGACAATTTCCCCTCGGGGATGAGCACAAGCTAAGCCGAGCCTGCGCTGACGACGACGTCACAGAAAACCAATATTTTCAAATTTCGCCATGTTGGGAACCATTTGATAGAACTTTTGATATCCAATTGAACGGTTTTATCTATAGCAGCGAGAAGTGTAATCTGAGAGAATAAGGGCGCGGAGAATATCGACCGTTGATGTGCCAAATTACACGCGCGGGCGTGTTTGGAGCACAACAACTCCGTAAAGCTTGAATCCTTTTGGCTACAGCTTGTGGGTTTTGTAGAAAGTAAGAAGGTCTAGTAGCGCTCCAAAGCGCAGCGACGTAGCTTGAGAACGGGCAAAGTTATAGCGGTGCGAATATGCAGGTTAGGCTTGAGTGACAGGATTTTTTCCGAATTCAGTCGACCACTGCGGTGAGACGCGGAAAGCTATCAGACCGAAAATGCGAAGATGAGCAGAGTTGTGAAGGTTCTTCACAACGACATGATCACAACTCTCCACCTTCCTATATTGCCTTAACCCAAGCTGCCGTTTTAGGGAGACGGACTCAGCGGCTGAAGTTCTTCCGCCCTTTGCCTGCCCATATTTCAGTACTCGACGCTAGCAATGATACGATTCTGTTCAGCTTGAAAAGCTCTATCGAACGGTATCAATCAAGACCAAATTCGGAAAAACTGATTTTTTGACAATTTCCCCTCGGGGACGAGCACAAGCTAAGCCGAGCCTGCGCTGACGACGACGTCACAGAAAACCAATATTTTCAAGTTTCGCCATGTTGGGAACCATTCGATAGAGCTTTTGATATCCAATTGAACGGTTTTATCTATAGCAGCGAGAAGTGCAATCTGAGCGAGTAAGGGCGCGGAGAATATCGACCGCTGATGTGCCAAATTACACGCGCGGGCGTGTTTGGAGCACAACAACTCCGTAAAGCTTGAATCCTTTTGGCTACAGCTTGTGGGTTTTGTAGAAAGTAAGAAGGTCTAGTAGCGCTCCAAAGCGCAGCGACGTAGCTTGAGAACGGGCAAAGTTATAGCGGTGCGAATATGCAGGTTAGGCTTGAGTGACAGGATTTTTTCCGAATTCAGTCGACCACTGCGGTGAGACCCGGAAAGCTATCATCCCGAAAATGCGAAGGTGAGCAGAGTTGTGAAGGTTCTTCACACCGACATGATCACAACTCTCCACCTTCCTATATTGCCTTAACCCAAGCTGCCGTTTTAGGGCGACGGACTTAGCGGCTGAAGCTTCTTCCGCCCTTTGCTTGCCCATATTTCAGTACTCGACGCTAGCAATGATACGATTCTGTTCAGCTTGAAAAGCTCTATCGAACGGTATCAATCACGACCAAATTCGGAAAAACTGATTTTTTGACAATTTCCCCTCGGGGATGAGCACAAGCTAAGCCGAGCCTGCACTGACGACGACGTCACAGAAAACCAATATTTTCAAATTTCGCCATGTTGGGAACCATTCGATAGAGCTTTTGATATCCAATTGAACGGTTTTATCTATAGCAGCGAGAAGTGTAATCTGAGAGAATAAGGGCGCGGAGAATATCGACCGTTGATGTGCCAAATTACACGCGCGGGCATGTTTGGAGCACAACAACTCCGTAAAGGTTGAATCCTTTTGGCTACAGCTTGTGGGTTTTGTTGCCAGTAAAATGTTCTACGAGAGCGCTAAAGCACAGCGACGTAGCTTGAGAACGGGCAAAGTTATAGCGGTGCGAATATGCAGGTTAGGCTCGAGTGACAGGATTTTTTCCGAATTCAGTCGACCACTGCGGTGAGACCCGGAAAGCTATCATCCCGAAAATGCGAAGGTGAGCAGAGTTGTGAAGGTTCTTCACACCGACATGATCACAACTCTCCACCTTCCTATATTGCCTTAACCCAAGCTGCCGTTTTAGGGCGACGGACTTAGCGGCTGAAGCTTCTTCCGCCCTTTGCTTGCCCATATTTCAGTACTCGACGCTAGCAATGATACGATTCTGTTCAGCTTGAAAAGCTCTATTGAACGGTATCAATCACGACCAAATTCGGAAAAACTGATTTTTTGACAATTTCCCCTCGGGGATGAGCACAAGCTAAGCCGAGCCTGCACTGACGACGACGTCACAGAAAACCAATATTTTCAAATTTCGCCATGTTGGGAACCATTCGATAGAGCTTTTGATATCCAATTGAACGGTTTTATCTATAGCAGCGAGAAGTGTAATCTGAGAGAATAAGGGCGCGGAGAATATCGACCGTTGATGTGCCAAATTACACGCGCGGGCGTGTTTGGAGCACAACAACTCCGTAAAGCTTGAATCCTTTTGGCTACAGCTTGTGGGTTTTGTAGAAAGTAAGAAGGTCTAGTAGCGCTCCAAAGCGCAGCGACGTAGCTTGAGAACGGGCAAAGTTATAGCGGTGCGAATATGCAGGTTAGGCTTGAGTGACAGGATTTTTTCCGAATTCAGTCGACCACTGCGGTGAGATCCGGAAAGCTTCAGCCCGAAAATGCGAAGGTGAGCAGAGTTGTGAAGGTTCTTCACACCGACATGATCACAACTCTCCACCTTCCTATATTGCCTTAACCCAAGCTGCCGTTTTAGGGCGACGGACTTAGCGGCTGAAGCTTCTTCCGCCCTTTGCTTGCCCATATTTCAGTACTCGACGCTAGCTGTGATACGATTCTGTTCAGCTTGAAAAGTTCTATCGAACGGTATCAATCACGACCAATTTCGGAAAAACTGATTTTTTGACAATTTCCCCTCGGGGATGAGCACAAGATAAGCCGAGCCTGCACTGACGACGACGTCACAGAAAACCAATATTTTCAAATTTCGCCATGTTGGGAACCATTCGATAGAGCTTTTGATATCCAATTGAACGGTTTTATCTATAGCAGCGAGAAGTGTAATCTGAGAGAATAAGGGCGCGGAGAATATCGACCGTTGATGTGCCAAATTACACGCGCGGGCATGTTTGGAGCACAACAACTCCGTAAAGCTTGAATCCTTTTGGCTACAGCTTGTGGGTTTTGTTGTCAGTAAAATGTTCTACGAGAGCGCTAAAGCACAGCAACGTAGCTTGAGAACGGGCAAAGTTATAGCGGTGCGAATATGCAGGTTAGGCTCGAGTGACAGGATTTTTTCCGAATTCAGTCGACCACTGCGGTGAGACCCGGAAAGCTATCATCCCGAAAATGCGAAGGTGAGCAGAGTTGTGAAGGTTCTTCACACCAACATGATCACAACTCTCCACCTTCCTATATTGCCTTAACCCAAGCTGCCGTTTTAGGGCGACGGACTTAGCGGCTGAAGCTTCTTCCGCCCTTTGCTTGCCCATATTTCAGTACTCGACGCTAGCAATGATACGATTCTGTTCAGCTTGAAAAGCTCTATCGAACGGTATCAATCACGACCAAATTCGGAAAAACTGATTTTTTGACAATTTCCCCTCGGGGATGAGCACAAGCTAAGCCGAGCCTGCACTGACGACGACGTCACAGAAAACCAATATTTTCAAATTTCGCCATGTTGGGAACCATTCGATAGAGCTTTTGATATCCAATTGAACGGTTTTATCTATAGCAGCGAGAAGTGTAATCTGAGAGAATAAGGGCGCGGAGAATATCGACCGTTGATGTGCCAAATTACACGCGCGGGCATGTTTGGAGCACAACAACTCCGTAAAGGTTGAATCCTTTTGGCTACAGCTTGTGGGTTTTGTTGCCAGTAAAATGTTCTACGAGAGCGCTAAAGCACAGCGACGTAGCTTGAGAACGGGCAAAGTTATAGCGGTGCGAATATGCAGGTTAGGCTCGAGTGACAGGATTTTTTCCGAATTCAGTCGACCACTGCGGTGAGACCCGGAAAGCTATCATCCCGAAAATGCGAAGGTGAGCAGAGTTGTGAAGGTTCTTCACACCGACATGATCACAACTCTCCACCTTCCTATATTGCCTTAACCCAAGCTGCCGTTTTAGGGCGACGGACTTAGCGGCTGAAGCTTCTTCCGCCCTTTGCTTGCCCATATTTCAGTACTCGACGCTAGCAATGATACGATTCTGTTCAGCTTGAAAAGCTCTATTGAACGGTATCAATCACGACCAAATTCGGAAAAACTGATTTTTTGACAATTTCCCCTCGGGGATGAGCACAAGCTAAGCCGAGCCTGCACTGACGACGACGTCACAGAAAACCAATATTTTCAAATTTCGCCATGTTGGGAACCATTCGATAGAGCTTTTGATATCCAATTGAACGGTTTTATCTATAGCAGCGAGAAGTGTAATCTGAGAGAATAAGGGCGCGGAGAATATCGACCGTTGATGTGCCAAATTACACGCGCGGGCGTGTTTGGAGCACAACAACTCCGTAAAGCTTGAATCCTTTTGGCTACAGCTTGTGGGTTTTGTAGAAAGTAAGAAGGTCTAGTAGCGCTCCAAAGCGCAGCGACGTAGCTTGAGAACGGGCAAAGTTATAGCGGTGCGAATATGCAGGTTAGGCTTGAGTGACAGGATTTTTTCCGAATTCAGTCGACCACTGCGGTGAGATCCGGAAAGCTTCAGCCCGAAAATGCGAAGGTGAGCAGAGTTGTGAAGGTTCTTCACACCGACATGATCACAACTCTCCACCTTCCTATATTGCCTTAACCCAAGCTGCCGTTTTAGGGCGACGGACTTAGCGGCTGAAGCTTCTTCCGCCCTTTGCTTGCCCATATTTCAGTACTCGACGCTAGCTGTGATACGATTCTGTTCAGCTTGAAAAGTTCTATCGAACGGTATCAATCACGACCAATTTCGGAAAAACTGATTTTTTGACAATTTCCCCTCGGGGATGAGCACAAGATAAGCCGAGCCTGCACTGACGACGACGTCACAGAAAACCAATATTTTCAAATTTCGCCATGTTGGGAACCATTCGATAGAGCTTTTGATATCCAATTGAACGGTTTTATCTATAGCAGCGAGAAGTGTAATCTGAGAGAATAAGGGCGCGGAGAATATCGACCGTTGATGTGCCAAATTACACGCGCGGGCATGTTTGGAGCACAACAACTCCGTAAAGCTTGAATCCTTTTGGCTACAGCTTGTGGGTTTTGTTGTCAGTAAAATGTTCTACGAGAGCGCTAAAGCACAGCGACGTAGCTTGAGAACGGGCAAAGTTATAGCGGTGCGAATATGCAGGTTAGGCTTGAGTGACAGGATTTTTTCCGAATTCAGTCGACCACTGCGGTGAGACGCGGAAAGCTATCAGACCGAAAATGCGAAGATGAGCAGAATTGTAAAGGTTCTTCACAACGACATGATCACAACTCTCCACCTTCCTATATTGCCTTAACCCAAGCTGCCGTTTTAGGGAGACGGACTCAGCGGCTGAAGCTTCTTCCGCCCTTTGCCTGCCCATATTTCAGTACTCGACGCTAGCAATGATACGATTCTGTTCAGCTTGAAAAGCTCTATCGAACGGTATCAATCAAGACCAAATTCGGAAAAACTGATTTTTTGACAATTTCCCCTCGGGGACGAGCACAAGCTAAGCCGAGCCTGCGCTGACGACGACGTCACAGAAAACCAATATTTTCAAGTTTCGCCATGTTGGGAACCATTCGATAGAGCTTTTGATATCCAATTGAACGGTTTTATCTATAGCAGCGAGAAGTGTAATCTGAGCGAGTAAGGGCGCGGAGAATATCGACCGCTGATGTGCCAAATTACACGCGCGGGCGTGTTTGGAGCACAACAACTCCGTAAAGCTTGAATCCTTTTGGCTACAGCTTGTGGGTTTTGTAGAAAGTAAGAAGGTCTAGTAGCGCTCCAAAGCGCAGCGACGTAGCTTGAGAACGGGCAAAGTTATAGCGGTGCGAATATGCAGGTTAGGCTTGAGTGACAGGATTTTTTCCGAATTCAGTCGACCACTGCGGTGAGACGCGGAAAGCTATCAGACCGAAAATGCGAAGGTGAGCAGAGTTGTGAAGGTTCTTCACACCGACATGATCACAACTCTCCACCTTCCTATATTGCCTTAACCCAAGCTGCCGTTTTAGGGCGACGGACTTAGCGGCTGAAGCTTCTTACGCCCTTTGCTTGCCCATATTTCAGTACTCGACGCTAGCAATGATACGATTCTGTTCAGCTTGAAAAGCTCTATCGAACGGTATCAATCACGACCAAATTCGGAAAAACTGATTTTTTGACAATTTCCCCTCGGGGATGAGCACAAGCTAAGCCGAGCCTGCGCTGACGACGACGTCACAGAAAACCAATATTTTCAAATTTCGCCATGTTGGGAACCATTCAATAGAGCTTTTGATATCCAATTGAACGGTTTTATCTATAGCAGCGAGAAGTGTAATCTGAGAGAATAAGGGCGCGGAGAATATCGACCGTTGATGTGCCAAATTACACGCGCGGGCATGTTTGGAGCACAACAACTCCGTAAAGGTTGAATCCTTTTGGCTACAGCTTGTGGGTTTTGTTGCCAGTAAAATGTTCTACGAGAGCGCTAAAGCACAGCGATGTAGCTTGAGAACGGGCAAAGTTATAGCGGTGCGAATATGCAGGTTAGGCTTGAGTGACAGGATTTTTTCCGAATTCAGTCGACCACTGCGGTGAGACCCGGAAAGCTATCATCCCGAAAATGCGAAGGTGAGCAGAGTTGTGAAGGTTCTTCACACCGACATGATCACAACTCTCCACCTTCCTATATTGCCTTAACCCAAGCTGCCGTTTTAGGGCGACGGACTTAGCGGCTGAAGCTTCTTCCGCCCTTTGCTTGCCCATATTTCAGTACTCGACGCTAGCAATGATACGATTCTGTTCAGCTTGAAAAGCTCTATCGAACGGTATCAATCACGACCAAATTCGGAAAAACTGATTTTTTGACAATTTCCCCTCGGGGATGAGCACAAGCTAAGCCGAGCCTGCGCTGACGACGACGTCACAGAAAACCAATATTTTCAAATTTCGCCATGTTGGGAACCATTCGATAGAGCTTTTGATATCCAATTGAACGGTTTTATCTATAGCAGCGAGAAGTGTAATCTGAGAGAATAAGGGCGCGGAGAATATCGACCGCTGATGTGCCAAATTACACGCGCGGGCGTGTTTGGAGCACAACAACTCCGTAAAGCTTGAATCCTTTCGGCTACAGCTTGTGGGTTTTGTTGCCAGTAAAATGTTCTACGAGAGCGCTAAAGCACAGCGACGTAGCTTGAGAACGGGCAAAGTTATAGCGGTGCGAATATGCAGGTTAGGCTTGAGTGACAGGATTTTTTCCGAATTCAGTCGACCACTGCGGTGAGATCCGGAAAGCTTCAGCCCGAAAATGCGAAGGTGAGCAGAGTTGTGAAGGTTCTTCACACCGACATGATCACAACTCTCCACCTTCCTATATTGCCTTAACCCAAGCTGCCGTTTTAGGGCGACGGACTTAGCGGCTGAAGCTTCTTCCGCCCTTTGCTTGCCCATATTTCAGTACTCGACGCTAGCAATGATACGATTCTGTTCAGCTTGAAAAGCTCTATCGAACGGTATCAATCACGACCAAATTCGGAAAAACTGATTTTTTGACAATTTCCCCTCGGGGATGAGGACAAGCTAAGCCGAGCCTGCACTGACGACGACGTCACAGAAAACCAATATTTTCAAATTTCGCCATGTTGGGAACCATTCGATAGAGCTTTTGATATCCAATTGAACGGTTTTATCTATAGCAGCGAGAAGTGTAATCTGAGAGAATAAGGGCGCGGAGAATATCGACCGCTGATGTGCCAAATTACACGCGCGGGCGTGTTTGGAGCACAACAACTCCGTAAAGCTTGAATCCTTTCGGCTACAGCTTGTGGGTTTTGTTGTCAGTAAAATGTTCTACGAGAGCGCTAAAGCACAGCAACGTAGCTTGAGAACGGGCAAAGTTATAGCGGTGCGAATATGCAGGTTAGGCTCGAGTGACAGGATTTTTTCCGAATTCAGTCGACCACTGCGGTGAGACCCGGAAAGCTATCATCCCGAAAATGCGAAGGTGAGCAGAGTTGTGAAGGTTCTTCACACCGACATGATCACAACTCTCCACCTTCCTATATTGCCTTAACCCAAGCTGCCGTTTTAGGGCGACGGACTTAGCGGCTGAAGCTTCTTCCGCCCTTTGCTTGCCCATATTTCAGTACTCGACGCTAGCAATGATACGATTCTGTTCAGCTTGAAAAGCTCTATCGAACGGTATCAATCACGACCAAATTCGGAAAAACTGATTTTTTGACAATTTTCCCTCGGGGATGAGCACAAGCTAAGCCGAGCCTGCACTGACGACGACGTCACAGAAAACCAATATTTTCAAATTTCGCCATGTTGGGAACCATTCGATAGAGCTTTTGATATCCAATTGAACGGTTTTATCTATAGCAGCGAGAAGTGTAATCTGAGAGAATAAGGGCGCGGAGAATATCGACCGCTGATGTGCCAAATTACACGCGCGGGCGTGTTTGGAGCACAACAACTCCGTAAAGCTTGAATCCTTTCGGCTACAGCTTGTGGGTTTTGTTGTCAGTAAAATGTTCTACGAGAGCGCTAAAGCACAGCAACGTAGCTTGAGAACGGGCAAAGTTATAGCGGTGCGAATATGCAGGTTAGGCTCGAGTGACAGGATTTTTTCCGAATTCAGTCGACCACTGCGGTGAGACCCGGAAAGCTATCATCCCGAAAATGCGAAGGTGAGCAGAGTTGTGAAGGTTCTTCACACCGACATGATCACAACTCTCCACCTTCCTATATTGCCTTAACCCAAGCTGCCGTTTTAGGGCGACGGACTTAGCGGCTGAAGCTTCTTCCGCCCTTTGCTTGCCCATATTTCAGTACTCGACGCTAGCAATGATACGATTCTGTTCAGCTTGAAAAGCTCTATCGAACGGTATCAATCACGACCAAATTCGGAAAAACTGATTTTTTGACAATTTCCCCTCGGGGATGAGCACAAGCTAAGCCGAGCCTGCGCTGACGACGACGTCACAGAAAACCAATATTTTCAAATTTCGCCATGTTGGGAACCATTCGATAGAGCTTTTGATATCCAATTGAACGGTTTTATCTATAGCAGCGAGAAGTGTAATCTGAGAGAATAAGGGCGCGGAGAATATCGACCGCTGATGTGCCAAATTACACGCGCGGGCGTGTTTGGAGCACAACAACTCCGTAAAGCTTGAATCCTTTCGGCTACAGCTTGTGGGTTTTGTTGTCAGTAAAATGTTCTACGAGAGCGCTAAAGCACAGCAACGTAGCTTGAGAACGGGCAAAGTTATAGCGGTGCGAATATGCAGGTTAGGCTCGAGTGACAGGATTTTTTCCGAATTCAGTCGACCACTGCGGTGAGACCCGGAAAGCTATCATCCCGAAAATGCGAAGGTGAGCAGAGTTGTGAAGGTTCTTCACACCGACATGATCACAACTCTCCACCTTCCTATATTGCCTTAACCCAAGCTGCCGTTTTAGGGCGACGGACTTAGCGGCTGAAGCTTCTTCCGCCCTTTGCTTGCCCATATTTCAGTACTCGACGCTAGCAATGATACGATTCTGTTCAGCTTGAAAAGCTCTATCGAACGGTATCAATCACGACCAAATTCGGAAAAACTGATTTTTTGACAATTTCCCCTCGGGGATGAGCACAAGCTAAGCCGAGCCTGCGCTGACGACGACGTCACAGAAAACCAATATTTTCAAATTTCGCCATGTTGGGAACCATTCGATAGAGCTTTTGATATCCAATTGAACGGTTTTATCTATAGCAGCGAGAAGTGTAATCTGAGAGAATAAGGGCGCGGAGAATATCGACCGCTGATGTGCCAAATTACACGCGCGGGCGTGTTTGGAGCACAACAACTCCGTAAAGCTTGAATCCTTTCGGCTACAGCTTGTGGGTTTTGTTGTCAGTAAAATGTTCTACGAGAGCGCTAAAGCACAACAACGTAGCTTGAGAACGGGCAAAGTTATAGCGGTGCGAATATGCAGGTTAGGCTTGAGTGACAGGATTTTTTCCGAATTCAGTCGACCACTGCGGTGAGACCCGGAAAGCTATCATCCCGAAAATGCGAAGGTGAGCAGAGTTGTGAAGGTTCTTCACACCGACATGATCACAACTCTCCACCTTCCTATATTGCCTTAACCCAAGCTGCCGTTTTAGGGCGACGGACTTAGCGGCTGAAGATTCTTCCGCCCTTTGCCTGCCCATATTTCAGTACTCGACGCTAGCAATAACACGATTCTGTGCAGCTTGAAAAGCTCTATCGAACGGTATCAATCACGACCAATTTCGGAAAAACTGATTTTTTGACAATTTCCCCTCGGGGATGAGCACAAGCTATGCCGAGCCTGCGCTGACGACGACGTCACAGAAAACCAATATTTTCAAATTTCGCCATGTTGGGAACCATTCGATAGAGCTTTTGATATCCAATTGAACGGTTTTATCTATAGCAGCGAGAAGTGTAATCTGAGAGAATAAGGGCGCGGAGAATATCGACCGTTGATGTGCCAAATTACACGCGCGGGCATGTTTGGAGCACAACCACTCCGTAAAGCTTGAATCCTTTTGGCTACAGCTTGTGGGTTTTGTTGTCAGTAAAATGTTCTACGAGTGCGCTAGAGCACAGCGACGTAGCTTGAGAACGGGCAAAGTTATAGCGGTGCGAATATGCAGGTTAGGCTTGAGTGACAGGATTTTTTCCGAATTCAGTCGACCACTGCGGTGAGACCCGGAAAGCTATCATCCCGAAAATGCGAAGGTGAGCAGAGTTGTGAAGGTTCTTCACACCGACATGATCACAACTCTCCACCTTCCTATATTGCCTTAACCCAAGCTGCCGTTTTAGGGCGACGGACTTAGCGGCTGAAGATTCTTCCGCCCTTTGCCTGCCCATATTTCAGTACTCGACGCTAGCAACAACACGATTCTGTGCAGCTTGAAAAGCTCTATCGAACGGTATCAATCACGACCAATTTCGGAAAAACTGATTTTTTGACAATTTCCCCTCGGGGATGAGCACAAGCTATGCCGAGCCTGCGCTGACGACGACGTCACAGAAAACCAATATTTTCAAATTTCGCCATGTTGGGAACCATTCGATAGAGCTTTTGATATCCAATTGAACGGTTTCATTTATAGTAGCGAGAAGTGTAATCTGAGCGAGTAAGGGCGCGGAGAATATCGACCGTTGATGTGCCAAATTACACGCGCGGGCATGTTTGGAGCACAACAACTCCGTAAAGCTTGAATCCTTTTGGCTACTGCTTGTGGGTTTTGTTGTCAGTAAAATGTTCTACGAGAGCGCTAAAGCACAGCGACGTAGCTTGAGAACGGGCAAAGTTATAGCGGTGCGAATATGCAGGTTAGGCTTGAGTGACAGGATTTTTTCCGAATTCAGTCGACCACTGCGGTGAGACCCGGAAAGCTATCATCCCGAAAATGCGAAGGTGAGCAGAGTTGTGAAGGTTCTTCACACCGACATGATCACAACTCTCCACCTTCCTATATTGCCTTAACCCAAGCTGCCGTTTTAGGGCGACGGACTTAGCGGCTGAAGATTCTTCCGCCCTTTGCCTGCCCATATTTCAGTACTCGACGCTAGCAATAACACGATTCTGTGCAGCTTGAAAAGCTCTATCGAACGGTATCAATCACGACCAATTTCGGAAAAACTGATTTTTTGACAATTTCCCCTCGGGGATGAGCACAAGCTATGCCGAGCCTGCGCTGACGACGACGTCACAGAAAACCAATATCTTCAAATTTCGCCATGTTGGGAACCATTCGATAGAGCTTTTGATATCCAATTGAACGGTTTCATTTATAGTAGCGAGAAGTGTAATCTGAGCGAGTAAGGGCGCGGAGAATATCGACCGTTGATGTGCCAAATTACACGCGCGGGCATGTTTGGAGCACAACAACTCCGTAAAGCTTGAATCCTTTTGGCTACAGCTTGTGGGTTTTGTTGCCAGTAAAATGTTCTACGAGTGCGCTAGAGCACAGCGACGTAGCTTGAGAACGGGCAAAGTTATAGCGGTGCGAATATGCAGGTTAGGCTTGAGTGACAGGATTTTTTCCGAATTCAGTCGACCACTGCGGTGAGACCCGGAAAGCTATCATCCCGAAAATGCGAAGGTGAGCAGAGTTGTGAAGGTTCTTCACACCGACATGATCACAACTCTCCACCTTCCTATATTGCCTTAACCCAAGCTGCCGTTTTAGGGCGACGGACTTAGCGGCTGAAGCTTCTTCCGCCCTTTGCTTGCCCATATTTCAGTACTCGACGCTAGCAATGATACGATTCTGTTCAGCTTGAAAAGTTCTATCGAACGGTATCAATCACGATCAATTTCGGAAAAACTGATTTTTTGACAATTTCCCCTCGGGGATGAGCACAAGCTATGCCGAGCCTGCGCTGACGACGACGTCACAGAAAACCAATATTTCCAAATTTCGCCATGTTGGGAACCATTCGATAGAGCTTTTGATATCCAATTGAACGGTTTTATCTATAGCAGCGAGAAGTGTAATCTGAGAGAATAAGGGCGCGGAGAATATCGACCGTTGATGTGCCAAATTACACGCGCGGGCATGTTTGGAGCACAACAACTCCGTAAAGCTTGAATCCTTTTGGCTACAGCTTGTGGGTTTTGTTGTCAGTAAAATGTTCTACGAGTGCGCTAGAGCACAGCGACGTAGCTTGAGAACGGGCAAAGTTATAGCGGTGCGAATATGCAGGTTAGGCTTGAGTGACAGGATTTTTTCCGAATTCAGTCGACCACTGCGGTGAGACCCGGAAAGCTATCATCCCGAAAATGCGAAGGTGAGCAGAGTTGTGAAGGTTCTCCACACCGACATGATCACAACTCTCCACCTTCCTATATTGCCTTAACCCAAGCTGCCGTTTTAGGGCGACGGACTTAGCGGCTGAAGGTTCTTCCGCCCTTTGCTTGCCCATATTTCAGTACTCGACGCTAGCAATGATACGATTCTGTTCAGCTTGAAAAGCTCTATCGAACGGTATCAATCACGACCAAATTCGGAAAAACTGATTTTTTGACAATTTCCCCTCGGGGATGAGCACGAGCTAAGCCGAGCCTGCGCTGACGACGACGTCACAGAAAACCAATATTTTCAAATTTCGCTATGTTGGGAACCATTCGATAGAGCTTTTGATATCCAATTGAACGGTTTCATTTATAGTAGCGAGAAGTGTAATCTGAGCGAGTAAGGGCGCGGAGAATATCGACTGTTGATGTGCCAAATTACACGCGCGGGCATGTTTGGAGCACAACAACTCCGTAAAGCTTGAATCCTTTTGGCTACAGCTTGTGGGTTTTGTTGTCAGTAAAATGTTCTACGAGAGCGCTAAAGCACAGCGACGTAGCTTGAGAACGGGCAAAGTTATAGCGGTGCGAATATGCAGGTTAGGCTTGAGTGACAGGATTTTTTCCGAATTCAGTCGACCACTGCGGTGAGACCCGGAAAGCTATCATCCCGAAAATGCGAAGGTGAGCAGAGTTGTGAAGGTTCTTTACACCGACATGATCACAACTCTCCACCTTCCTATATTGCCTTAACCCAAGCTGCCGTTTTAGGGCGACGGACTTAGCGGCTGAAGATTCTTCCGCCCTTTGCCTGCCCATATTTCAGTACTCGACGCTAGCAATAACACGATTCTGTGCAGCTTGAAAAGCTCTATCGAACGGTATCAATCACGACCAATTTCGGAAAAACTGATTTTTTGACAATTTCCCCTCGGGGATGAGCACAAGCTATGCCGAGCCTGCGCTGACGACGACGTCACAGAAAACCAATATTTTCAAATTTCGCCATGTTGGGAACCATTCGATAGAGCTTTTGATATCCAATTGAACGGTTTCATTTATAGTAGCGAGAAGTGTAATCTGAGCGAGTAAGGGCGCGGAGAATATCGACCGTTGATGTGCCAAATTACACGCGCGGGCATGTTTGGAGCACAACAACTCCGTAAAGCTTGAATCCTTTTGGCTACAGCTTGTGGGTTTTGTTGTCAGTAAAATGTTCTACGAGTGCGCTAGAGCACAGCGACGTAGCTTGAGAACGGGCAAAGTTATAGCGGTGCGAATATGCAGGTTAGGCTTGAGTGACAGGATTTTTTCCGAATTCAGTCGACCACTGCGGTGAGACCCGGAAAGCTATCATCCCGAAAATGCGAAGGTGAGCAGAGTTGTGAAGGTTCTTCACACCGACATGATCACAACTCTCCACCTTCCTATATTGCCTTAACCCAAGCTGCCGTTTTAGGGCGACGGACTTAGCGGCTGAAGCTTCTTCCGCCCTTTGCTTGCCCATATTTCAGTACTCGACGCTAGCAATGATACGATTCTGTTCAGCTTGAAAAGCTCTATCGAACGGTATCAATCACGACCAAATTCGGAAAAACTGATTTTTTGACAATTTCCCCTCGGGGATGAGCACAAGCTAAGCCGAGCCTGCACTGACGACGACGTCACAGAAAACCAATATTTTCAAATTTCGCCATGTTGGGAACCATTCGATAGAGCTTTTGATATCCAATTGAACGGTTTTATCTATAGCAGCGAGAAGTGTAATCTGAGAGAATAAGGGCGCGGAGAATATCGACCGTTGATGTGCCAAATTACACGCGCGGGCATGTTTGGAGCACAACAACTCCGTAAAGGTTGAATCCTTTTGGCTACAGCTTGTGGGTTTTGTTGCCAGTAAAATGTTCTACGAGAGCGCTAAAGCACAGCGACGTAGCTTGAGAACGGGCAAAGTTATAGCGGTGCGAATATGCAGGTTAGGCTCGAGTGACAGGATTTTTTCCGAATTCAGTCGACCACTGCGGTGAGACCCGGAAAGCTATCATCCCGAAAATGCGACGGTGAGCAGAGTTGTGAAGGTTCTTCACACCGACATGATCACAACTCTCCACCTTCCTATATTGCCTTAACCCAAGCTGCCGTTTTAGGGCGACGGACTTAGCGGCTGAAGCTTCTTCCGCCCTTTGCTTGCCCATATTTCAGTACTCGACGCTAGCAATGATACGATACTGTTCAGCTTGAAAAGCTCTATCGAACGGTATCAATCACGACCAAATTCGGAAAAACTGATTTTTTGACAATTTCCCCTCGGGGATGAGCACAAGCTGAGCCGAGCCTGCACTGACGACGACGTCACAGAAAACCAATATTTTCAAATTTCGCCATGTTGGGAACTATTCGATAGAGCCTTTGATATCCAATTGAACGGTTTTATCTATAGCAGCGAGAAGTGTAATCTGAGAGAATAAGGGCGCGGAGAATATCGACCGTTGATGTGCCAAATTACACGCGCGGGCATGTTTGGAGCACAACAACTCCGTAAAGCTTGAATCCTTTTGGCTACAGCTTGTGGGTTTTGTTGTCAGTAAAATGTTCTACGAGAGCGCTAAAGCACAGCGACGTAGCTTGAGAACGGGCAAAGTTATAGCGGTGCGAATATGCAGGTTAGGCTTGAGTGACAGGATTTTTTCCGAATTCAGTCGACCACTGCGGTGAGACCCGGAAAGCTATCATCCCGAAAATGCGAAGGTGAGCAGAGTTGTGAAGGTTCTTCACACCGACATGATCACAACTCTCCACCTTCCTATATTGCCTTAACCCAAGCTGCCGTTTTAGGGCGACGGACTTAGCGGCTGAAGCTTCTTCCGCCCTTTGCTTGCCCATATTTCAGTACTCGACGCTAGCAATGATACGATTCTGTTCAGCTTGAAAAGCTCTATCGAACGGTATTAATCACGACCAAATTCGGAAAAACTGATTTTTTGACAATTTCCCCTCGGGGATGAGCACAAGCTGAGCCGAGCCTGCACTGACGACGACGTCACAGAAAACCAATATTTTCAAATTTCGCCATGTTGGGAACTATTCGATAGAGCCTTTGATATCCAATTGAACGGTTTTATCTATAGCAGCGAGAAGTGTAATCTGAGAGAATAAGGGCGCGGAGAATATCGACCGTTGATGTGCCAAATTACACGCGCGGGCATGTTTGGAGCACAACAACTCCGTAAAGCTTGAATCCTTTTGGCTACAGCTTGTGGGTTTTGTTGTCAGTAAAATGTTCTACGAGAGCGCTAAAGCACAGCAACGTAGCTTGAGAACGGGCAAAGTTATAGCGGTGCGAATATGCAGGTTAGGCTCGAGTGACAGGATTTTTTCCGAATTCAGTCGACCACTGCGGTGAGACCCGGAAAGCTATCATCCCGAAAATGCGAAGGTGAGCAGAGTTGTGAAGGTTCTTCACACCGACATGATCACAACTCTCCACCTTCCTATATTGCCTTAACCCAAGCTGCCGTTTTAGGGCGACGGACTTAGCGGCTGAAGCTTCTTCCGCCCTTTGCTTGCCCATATTTCAGTACTCGACGCTAGCAATGATACGATTCTGTTCAGCTTGAAAAGCTCTATCGAACGGTATCAATCACGACCAAATTCGGAAAAACTGATTTTTTGACAATTTCCCCTCGGGGATGAGCACAAGCTGAGCCGAGCCTGCACTGACGACGACGTCACAGAAAACCAATATTTTCAAATTTCGCCATGTTGGGAACTATTCCATAGAGCCTTTGATATCCAATTGAACGGTTTTATCTATAGCAGCGAGAAGTGTAATCTGAGAGAATAAGGGCGCGGAGAATATCGACCGTTGATGTGCCAAATTACACGCGCGGGCATGTTTGGAGCACAACAACTCCGTAAAGCTTGAATCCTTTTGGCTACAGCTTGTGGGTTTTGTTGTCAGTAAAATGTTCTACGAGAGCGCTAAAGCACAGCGACGTAGCTTGAGAACGGGCAAAGTTATAGCGGTGCGAATATGCAGGTTAGGCTCGAGTGACAGGATTTTTTCCGAATTCAGTCGACCACTGCGGTGAGACCCGGAAAGCTATCATCCCGAAAATGCGACGGTGAGCAGAGTTGTGAAGGTTCTTCACACCGACATGATCACAACTCTCCACCTTCCTATATTGCCTTAACCCAAGCTGCCGTTTTAGGGCGACGGACTTAGCGGCTGAAGCTTCTTCCGCCCTTTGCTTGCCCATATTTCAGTACTCGACGCTAGCAATGATACGATTCTGTTCAGCTTGAAAAGCTCTATCGAACGGTATCAATCACGACCAAATTCGGAAAAACTGATTTTTTGACAATTTCCCCTCGGGGATGAGCACAAGCTGAGCCGAGCCTGCACTGACGACGACGTCACAGAAAACCAATATTTTCAAATTTCGCCATGTTGGGAACTATTCGATAGAGCCTTTGATATCCAATTGAACGGTTTTATCTATAGCAGCGAGAAGTGTAATCTGAGAGAATAAGGGCGCGGAGAATATCGACCGTTGATGTGCCAAATTACACGCGCGGGCATGTTTGGAGCACAACAACTCCGTAAAGCTTGAATCCTTTTGGCTACAGCTTGTGGGTTTTGTTGTCAGTAAAATGTTCTACGAGAGCGCTAAAGCACAGCAACGTAGCTTGAGAACGGGCAAAGTTATAGCGGTGCGAATATGCAGGTTAGGCTCGAGTGACAGGATTTTTTCCGAATTCAGTCGACCACTGCGGTGAGACCCGGAAAGCTATCATCCCGAAAATGCGAAGGTGAGCAGAGTTGTGAAGGTTCTTCACACCGACATGATCACAACTCTCCACCTTCCTATATTGCCTTAACCCAAGCTGCCGTTTTAGGGCGACGGACTTAGCGGCTGAAGCTTCTTCCGCCCTTTGCTTGCCCATATTTCAGTACTCGACGCTAGCAATGATACGATTCTGTTCAGCTTGAAAAGCTCTATCGAACGGTATTAATCACGACCAAATTCGGAAAAACTGATTTTTTGACAATTTCCCCTCGGGGATGAGCACAAGCTGAGCCGAGCCTGCACTGACGACGACGTCACAGAAAACCAATATTTTCAAATTTCGCCATGTTGAGAACTATTCGATAGAGCCTTTGATATCCAATTGAACGGTTTTATCTATAGCAGCGAGAAGTGTAATCTGAGAGAATAAGGGCGCGGAGAATATCGACCGCTGATGTGCCAAATTACACGCGCGGGCGTGTTTGGAGCACAACAACTCCGTAAAGCTTGAATCCTTTCGGCTACAGCTTGTGGGTTTTGTTGTCAGTAAAATGTTCTACGAGAGCGCTAAAGCACAGCGACGTAGCTTGAGAACGGGCAAAGTTATAGCGGTGCGAATATGCAGGTTAGGCTTGAGTGACAGGATTTTTTCCGAATTCAGTCGACCACTGCGGTGAGACCCGGAAAGCTATCATCCCGAAAATGCGAAGGTGAGCAGAGT
Organism: Heligmosomoides polygyrus polygyrus; assembly: GCA_947396885.1. Lineage (NCBI taxonomy): Eukaryota > Metazoa > Nematoda > Chromadorea > Rhabditida > Heligmosomidae > Heligmosomoides > Heligmosomoides polygyrus. The sequence goes on from OX377204.1 coordinate 402,988, forward strand.
TGTGAAGGTTCTTTACACCGACATGATCACAACTCTCCACCTTCCTATATTGCCTTAACCCAAGCTGCCGTTTTAGGGCGACGGACTTAGCGGCTGAAGCTTCTTCCGCCCTTTGCTTGCCCATATTTCAGTACTCGACGCTAGCAATGATACGATTCTGTTCAGCTTGAAAAGCTCTATCGAACGGTATCAATCACGACCAAATTCGGAAAAACTGATTTTTTGACAATTTCCCCTCGGGGATGAGCACAAGCTGAGCCGAGCCTGCACTGACGACGACGTCACAGAAAACCAATATTTTCAAATTTCGCCATGTTGGGAACTATTCGATAGAGCCTTTGATATCCAATTGAACGGTTTTATCTATAGCAGCGAGAAGTGTAATCTGAGAGAATAAGGGCGCGGAGAATATCGACCGTTGATGTGCCAAATTACACGCGCGGGCATGTTTGGAGCACAACAACTCCGTAAAGCTTGAATCCTTTTGGCTACAGCTTGTGGGTTTTGTTGTCAGTAAAATGTTCTACGAGAGCGCTAAAGCACAGCAACGTAGCTTGAGAACGTGCAAAGTTATAGCGGTGCGAATATGCAGGTTAGGCTCGAGTGACAGGATTTTTTCCGAATTCAGTCGACCACTGCGGTGAGACCCGGAAAGCTATCATCCCGAAAATGCGAAGGTGAGCAGAGTTGTGAAGGTTCTTCACACCGACATGATCACAACTCTCCACCTTCCTATATTGCCTTAACCCAAGCTGCCGTTTTAGGGCGACGGACTTAGCGGCTGAAGCTTCTTCCGCCCTTTGCTTGCCCATATTTCAGTACTCGACGCTAGCAATGATACGATTCTGTTCAGCTTGAAAAGCTCTATCGAACGGTATCAATCACGACCAAATTCGGAAAAACTGATTTTTTGACAATTTCCCCTCGGGGATGAGCACAAGCTGAGCCGAGCCTGCACTGACGACGACGTCACAGAAAACCAATATTTTCAAATTTCGCCATGTTGGGAACTATTCCATAGAGCCTTTGATATCCAATTGAACGGTTTTATCTATAGCAGCGAGAAGTGTAATCTGAGAGAATAAGGGCGCGGAGAATATCGACCGTTGATGTGCCAAATTACACGCGCGGGCATGTTTGGAGCACAACAACTCCGTAAAGCTTGAATCCTTTTGGCTACAGCTTGTGGGTTTTGTTGTCAGTAAAATGTTCTACGAGAGCGCTAAAGCACAGCAACGTAGCTTGAGAACGGGCAAAGTTATAGCGGTGCGAATATGCAGGTTAGGCTCGAGTGACAGGATTTTTTCCGAATTCAGTCGACCACTGCGGTGAGACCCGGAAAGCTATCATCCCGAAAATGCGAAGGTGAGCAGAGTTGTGAAGGTTCTTCACACCGACATGATCACAACTCTCCACCTTCCTATATTGCCTTAACCCAAGCTGCCGTTTTAGGGCGACGGACTTAGCGGCTGAAGCTTCTTCCGCCCTTTGCTTGCCCATATTTCAGTACTCGACGCTAGCAATGATACGATTCTGTTCAGCTTGAAAAGCTCTATTGAACGGTATCAATCACGACCAAATTCGGAAAAACTGATTTTTTGACAATTTCCCCTCGGGGATGAGCACAAGCTAAGCCGAGCCTGCACTGACGACGACGTCACAGAAAACCAATATTTTCAAATTTCGCCATGTTGGGAACCATTTGATAGAGCTTTTGATATCCAATTGAACGGTTTTATCTATAGCAGCGAGAAGTGTAATCTGAGAGAATAAGGGCGCGGAGAATATCGACCGCTGATGTGCCAAATTACACGCGCGGGCGTGTTTGGAGCACAACAACTCCGTAAAGCTTGAATCCTTTCGGCTACAGCTTGTGGGTTTTGTTGTCAGTAAAATGTTCTACGAGAGCGCTAAAGCACAGCAACGTAGCTTGAGAACGGGCAAAGTTATAGCGGTGCGAATATGCAGGTTAGGCTCGAGTGACAGGATTTTTTCCGAATTCAGTCGACCACTGCGGTGAGACCCGGAAAGCTATCATCCCGAAAATGCGAAGGTGAGCAGAGTTGTGAAGGTTCTTCACACCGACATGATCACAACTCTCCACCTTCCTATATTGCCTTAACCCAAGCTGCCGTTTTAGGGCGACGGACTTAGCGGCTGAAGCTTCTTCCGCCCTTTGCTTGCCCATATTTCAGTACTCGACGCTAGCAATGATACGATTCTGTTCAGCTTGAAAAGCTCTATCGAACGGTATCAATCACGACCAAATTCGGAAAAACTGATTTTTTGACAATTTCCCCTCGGGGATGAGCACAAGCTGAGCCGAGCCTGCACTGACGACGACGTCACAGAAAACCAATATTTTCAAATTTCGCCATGTTGGGAACTATTCGATAGAGCCTTTGATATCCAATTGAACGGTTTTATCTATAGCAGCGAGAAGTGTAATCTGAGAGAATAAGGGCGCGGAGAATATCGACCGTTGATGTGCCAAATTACACGCGCGGGCATGTTTGGAGCACAACAACTCCGTAAAGCTTGAATCCTTTTGGCTACAGCTTGTGGGTTTTGTTGTCAGTAAAATGTTCTACGAGAGCGCTAAAGCACAGCAACGTAGCTTGAGAACGGGCAAAGTTATAGCGGTGCGAATATGCAGGTTAGGCTCGAGTGACAGGATTTTTTCCGAATTCAGTCGACCACTGCGGTGAGACCCGGAAAGCTATCATCCCGAAAATGCGAAGGTGAGCAGAGTTGTGAAGGTTCTTCACACCGACATGATCACAACTCTCCACCTTCCTATATTGCCTTAACCCAAGCTGCCGTTTTAGGGCGACGGACTTAGCGGCTGAAGCTTCTTCCGCCCTTTGCTTGCCCATATTTCAGTACTCGACGCTAGCAATGATACGATTCTGTTCAGCTTGAAAAGCTCTATTGAACGGTATCAATCACGACCAAATTCGGAAAAACTGATTTTTTGACAATTTCCCCTCGGGGATGAGCACAAGCTAAGCCGAGCCTGCACTGACGACGACGTCACAGAAAACCAATATTTTCAAATTTCGCCATGTTGGGAACCATTTGATAGAGCTTTTGATATCCAATTGAACGGTTTTATCTATAGCAGCGAGAAGTGTAATCTGAGAGAATAAGGGCGCGGAGAATATCGACCGCTGATGTGCCAAATTACACGCGCGGGCGTGTTTGGAGCACAACAACTCCGTAAAGCTTGAATCCTTTCGGCTACAGCTTGTGGGTTTTGTTGTCAGTAAAATGTTCTACGAGAGCGCTAAAGCACAGCGACGTAGCTTGAGAACGGGCAAAGTTATAGCGGTGCGAATATGCAGGTTAGGCTTGAGTGACAGGATTTTTTCCGAATTCAGTCGACCACTGCGGTGAGACCCGGAAAGCTATCATCCCGAAAATGCGAAGGTGAGCAGAGTTGTGAAGGTTCTTCACACCGACATGATCACAACTCTCCACCTTCCTATATTGCCTTAACCCAAGCTGCCGTTTTAGGGCGACGGACTTAGCGGCTGAAGCTTCTTCCGCCCTTTGCTTGCCCATATTTCAGTACTCGACGCTAGCAATGATACGATTCTGTTCAGCTTGAAAAGCTCTATCGAACGGTATCAATCACGACCAAATTCGGAAAAACTGATTTTTTGACAATTTCCCCTCGGGGATGAGCACAAGCTGAGCCGAGCCTGCACTGACGACGACGTCACAGAAAACCAATATTTTCAAATTTCGCCATGTTGGGAACTATTCGATAGAGCTTTTGATATCCAATTGAACGGTTTTATCTATAGCAGCGAGAAGTGTAATCTGAGAGAATAAGGGCGCGGAGAATATCGACCGTTGATGTGCCAAATTACACGCGCGGGTATGTTTGGAGCACAACAACTCCGTAAAGGTTGAATCCTTTTGGCTACAGCTTGTGGGTTTTGTTGTCAGTAAAATGTTCTACGAGAGCGCTAAAGCACAGCAACGTAGCTTGAGAACGGGCAAAGTTATAGCGGTGCGAATATGCAGGTTAGGCTCGAGTGACAGGATTTTTTCCGAATTCAGTCGACCACTGCGGTGACACCCGGAAAGCTATCATCCCGAAAATGCGAAGGTGAGCAGAGTTGTGAAGGTTCTTCACACCGACATGATCACAACTCTCCACCTTCCTATATTGCCTTAACCCAAGCTGCCGTTTTAGGGCGACGGACTTAGCGGCTGAAGCTTCTTCCGCCCTTTGCTTGCCCATATTTCAGTACTCGACGCTAGCAATGATACGATTCTGTTCAGCTTGAAAAGCTCTATTGAACGGTATCAATCACGACCAAATTCGGAAAAACTGATTTTTTGACAATTTCCCCTCGGGGATGAGCACAAGCTGAGCCGAGCCTGCACTGACGACGACGTCACAGAAAACCAATATTTTCAAATTTCGCCATGTTGGGAACCATTCGATAGAGCTTTTGATATCCAATTGAACGGTTTTATCTATAGCAGCGAGAAGTGTAATCTGAGAGAATAAGGGCGCGGAGAATATCGACCGTTGATGTGCCAAATTACACGCGCGGGTATGTTTGGAGCACAACAACTCCGTAAAGGTTGAATCCTTTTGGCTACAGCTTGTGGGTTTTGTTGTCAGTAAAATGTTCTACGAGAGCGCTAAAGCACAGCAACGTAGCTTGAGAACGGGCAAAGTTATAGCGGTGCGAATATGCAGGTTAGGCTCGAGTGACAGGATTTTTTCCGAATTCAGTCGACCACTGCGGTGAGACCCGGAAAGCTATCATCCCGAAAATGCGAAGGTGAGCAGAATTGTGAAGGTTCTTCACACCGACATGATCACAACTCTCCACCTTCCTATATTGCCTTAACCCAAGCTGCCGTTTTAGGGCGACGGACTTAGCGGCTGAAGCTTCTTCCGCCCTTTGCTTGCCCATATTTCAGTACTCGACGCTAGCAATAACACGATTCTGTGCAGCTTGAAAAGCTCTATCGAACGGTATCAATCACGACCAATTTCGGAAAAACTGATTTTTTGACAATTTCCCCTCGGGGATGAGCACAAGCTAAGCCGAGCCTGCACTGACGACGACGTCACAGAAAACCAATATTTTCAAATTTCGCCATGTTGGGAACCATTTGATAGAGCTTTTGATATCCAATTGAACGGTTTTATCTATAGCAGCGAGAAGTGTAATCTGAGAGAATAAGGGCGCGGAGAATATCGACCGCTGATGTGCCAAATTACACGCGCGGGAGTGTTTGGAGCACAACAACTCCGTCAAGCTATAATCCTTTTGGCTACTGCTTGTGGGTTTTGTTGTCAGTAAAATGTTCTACGAGTGCGCTAGAGGACAGCGACGTAGCTTGAGAACGGGCAAAGTTATAGCGGTGCGAATATGCAGGTTAGGCTTGAGTGACAGGATTTTTTCCGAATTCAGTCGACCACTGCGGTGAGACCCGGAAAGCTATCATCCCGAAAATGCAAAGGTGAGCAGAGTTGTGAAGGTTCTTCACACCGACATGATCACAACTCTCCACCTTCCTATATTGCCTTAACCCAAGCTGCCGTTTTAGGGCGACGGACTTAGCGGCTGAAGGTTCTTCCGCCCTTTGCTTGCCCATATTTCAGTACTCGACGCTAGCAATAACACGATTCTGTGCAGCTTGAAAAGCTCTATCGAACGGTATCAATCACGACCAATTTCGGAAAAACTGATTTTTTGACAATTTCCCCTCGGGGATGAGCACAAGCTATGCCGAGCCTGCGCTGACGACGACGTCACAGAAAACCAATATTTTCAAATTTCGCCATGTTGGGAACCATTCGATAGAGCTTTTGATATCCAATTGAACGGTTTTATCTATAGCAGCGAGAAGTGTAATCTGAGCGAGTAAGGGCGCGGAGAATATCGACCGTTGATGTGCCAAATTACACGCGCGGGCATGTTTGGAGCACAACAACTCCGTAAAGCTTGAATCCTTTTGGCTACTGCTTGTGGGTTTTGTTGTCAGTAAAATGTTCTACGAGAGCGCTAAAGCACAGCAACGTAGCTTGAGAACGGGCAAAGTTATAGCGGTGCGAATATGCAGGTTAGGCTCGAGTGACAGGATTTTTTCCGAATTCAGTCGACCACTGCGGTGAGACCCGGAAAGCTATCATCCCGAAAATGCGAAGGTGAGCAGAGTTGTGAAGGTTCTTCACACCGACATGATCACAACTCTCCACCTTCCTATATTGCCTTAACCCAAGCTGCCGTTTTAGGGCGACGGACTTAGCGGCTGAAGCTTCTTCCGCCCTTTGCTTGCCCATATTTCAGTACTCGACGCTAGCAATGATACGATTCTGTTCAGCTTGAAAAGCTCTATCGAACGGTATCAATCACGACCAAATTCGGAAAAACTGATTTTTTGACAATTTCCCCTCGGGGATGAGCACAAGCTAAGCCGAGCCTGCACTGACGACGACGTCACAGAAAACCAATATTTTCAAATTTCGCCATGTTGGGAACCATTTGATAGAGCTTTTGATATCCAATTGAACGGTTTTATCTATAGCAGCGAGAAGTGTAATCTGAGAGAATAAGGGCGCGGAGAATATCGACCGTTGATGTGCCAAATTACACGCGCGGGTATGTTTGGAGCACAACAACTCCGTAAAGCTTGAATCCTTTTGGCTACAGCTTGTGGGTTTTGTTGTCAGTAAAATGTTCTACGAGAGCGCTAAAGCACAGCAACGTAGCTTGAGAACGGGCAAAGTTATAGCGGTGCGAATATGCAGGTTAGGCTCGAGTGACAGGATTTTTTCCGAATTCAGTCGACCACTGCGGTGAGACCCGGAAAGCTATCATCCCGAAAATGCGAAGGTGAGCAGAGTTGTGAAGGTTCTTCACACCGACATGATCACAACTCTCCACCTTCCTATATTGCCTTAACCCAAGCTGCCGTTTTAGGGCGACGGACTTAGCGGCTGAAGGTTCTTCCGCCCTTTGCTTGCCCATATTTCAGTACTCGACGCTAGCTGTGATACGATTCTGTTCAGCTTGAAAAGTTCTATCGAACGGTATCAATCACGACCAATTTCGGAAAAACTGATTTTTTGACAATTTCCCCTCGGGGATGAGCACAAGCTATGCCGAGCCTGCGCTGACGACGACGTCACAGAAAACCAATATTTTCAAATTTCGCCATGTTGGGAACCATTCGATAGAGCTTTTGATATCCAATTGAACGGTTTTATCTATAGCAGCGAGAAGTGTAATCTGAGCGAGTAAGGGCGCGGAGAATATCGACCGTTGATGTGCCAAATTACACGCGCGGGCATGTTTGGAGCACAACAACTCCGTAAAGCTTGAATCCTTTTGGCTACTGCTTGTGGGTTTTGTTGTCAGTAAAATGTTCTACGAGAGCGCTAAAGCACAGCAACGTAGCTTGAGAACGGGCAAAGTTATAGCGGTGCGAATATGCAGGTTAGGCTCGAGTGACAGGATTTTTTCCGAATTCAGTCGACCACTGCGGTGAGACCCGGAAAGCTATCATCCCGAAAATGCGAAGGTGAGCAGAGTTGTGAAGGTTCTTCACACCGACATGATCACAACTCTCCACCTTCCTATATTGCCTTAACCCAAGCTGCCGTTTTAGGGCGACGGACTTAGCGGCTGAAGGTTCTTCCGCCCTTTGCTTGCCCATATTTCAGTACTCGACGCTAGCTGTGATACGATTCTGTTCAGCTTGAAAAGTTCTATCGAACGGTATCAATCACGACCAATTTCGGAAAAACTGATTTTTTGACAATTTCCCCTCGGGGATGAGCACAAGCTATGCCGAGCCTGCGCTGACGACGACGTCACAGAAAACCAATATTTTCAAATTTCGCCATGTTGGGAACCATTCGATAGAGCTTTTGATATCCAATTGAACGGTTTTATCTATAGCAGCGAGAAGTGTAATCTGAGCGAGTAAGGGCGCGGAGAATATCGACCGTTGATGTGCCAAATTACACGCGCGGGCATGTTTGGAGCACAACAACTCCGTAAAGCTTGAATCCTTTTGGCTACTGCTTGTGGGTTTTGTTGTCAGTAAAATGTTCTACGAGAGCGCTAAAGCACAGCGACGTAGCTTGAGAACGGGCAAAGTTATAACGGTGCGAATATGCAGGTTAGGCTTGAGTGACAGGATTTTTTCCGAATTCAGTCGACCACTGCGGTGAGACCCGGAAAGCTATCATCCCGAAAATGCGAAGGTGAGCAGAGTTGTGAAGGTTCTTCACACCGACATGATCACAACTCTCCACCTTCCTATATTGCCTTAACCCAAGCTGCCGTTTTAGGGCGACGGACTTAGCGGCTGAAGATTCTTCCGCCCTTTGCCTGCCCATATTTCAGTACTCGACGCTAGCAATAACACGATTCTGTGCAGCTTGAAAAGCTCTATCGAACGGTATCAATCACGACCAATTTCGGAAAAACTGATTTTTTGACAATTTCCCCTCGGGGATGAGCACAAGCTATGCCGAGCCTGCGCTGACGACGACGTCACAGAAAACCAATATTTTCAAATTTCGCCATGTTGGGAACCATTCGATAGAGCTTTTGATATCCAATTGAACGGTTTTATCTATAGCAGCGAGAAGTGTAATCTGAGAGAATAAGGGCGCGGAGAATATCGACCGTTGATGTGCCAAATTACACGCGCGGGCATGTTTGGAGCACAACAACTCCGTAAAGCTTGAATCCTTTTGGCTACAGCTTGTGGGTTTTGTTGTCAGTAAAATGTTCTACGAGAGCGCTAAAGCACAGCGACGTAGCTTGAGAACGGGCAAAGTTATAGCGGTGCGAATATGCAGGTTAGGCTTGAGTGACAGGATTTTTTCCGAATTCAGTCGACCACTGCGGTGAGACCCGGAAAGCTATCATCCCGAAAATGCGAAGGTGAGCAGAGTTGTGAAGGTTCTTCACACCGACATGATCACAACTCTCCACCTTCCTATATTGCCTTAACCCAAGCTGCCGTTTTAGGGCGACGGACTTAGCGGCTGAAGGTTCTTCCGCCCTTTGCTTGCCCATATTTCAGTACTCGACGCTAGCAATAACACGATTCTGTGCAGCTTGAAAAGCTCTATCGAACGGTATCAATCACGACCAATTTCGGAAAAACTGATTTTTTTGACAATTTCCCCTCGGGGATGAGCACAAGCTAAGCCGAGCCTGCGCTGACGACGACGTCACAGAAAACCAATATTTTCAAATTTCGCCATGTTGGAAACCATTCGATAGAGCTTTTGATATCCAATTGAACGGTTTTATCTATAGCAGCGAGAATTGTAATCTGAGAGAATAAGGGCGCGGAGAATATCGACCGTTGATGTGCCAAATTACACGCGCGGGCATGTTTGGAGCACAACAACTCCGTAAAGCTTGAATCCTTTTGGCTACAGCTTGTGGGTTTTGTTGCCAGTAAAATGTTCTACGAGAGCGCTAAAGCACAGCGACGTAGCTTGAGAACGGGCAAAGTTATAGCGGTGCGAATATGCAGGTTAGGCTTGAGTGACAGGATTTTTTCCGAATTCAGTCGACCACTGCGGTGAGAGCCGGAAAGCTATCAGCCCAAAAATGCGTTGTTGTGCAGAGTTGTGAAGGTTCTTCACACCGACATGATCACAACTCTCCACCTTCCTATATTGCCTTAACCCAAGCTGCCGTTTTAGGGCGACGGACTTAGCGGCTGAAGATTCTTCCGCCCTTTGCCTGCCCATATTTCAGTACTCGACGCTAGCAATAACACGATTCTGTGCAGCTTGAAAAGCTCTATCGAACGGTATCAATCACGACCAATTTCGGAAAAACTGATTTTTTTGACAATTTCCCCTCGGGGATGAGCACAAGCTAAGCCGAGCCTGCGCTGACGACGACGTCACAGAAAACCAATATTTTCAAATTTCGCCATGTTGGAAACCATTCGATAGAGCTTTTGATATCCAATTGAACGGTTTTATCTATAGCAGCGAGAATTGTAATCTGAGAGAATAAGGGCGCGGAGAATATCGACCGTTGATGTGCCAAATTACACGCGCGGGCATGTTTGGAGCACAACAACTCCGTAAAGCTTGAATCCTTTTGGCTACAGCTTGTGGGTTTTGTTGCCAGTAAAATGTTCTACGAGAGCGCTAAAGCACAGCGACGTAGCTTGAGAACGGGCAAAGTTATAGCGGTGCGAATATGCAGGTTAGGCTTGAGTGACAGGATTTTTTCCGAATTCAGTCGACCACTGCGGTGAGAGCCGGAAAGCTATCAGCCCAAAAATGCGTTGTTGTGCAGAGTTGTGAAGGTTCTTCACACCGACATGATCACAACTCTCCACCTTCCTATATTGCCTTAACCCAAGCTGCCGTTTTAGGGCGACGGACTTAGCGGCTGAAGCTTCTTCCGCCCTTTGCTTGCCCATATTTCAGTACTCGACGCCAGCAATGATACGATTCTGTTCTGCTTGAAAAGCTCTATAGAACGGTATCAATCACGACCAAATTCGGAAAAACTGATTTTTTGACAATTTCCCCTCGGGGATGAGCACAAGCTATGCCGAGCCTGCGCTGACGACGACGTCACAGAAAACCAATATTTTCAAATTTCGCCATGTTGGGAACTATTCAATAGAGCTTTTGATATCCAATTGAACGGTTTTATCTATAGCAGCGAGAAGTGTAATCTGAGAGAATAAGGGCGCGGAGAATATCGACCGTTGATGTGCCAAATTACACGCGCGGGCGTGTTTGGAGCACAACAACTCCGTAAAACTTGAATCCTTTTGGCTACAGCTTGTGGGTTTTGTAGACAGTAGGAAGTTCTAGTAGCGCTGCAAAGCACAGCGACGTAGCTTGAGAACGGGCAAAGTTATAGCGGTGCGAATATGCAGGTTAGGCTTGAGTGACAGGATTTTTTCCGAATTCAGTCGACCACTGCGGTGAGAGCCGGAAAGCTATCAGCCCAAAAACGCGTTGTTGTGCAGAGTTGTGAAGGTTCTTCACACCGACATGATCACAACTCTCCACCTTCCTATATTGCCTTAACCCAAGCTGCCGTTTTAGGGCGACGGACTTAGCGGCTGAAGCTTCTTCCGCCCTTTGCTTGCCCATATTTCAGTACTCGACGCCAGCAATGATACGATTCTGTTCTGCTTGAAAAGCTCTATAGAACGGTATCAATCACGACCAAATTCGGAAAAACTGATTTTTTGACAATTTCCCCTCGGGGATGAGCACAAGCTATGCCGAGCCTGCGCTGACGACGACGTCACAGAAAACCAATATTTTCAAATTTCGCCATGTTGGGAACTATTCAATAGAGCTTTTGATATCCAATTGAACGGTTTTATCTATAGCAGCGAGAAGTGTAATCTGAGAGAATAAGGGCGCGGAGAATATCGACCGTTGATGTGCCAAATTACACGCGCGGGCGTGTTTGGAGCACAACAACTCCGTAAAACTTGAATCCTTTTGGCTACAGCTTGTGGGTTTTGTAGACAGTAGGAAGTTCTAGTAGCGCTGCAAAGCACAGCGACGTAGCTTGAGAACGGGCAAAGTTATAGCGGTGCGAATATGCAGGTTAGGCTTGAGTGACAGGATTTTTTCCGAATTCAGTCGACCACTGCGGTGAGAGCCGGAAAGCTATCAGCCCAAAAACGCGTTGTTGTGCAGAGTTGTGAAGGTTCTTCACACCGACATGATCACAACTCTCCACCTTCCTATATTGCCTTAACCCAAGCTGCCGTTTTAGGGCGACGGACTTAGCGGCTGAAGCTTCTTCCGCCCTTTGCTTGCCCATATTTCAGTACTCGACGCTAGCAATGATACGATTCTGTTCAGCTTGAAAAGCTCTATCGAACGGTATCAATCACGACCAATTTCGGAAAAACTGATTTTTTGACAATTTCCCCTCGGGGATGAGCACAAGCTAAGCCGAGCCTGCGCTGACGACGACGTCACAGAAAACCAATATTTTCAAATTTCGCTATGTTGGAAACCATTCGATAGAGCTTTTGATATCCAATTGAACGGTTTTATCTATAGCAGCGAGAAGTGTAATCTGAGAGAATAAGGGCGCGGAGAATATCGACCGTTGATGTGCCAAATTACACGCGCGGGCATGTTTGGAGCACAACAACTCCGTAAAGCTTGAATCCTTTTGGCTACAGCTTGTGGGTTTTGTTGTCAGTAAAATGTTCTACGAGTGCGCTAGAGCACAGCGACGTAGCTTGAGAACGGGCAAAGTTATAGCGGTGCGAATATGCAGGTTAGGCTTGAGTGACAGGATTTTTTCCGAATTCAGTCGACCACTGCGCTGAGACCCGGAAAGCTATCAGCCCGAAAATGCGAAGGTGAGCAGAGTTGTGAAGGTTCTTCACACCGACATGATCACAACTCTCCACCTTCCTATATTGCCTTAACCCAAGCTGCCGTTTTAGGGCGACGGACTTAGCGGCTGAAGGTTCTTCCGCCCTTTGCTTGCCCATATTTCAGTACTCGACGCTAGCTGTGATACGATTCTGTTCAGCTTGAAAAGTTCTATCGAACGGTATCAATCACGACCAATTTCGGAAAAACTGATTTTTTGACAATTTCCCCTCGGGGATGAGCACAAGCTAAGCCGAGCCTGCGCTGACGACGACGTCACAGAAAACCAATATTTTCAAATTTCGCCATGTTGGGAACCATTCGATAGAGCTTTTGATATCCAATTGAACGGTTTCATTTATAGTAGCGAGAAGTGTAATCTGAGCGAGTAAGGGCGCGGAGAATATCGACCGTTGATGTGCCAAATTACACGCGCGGGCATGTTTGGAGCACAACAACTCCGTAAAGCTTGAATCCTTTTGGCTACTGCTTGTGGGTTTTGTTGTCAGTAAAATGTTCTACGAGAGCGCTAAAGCACAGCGACGTAGCTTGAGAACGGGCAAAGTTATAGCGGTGCGAATATGCAGGTTAGGCTTGAGTGACAGGATTTTTTCCGAATTCAGTCGACCACTGCGGTGAGACCCGGAAAGCTATCATCCCGAAAATGCGAAGGTGAGCAGAGTTGTGAAGGTTCTTCACACCGACATGATCACAACTCTCCACCTTCCTATATTGCCTTAACCCAAGCTGCCGTTTTAGGGCGACGGACTTAGCGGCTGAAGATTCTTCCGCCCTTTGCCTGCCCATATTTCAGTACTCGACGCTAGCAATAACACGATTCTGTGCAGCTTGAAAAGTTCTATCGAACGGTATCAATCACGATCAATTTCGGAAAAACTGATTTTTTGACAATTTCCCCTCGGGGATGAGCACAAGCTATGCCGAGCCTGCGCTGACGATGACGTCACAGAAAACCAATATTTTCAAATTTCGCCATGTTGGGAACCATTCGATAGAGCTTTTGATATCCAATTGAACGGTTTCATTTATAGCAGCGAGAAGTGTAATCTGAGCGAGTAAGGGCGCGGAGAATATCGACCGTTGATGTGCCAAATTACACGCGCGGGCATGTTTGGAGCACAACAACTCCGTAAAGCTTGAATCCTTTTGGCTACTGCTTGTGGGTTTTGTTGTCAGTAAAATGTTCTACGAGAGCGCTAAAGCACAGCGACGTAGCTTGAGAACGGGCAAAGTTATAGCGGTGCGAATATGCAGGTTAGGCTTGAGTGACAGGATTTTTTCCGAATTCAGTCGACCACTGCGGTGAGACCCGGAAAGCTATCATCCCGAAAATGCGAAGGTGAGCAGAGTTGTGAAGGTTCTTCACACCGACATGATCACAACTCTCCACCTTCCTATATTGCCTTAACCCAAGCTGCCGTTTTAGGGCGACGGACTTAGCGGCTGAAGATTCTTCCGCCCTTTGCCTGCCCATATTTCAGTACTCGACGCTAGCAATAACACGATTCTGTGCAGCTTGAAAAGTTCTATCGAACGGTATCAATCACGATCAATTTCGGAAAAACTGATTTTTTGACAATTTCCCCTCGGGGATGAGCACAAGCTATGCCGAGCCTGCGCTGACGACGACGTCACAGAAAACCAATATTTTCAAATTTCGCCATGTTGGGAACCATTCGATAGAGCTTTTGATATCCAATTGAACGGTTTCATTTATAGCAGCGAGAAGTGTAATCTGAGCGAGTAAGGGCGCGGAGAATATCGACCGTTGATGTGCCAAATTACACGCGCGGGCGTGTTTGGAGCACAACAACTCCGTAAAACTTGAATCCTTTTGGCTACAGCTTGTGGGTTTTGTAGACAGTAGGAAGTTCTAGTAGCGCTGCAAAGCACAGCGACGTAGCTTGAGAACGGGCAAAGTTATAGCGGTGCGAATATGCAGGTTAGGCTTGAGTGACAGGATTTTTTCCGAATTCAGTCGACCACTGCGGTGAGAGCCGGAAAGCTATCAGCCCAAAAACGCGTTGTTGTGCAGAGTTGTGAAGGTTCTTCACACCGACATGATCACAACTCTCCACCTTCCTATATTGCCTTAACCCAAGCTGCCGTTTTAGGGCGACGGACTTAGCGGCTGAAGCTTCTTCCGCCCTTTGCTTGCCCATATTTCAGTACTCGACGCTAGCAATGATACGATTCTGTTCAGCTTGAAAAGCTCTATCGAACGGTATCAATCACGACCAATTTCGGAAAAACTGATTTTTTGACAATTTCCCCTCGGGGATGAGCACAAGCTAAGCCGAGCCTGCGCTGACGACGACGTCACAGAAAACCAATATTTTCAAATTTCGCTATGTTGGAAACCATTCGATAGAGCTTTTGATATCCAATTGAACGGTTTTATCTATAGCAGCGAGAAGTGTAATCTGAGAGAATAAGGGCGCGGAGAATATCGACCGTTGATGTGCCAAATTACACGCGCGGGCATGTTTGGAGCACAACAACTCCGTAAAGCTTGAATCCTTTTGGCTACAGCTTGTGGGTTTTGTTGTCAGTAAAATGTTCTACGAGTGCGCTAGAGCACAGCGACGTAGCTTGAGAACGGGCAAAGTTATAGCGGTGCGAATATGCAGGTTAGGCTTGAGTGACAGGATTTTTTCCGAATTCAGTCGACCACTGCGCTGAGACCCGGAAAGCTATCAGCCCGAAAATGCGAAGGTGAGCAGAGTTGTGAAGGTTCTTCACACCGACATAATCACAACTCTCCACCTTCCTATATTGCCTTAACCCAAGCTGCCGTTTTAGGGCGACGGACTTAGCGGCTGAAGGTTCTTCCGCCCTTTGCTTGCCCATATTTCAGTACTCGACGCTAGCTGTGATACGATTCTGTTCAGCTTGAAAAGTTCTATCGAACGGTATCAATCACGACCAATTTCGGAAAAACTGATTTTTTGACAATTTCCCCTCGGGGATGAGCACAAGCTAAGCCGAGCCTGCGCTGACGACGACGTCACAGAAAACCAATATTTTCAAATTTCGCCATGTTGGGAACCATTCGATAGAGCTTTTGATATCCAATTGAACGGTTTCATTTATAGTAGCGAGAAGTGTAATCTGAGCGAGTAAGGGCGCGGAGAATATCGACCGTTGATGTGCCAAATTACACGCGCGGGCATGTTTGGAGCACAACAACTCCGTAAAGCTTGAATCCTTTTGGCTACTGCTTGTGGGTTTTGTTGTCAGTAAAATGTTCTACGAGAGCGCTAAAGCACAGCGACGTAGCTTGAGAACGGGCAAAGTTATAGCGGTGCGAATATGCAGGTTAGGCTTGAGTGACAGGATTTTTTCCGAATTCAGTCGACCACTGCGGTGAGACCCGGAAAGCTATCATCCCGAAAATGCGAAGGTGAGCAGAGTTGTGAAGGTTCTTCACACCGACATGATCACAACTCTCCACCTTCCTATATTGCCTTAACCCAAGCTGCCGTTTTAGGGCGACGGACTTAGCGGCTGAAGATTCTTCCGCCCTTTGCCTGCCCATATTTCAGTACTCGACGCTAGCAATAACACGATTCTGTGCAGCTTGAAAAGTTCTATCGAACGGTATCAATCACGATCAATTTCGGAAAAACTGATTTTTTGACAATTTCCCCTCGGGGATGAGCACAAGCTATGCCGAGCCTGCGCTGACGACGACGTCACAGAAAACCAATATTTTCAAATTTCGCCATGTTGGGAACCATTCGATAGAGCTTTTGATATCCAATTGAACGGTTTCATTTATAGCAGCGAGAAGTGTAATCTGAGCGAGTAAGGGCGCGGAGAATATCGACCGTTGATGTGCCAAATTACACGCGCGGGCATGTTTGGAGCACAACAACTCCGTAAAGCTTGAATCCTTTTGGCTACTGCTTGTGGGTTTTGTTGTCAGTAAAATGTTCTACGAGAGCGCTGAAGCACAGCGACGTAGCTTGAGAACGGGCAAAGTTATAGCGGTGCGAATATGCAGGTTAGGCTTGAGTGACAGGATTTTTTCCGAATTCAGTCGACCACTGCGGTGAGACCCGGAAAGCTATCATCCCGAAAATGCGAAGGTGAGCAGAGTTGTGAAGGTTCTTCACACCGACATGATCACAACTCTCCACCTTCCTATATTGCCTTAACCCAAGCTGCCGTTTTAGGGCGACGGACTTAGCGGCTGAAGATTCTTCCGCCCTTTGCCTGCCCATATTTCAGTACTCGACGCTAGCAATAACACGATTCTGTGCAGCTTGAAAAGTTCTATCGAACGGTATCAATCACGATCAATTTCGGAAAAACTGATTTTTTGACAATTTCCCCTCGGGGATGAGCACAAGCTATGCCGAGCCTGCGCTGACGACGACGTCACAGAAAACCAATATTTTCAAATTTCGCCATGTTGGGAACCATTCGATAGAGCTTTTGATATCCAATTGAACGGTTTCATTTATAGCAGCGAGAAGTGTAATCTGAGCGAGTAAGGGCGCGGAGAATATCGACCGTTGATGTGCCAAATTACACGCGCGGGCATGTTTGGAGCACAACAACTCCGTAAAGCTTGAATCCTTTTGGCTACTGCTTGTGGGTTTTGTTGTCAGTAAAATGTTCTACGAGAGCGCTAAAGCACAGCGACGTAGCTTGAGAACGGGCAAAGTTATAGCGGTGCGAATATGCAGGTTAGGCTTGAGTGACAGGATTTTTTCCGAATTCAGTCGACCACTGCGGTGAGACCCGGAAAGCTATCATCCCGAAAATGCGAAGGTGAGCAGAGTTGTGAAGGTTCTTCACACCGACATGATCACAACTCTCCACCTTCCTATATTGCCTTAACCCAAGCTGCCGTTTTAGGGCGACGGACTTAGCGGCTGAAGATTCTTCCGCCCTTTGCCTGCCCATATTTCAGTACTCGACGCTAGCAATAACACGATTCTGTGCAGCTTGAAAAGTTCTATCGAACGGTATCAATCACGATCAATTTCGGAAAAACTGATTTTTTGACAATTTCCCCTCGGGGATGAGCACAAGCTATGCCGAGCCTGCGCTGACGACGACGTCACAGAAAACCAATATTTTCAAATTTCGCCATGTTGGGAACCATTCGATAGAGCTTTTGATATCCAATTGAACGGTTTCATTTATAGCAGCGAGAAGTGTAATCTGAGCGAGTAAGGGCGCGGAGAATATCGACCGTTGATGTGCCAAATTACACGCGCGGGCATGTTTGGAGCACAACAACTCCGTAAAGCTTGAATCCTTTTGGCTACTGCTTGTGGGTTTTGTTGTCAGTAAAATGTTCTACGAGAGCGCTAAAGCACAGCGACGTAGCTTGAGAACGGGCAAAGTTATAGCGGTGCGAATATGCAGGTTAGGCTTGAGTGACAGGATTTTTTCCGAATTCAGTCGACCACTGCGGTGAGACCCGGAAAGCTATCATCCCGAAAATGCGAAGGTGAGCAGAGTTGTGAAGGTTCTTCACACCGACATGATCACAACTCTCCACCTTCCTATATTGCCTTAACCCAAGCTGCCGTTTTAGGGCGACGGACTTAGCGGCTGAAGATTCTTCCGCCCTTTGCCTGCCCATATTTCAGTACTCGACGCTAGCAATAACACGATTCTGTGCAGCTTGAAAAGTTCTATCGAACGGTATCAATCACGATCAATTTCGGAAAAACTGATTTTTTGACAATTTCCCCTCGGGGATGAGCACAAGCTATGCCGAGCCTGCGCTGACGACGACGTCACAGAAAACCAATATTTTCAAATTTCGCCATGTTGGGAACCATTCGATAGAGCTTTTGATATCCAATTGAACGGTTTCATTTATAGCAGCGAGAAGTGTAATCTGAGCGAGTAAGGGCGCGGAGAATATCGACCGTTGATGTGCCAAATTACACGCGCGGGCATGTTTGGAGCACAACAACTCCGTAAAGCTTGAATCCTTTTGGCTACTGCTTGTGGGTTTTGTTGTCAGTAAAATGTTCTACGAGAGCGCTAAAGCACAGCGACGTAGCTTGAGAACGGGCAAAGTTATAGCGGTGCGAATATGCAGGTTAGGCTTGAGTGACAGGATTTTTTCCGAATTCAGTCGACCACTGCGGTGAGACCCGGAAAGCTATCATCCCGAAAATGCGAAGGTGAGCAGAGTTGTGAAGGTTCTTCACACCGACATGATCACAACTCTCCACCTTCCTATATTGCCTTAACCCAAGCTGCCGTTTTAGGGCGACGGACTTAGCGGCTGAAGATTCTTCCGCCCTTTGCCTGCCCATATTTCAGTACTCGACGCTAGCAATAACACGATTCTGTGCAGCTTGAAAAGCTCTATCGAACGGTATTAATCACGACCAATTTCGGAAAAACTGATTTTTTTGACAATTTCCCCTCGGGGATGAGCACAAGCTAAGCCGAGCCTGCGCTGACGACGACGTCACAGAAAACCAATATTTTCAAATTTCGCCATGTTGGAAACCATTCGATAGAGCTTTTGATATCCAATTGAACGGTTTTATCTATAGCAGCGAGAAGTGTAATCTGAGAGAATAAGGGCGCGGAGAATATCGACCGTTGATGTGCCAAATTACACGCGCGGGCGTGTTTGGAGCACAACAACTCCGTAAAACTTGAATCCTTTTGGCTACAGCTTGTGGGTTTTGTAGACAGTAGGAAGTTCTAGTAGCGCTGCAAAGCACAGCGACGTAGCTTGAGAACGGGCAAAGTTATAGCGGTGCGAATATGCAGGTTAGGCTTGAGTGACAGGATTTTTTCCGAATTCAGTCGACCACTGCGGTGAGAGCCGGAAAGCTATCAGCCCAAAAATGCGTTGTTGTGCAGAGTTGTGAAGGTTCTTCACACCGACATGATCACAACTCTCCACCTTCCTATATTGCCTTAACCCAAGCTGCCGTTTTAGGGCGACGGACTTAGCGGCTGAAGCTTCTTCCGCCCTTTGCTTGCCCATATTTCAGTACTCGACGCTAGCAATGATACGATTCTGTTCAGCTTGAAAAGCTCTATCGAACGGTATCAATCACGACCAATTTCGGAAAAACTGATTTTTTGACAATTTCCCCTCGGGGATGAGCACAAGCTAAGCCGAGCCTGCGCTGACGACGACGTCACAGAAAACCAATATTTTCAAATTTCGCTATGTTGGAAACCATTCGATAGAGCTTTTGATATCCAATTGAACGGTTTTATCTATAGCAGCGAGAAGTGTAATCTGAGAGAATAAGGGCGCGGAGAATATCGACCGTTGATGTGCCAAATTACACGCGCGGGCATGTTTGGAGCACAACAACTCCGTAAAGCTTGAATCCTTTTGGCTACAGCTTGTGGGTTTTGTTGTCAGTAAAATGTTCTACGAGTGCGCTAGAGCACAGCGACGTAGCTTGAGAACGGGCAAAGTTATAGCGGTGCGAATATGCAGGTTAGGCTTGAGTGACAGGATTTTTCCGAATTCAGTCGACCACTGCGCTGAGACCCGGAAAGCTATCAGCCCGAAAATGCGAAGGTGAGCAGAGTTGTGAAGGTTCTTCACACCGACATGATCACAACTCTCCACCTTCCTATATTGCCTTAACCCAAGCTGCCGTTTTAGGGCGACGGACTTAGCGGCTGAAGGTTCTTCCGCCCTTTGCTTGCCCATATTTCAGTACTCGACGCTAGCAATGATACGATTCTGTTCAGCTTGAAAAGCTCTATCGAACGGTATCAATCACGACCAATTTCGGAAAAACTGATTTTTTGACAATTTCCCCTCGGGGATGAGCACAAGCTAAGCCGAGCCTGCGCTGACGACGACGTCACAGAAAACCAATATTTTCAAATTTCGCTATGTTGGAAACCATTCGATAGAGCTTTTGATATCCAATTGAACGGTTTTATCTATAGCAGCGAGAAGTGTAATCTGAGAGAATAAGGGCGCGGAGAATATCGACCGTTGATGTGCCAAATTACACGCGCGGGCATGTTTGGAGCACAACAACTCCGTAAAGCTTGAATCCTTTTGGCTACAGCTTGTGGGTTTTGTTGTCAGTAAAATGTTCTACGAGTGCGCTAGAGCACAGCGACGTAGCTTGAGAACGGGCAAAGTTATAGCGGTGCGAATATGCAGGTTAGGCTTGAGTGACAGGATTTTTCCGAATTCAGTCGACCACTGCGCTGAGACCCGGAAAGCTATCAGCCCGAAAATGCGAAGGTGAGCAGAGTTGTGAAGGTTCTTCACACCGACATGATCACAACTCTCCACCTTCCTATATTGCCTTAACCCAAGCTGCCGTTTTAGGGCGACGGACTTAGCGGCTGAAGGTTCTTCCGCCCTTTGCTTGCCCATATTTCAGTACTCGACGCTAGCTGTGATACGATTCTGTTCAGCTTGAAAAGTTCTATCGAACGGTATCAATCACGACCAATTTCGGAAAAACTGATTTTTTGACAATTTCCCCTCGGGGATGAGCACAAGCTAAGCCGAGCCTGCGCTGACGACGACGTCACAGAAAACCAATATTTTCAAATTTCGCCATGTTGGGAACCATTCGATAGAGCTTTTGATATCCAATTGAACGGTTTCATTTATAGTAGCGAGAAGTGTAATCTGAGCGAGTAAGGGCGCGGAGAATATCGACCGTTGATGTGCCAAATTACACGCGCGGGCATGTTTGGAGCACAACAACTCCGTAAAGCTTGAATCCTTTTGGCTACTGCTTGTGGGTTTTGTTGCCAGTAAAATGTTCTACGAGAGCGCTAAAGCACAGCGACGTAGCTTGAGAACGGGCAAAGTTATAGCGGTGCGAATATGCAGGTTAGGCTTGAGTGACAGGATTTTTTCCGAATTCAGTCGACCACTGCGGTGAGAGCCGGAAAGCTATCAGCCCAAAAATGCGTTGTTGTGCAGAGTTGTGAAGGTTCTTCACACCGACATGATCACAACTCTCCACCTTCCTATATTGCCTTAACCCAAGCTGCCGTTTTAGGGCGACGGACTTAGCGGCTGAAGCTTCTTCCGCCCTTTGCTTGCCCATATTTCAGTACTCGACGCCAGCAATGATACGATTCTGTTCTGCTTGAAAAGCTCTATAGAACGGTATCAATCACGACCAAATTCGGAAAAACTGATTTTTTGACAATTTCCCCTCGGGGATGAGCACAAGCTATGCCGAGCCTGCGCTGACGACGACGTCACAGAAAACCAATATTTTCAAATTTCGCCATGTTGGGAACTATTCAATAGAGCTTTTGATATCCAATTGAACGGTTTTATCTATAGCAGCGAGAAGTGTAATCTGAGAGAATAAGGGCGCGGAGAATATCGACCGTTGATGTGCCAAATTACACGCGCGGGCGTGTTTGGAGCACAACAACTCCGTAAAACTTGAATCCTTTTGGCTACAGCTTGTGGGTTTTGTAGACAGTAGGAAGTTCTAGTAGCGCTGCAAAGCACAGCGACGTAGCTTGAGAACGGGCAAAGTTATAGCGGTGCGAATATGCAGGTTAGGCTTGAGTGACAGGATTTTTTCCGAATTCAGTCGACCACTGCGGTGAGAGCCGGAAAGCTATCAGCCCAAAAATGCGTTGTTGTGCAGAGTTGTGAAGGTTCTTCACACCGACATGATCACAACTCTCCACCTTCCTATATTGCCTTAACCCAAGCTGCCGTTTTAGGGCGACGGACTTAGCGGCTGAAGCTTCTTCCGCCCTTTGCTTGCCCATATTTCAGTACTCGACGCTAGCAATGATACGATTCTGTTCAGCTTGAAAAGCTCTATCGAACGGTATCAATCACGACCAATTTCGGAAAAACTGATTTTTTGACAATTTCCCCTCGGGGATGAGCACAAGCTAAGCCGAGCCTGCGCTGACGACGACGTCACAGAAAACCAATATTTTCAAATTTCGCTATGTTGGAAACCATTCGATAGAGCTTTTGATATCCAATTGAACGGTTTTATCTATAGCAGCGAGAAGTGTAATCTGAGAGAATAAGGGCGCGGAGAATATCGACCGTTGATGTGCCAAATTACACGCGCGGGCATGTTTGGAGCACAACAACTCCGTAAAGCTTGAATCCTTTTGGCTACAGCTTGTGGGTTTTGTTGTCAGTAAAATGTTCTACGAGTGCGCTAGAGCACAGCGACGTAGCTTGAGAACGGGCAAAGTTATAGCGGTGCGAATATGCAGGTTAGGCTTGAGTGACAGGATTTTTTCCGAATTCAGTCGACCACTGCGCTGAGACCCGGAAAGCTATCAGCCCGAAAATGCGAAGGTGAGCAGAGTTGTGAAGGTTCTTCACACCGACATGATCACAACTCTCCACCTTCCTATATTGCCTTAACCCAAGCTGCCGTTTTAGGGCGACGGACTTAGCGGCTGAAGGTTCTTCCGCCCTTTGCTTGCCCATATTTCAGTACTCGACGCTAGCTGTGATACGATTCTGTTCAGCTTGAAAAGTTCTATCGAACGGTATCAATCACGACCAATTTCGGAAAAACTGATTTTTTGACAATTTCCCCTCGGGGATGAGCACAAGCTAAGCCGAGCCTGCGCTGACGACGACGTCACAGAAAACCAATATTTTCAAATTTCGCCATGTTGGGAACCATTCGATAGAGCTTTTGATATCCAATTGAACGGTTTCATTTATAGTAGCGAGAAGTGTAATCTGAGCGAGTAAGGGCGCGGAGAATATCGACCGTTGATGTGCCAAATTACACGCGCGGGCATGTTTGGAGCACAACAACTCCGTAAAGCTTGAATCCTTTTGGCTACTGCTTGTGGGTTTTGTTGTCAGTAAAATGTTCTACGAGTGCGCTAGAGCACAGCGACGTAGCTTGAGAACGGGCAAAGTTATAGCGGTGCGAATATGCAGGTTAGGCTTGAGTGACAGGATTTTTTCCGAATTCAGTCGACCACTGCGGTAAGACCCGGAAAGCTATCAGCCCGAAAATGCGAAGGTGAGCAGAGTTGTGAAGGTTCTTCACACCGACATGATCACAACTCTCCACCTTCCTATATTGCCTTAACCCAAGCTGCCGTTTTAGGGCGACGGACTTAGCGGCTGAAGCTTCTTCCGCCCTTTGCTTGCCCATATTTCAGTACTCGACGCTAGCAATGATACGATTCTGTTCAGCTTGAAAAGCTCTATCGAACGGTATCAATCACGACCAAATTCGGAAAAACTGATTTTTTGACAATTTCCCCTCGGGGATGAGCACAAGCTATGCCGAGCCTGCGCTGACGACGACGTCACAGAAAACCAATATTTTCAAATTTCGCCATGTTGGGAACCATTCGATAGAGCTTTTGATATCCAATTGAACGGTTTCATTTATAGTAGCGAGAAGTGTAATCTGAGCGAGTAAGGGCGCGGAGAATATCGACCGTTGATGTGCCAAATTACACGCGCGGGCATGTTTGGAGCACAACAACTCCGTAAAGCTTGAATCCTTTTGGCTACTGCTTGTGGGTTTTGTTGTCAGTAAAATGTTCTACGAGTGCGCTAGAGCACAGCGACGTAGCTTGAGAACGGGCAAAGTTATAGCGGTGCGAATATGCAGGTTAGGCTTGAGTGACAGGATTTTTTCCGAATTCAGTCGACCACTGCGGTGAGAGCCGGAAAGCTATCAGCCCAAAAATGCGTTGTTGTGCAGAGTTGTGAAGGTTCTTCACACCGATATGATCACAACTCTCCACCTTCCTATATTGCCTTAACCCAAGCTGCCGTTTTAGGGCGACGGACTTAGCGGCTGAAGGTTCTTCCGCCCTTTGCTTGCCCATATTTCAGTACTCGACGCTAGCAATGATACGATTCTGTTCAGCTTGAAAAGCTCTATCGAACGGTATCAATCACGATCAATTTCGGAAAAACTGATTTTTTGACAATTTCCCCTCGGGGATGAGCACAAGCTATGCCGAGCCTGCGCTGACGACGACGTCACAGAAAACCAATATTTTCAAATTTCGCCATGTTGGGAACCATTCGATAGAGCTTTTGATATCCAATTGAACGGTTTTATCTATAGCAGCGAGAAGTGTAATCTGAGAGAATAAGGGCGCGGAGAATATCGACCGTTGATGTGCCAAATTACACGCGCGGGCATGTTTGGAGCACAACAACTCCGTAAAGCTTGAATCCTTTTGGCTACAGCTTGTGGGTTTTGTTGTCAGTAAAATGTTCTACGAGTGCGCTAGAGCACAGCGACGTAGCTTGAGAACGGGCAAAGTTATAGCGGTGCGAATATGCAGGTTAGGCTTGAGTGACAGGATTTTTTCCGAATTCAGTCGACCACTGCGGTGAGACCCGGAAAGCTATCATCCCGAAAATGCGAAGGTGAGCAGAGTTGTGAAGGTTCTTCACACCGACATGATCACAACTCTCCACCTTCCTATATTGCCTTAACCCAAGCTGCCGTTTTAGGGCGACGGACTTAGCGGCTGAAGATTCTTCCGCCCTTTGCCTGCCCATATTTCAGTACTCGACGCTAGCAATAACACGATTCTGTGCAGCTTGAAAAGCTCTATCGAACGGTATCAATCACGACCAATTTCGGAAAAACTGATTTTTTGACAATTTCCCCTCGGGGATGAGCACAAGCTATGCCGAGCCTGCGCTGACGACGACGTCACAGAAAACCAATATTTTCAAATTTCGCCATGTTGGGAACCATTCGATAGAGCTTTTGATATCCAATTGAACGGTTTTATCTATAGCAGCGAGAAGTGTAATCTGAGAGAATAAGGGCGCGGAGAATATCGACCGTTGATGTGCCAAATTACACGCGCGGGCATGTTTGGAGCACAACAACTCCGTAAAGCTTGAATCCTATTGGCTACAGCTTGTGGGTTTTGTTGTCAGTAAAATGTTCTACGAGTGCGCTAAAGCACAGCGACGTAGCTTGAGAACGGGCAAAGTTATAGCGGTGCGAATATGCAGGTTAGGCTTGAGTGACAGGATTTTTTCCGAATTCAGTCGACCACTGCGGTGAGACCCGGAAAGCTATCATCCCGAAAATGCGAAGGTGAGCAGAGTTGTGAAGGTTCTTCACACCGACATGATCACAACTCTCCACCTTCCTATATTGCCTTAACCCAAGCTGCCGTTTTAGGGCGACGGACTTAGCGGCTGAAGCTTCTTCCGCCCTTTGCTTGCCCATATTTCAGTACTCGACGCTAGCAATGATACGATTCTGTTCAGCTTGAAAAGCTCTATCGAACGGTATCAATCACGACCAAATT
Organism: Heligmosomoides polygyrus polygyrus; assembly: GCA_947396885.1. NCBI lineage: Eukaryota > Metazoa > Nematoda > Chromadorea > Rhabditida > Heligmosomidae > Heligmosomoides > Heligmosomoides polygyrus. The sequence goes on from OX377204.1 coordinate 428,651, forward strand.
CGGAAAAACTGATTTTTTGACAATTTCCCCTCGGGGATGAGCACAAGCTATGCCGAGCCTGCGCTGACGACGACGTCACAGAAAACCAATATTTTCAAATTTCGCCATGTTGGGAACCATTCGATAGAGCTTTTGATATCCAATTGAACGGTTTCATTTATAGTAGCGAGAAGTGTAATCTGAGCGAGTAAGGGCGCGGAGAATATCGACCGTTGATGTGCCAAATTACACGCGCGGGCATGTTTGGAGCACAACAACTCCGTAAAGCTTGAATCCTTTTGGCTACAGCTTGTGGGTTTTGTTGTTTGTCAGTAAAATGTTCTACGAGAGCGCTAAAGCACAGCGACGTAGCTTGAGAACGGGCAAAGTTATAGCGGTGCGAATATGCAGGTTAGGCTTGAGTGACAGGATTTTTTCCGAATTCAGTCGACCACTGCGGTGAGAGCCGGAAAGCTATCAGCCCAAAAATGCGTTGTTGTGCAGAGTTGTGAAGGTTCTTCACACCGATATGATCACAACTCTCCACCTTCCTATATTGCCTTAACCCAAGCTGCCGTTTTAGGGCGACGGACTTAGCGGCTGAAGATTCTTCCGCCCTTTGCTTGCCCATATTTCAGTACTCGACGCTAGCAATGATACGATTCTGTTCAGCTTGAAAAGCTCTATCGAACGGTATCAATCACGACCAATTTCGGAAAAACTGATTTTTTGACAATTTCCCCTCGGGGATGAGCACAAGCTAAGCCGAGCCTACGCTGACGACGACGTCACAGAAAACCAATATTTTCAAATTTTGCTATGTTGGAAACCATTCGATAGAGCTTTTGATATCCAATTGAACGGTTTTATCTATAGCAGCGAGAAGTGTAATCTGAGAGAATAAGGGCGCGGAGAATATCGACCGTTGATGTGCCAAATTACACGCGCGGGCATGTTTGGAGCACAACAACTCCGTAAAGCTTGAATCCTTTTGGCTACAGCTTGTGGGTTTTGTTGTCAGTAAAATGTTCTACGAGAGCGCTAAAGCACAGCGACGTAGCTTGAGAACGGGCAAAGTTATAGCGGTGCGAATATGCAGGTTAGGCTTGAGTGACAGGATTTTTTCCGAATTCAGTCGACCACTGCGGTGAGAGCCGGAAAGCTATCAGCCCAAAAATGCGTTGTTGTGCAGAGTTGTGAAGGTTCTTCACACCGATATGATCACAACTCTCCACCTTCCTATATTGCCTTAACCCAAGCTGCCGTTTTAGGGCGACGGACTTAGCGGCTGAAGCTTCTTCCGCCCTTTGCCTGCCCATATTTCATTACTCGACGCTAGCAATGATACGATTCTGTTCAGCTTGAAAAGCTCTATCGAACGGTATCAATCACGAACAATTTCGGAAAAACTGATTTTTTGACAATTTCCCCTGTAGAAAGTAAGAAGGTCTGGTAGCGCTCCAAAGCGCAGCGACGTAGCTTGAGAACGGGCAAAGTTATAGCGGTGCGAATATGCAGGTTAGGCTTGAGTGACAGGATTTTTTCCGAATTCAGTCGACCACTGCGGTGAGAGCCGGAAAGCTATCAGCCCAAAAATGTGTTGTTGTGCAGAGTTGTGAAGGTTCTTCACACCGATATGATCACAACTCTCCACCTTCCTATATTGCCTTAACCCAAGCTGCCGTTTTAGGGCGACGGACTTAGCGGCTGAAGGTTCTTCCGCCCTTTGCTTGCCCATATTTCAGTACTTGACGCTAGCTGTGATACGATTCTGTTCAGCTTGAAAAGCTCTATCGAACGGTATCAATCACGATCAATTTCGGAAAAACTGATTTTTTGACAATTTCCCCTCGGGGATGAGCACAAGCTATGCCGAGCCTGCGCTGACGACGACGTCACAGAAAACCAATATTTTCAAATTTCACAATGTTGGGAACCATTCGATAGAGCTTTTGATATCCAATTGAACGGTTTCATTTATAGTAGCGAGAAGTGTAATCTGAGCGAGTAAGGGCGCGGAGAATATCGACCGTTGATGTGCCAAATTACACGCGCGGGCATGTTTGGAGCACAACAACTCCGTAAAGCTTGAATCCTTTTGGCTACAGCTTGTGGGTTTTGTTGTCAGTAAAATGTTCTACGAGTGCGCTAGAGCACAGCGACGTAGCTTGAGAACGGGCAAAGTTATAGCGGTGCGAATATGCAGGTTAGGCTTGAGTGACAGGATTTTTTCCGAATTCAGTCGACCACTGCGGTGAGACCCGGAAAGCTATCATCCCGAAAATGCGAAGGTGAGCAGAGTTGTGAAGGTTCTTCACACCGACATGATCACAACTCTCCACCTTCCTATATTGCCTTAACCCAAGCTGCCGTTTTAGGGCGACGGACTTAGCGGCTGAAGCTTCTTCCGCCCTTTGCTTGCCCATATTTCAGTACTCGACGCTAGCAATGATACGATTCTATTCAGCTTGAAAAGCTCTATCGAACGGTATCAATCACGACCAAATTCGGAAAAACTGATTTTTTGACAATTTCCCCTCGGGGATGAGCACGAGCTAATCCGAGCCTGCGCTGACGACGACGTCACAGAAAACCAATATTTTCAAATTTCGCCATGTTGGGAACCATTCGATAGAGCTTTTGATATCCAATTGAACGGTTTCATTTATAGTAGCGAGAAGTGTAATCTGAGCGAGTAAGGGCGCGGAGAATATCGACCGTTGATGTGCCAAATTACACGCGCGGGCATGTTTGGAGCACAACAACTCCGTAAAGCTTGAATCCTTTTGGCTACTGCTTGTGGGTTTTGTTGTCAGTAAAATGTTCTACGAGAGCGCTAAAGCACAGCGACGTAGCTTGAGAACGGGCAAAGTTATAGCGGTGCGAATATGCAGGTTAGGCTTGAGTGACAGGATTTTTTCCGAATTCAGTCGACCACTGCGGTGAGAGCCGGAAAGCTATCAGCCCAAAAATGCGTTGTTGTGCAGAGTTGTGAAGGTTCTTCACACCGACATGATCACAACTCTCCACCTTCCTATATTGCCTTAACCCAAGCTGCCGTTTTAGGGCGACCGACTTAGCGGCTGAAGCTTCTTCCGCCCTTTGCTTGCCCATGTTTCAGTACTCGACGCTAGCAATGATACGATTCTGTTCAGCTTGAAAAGCTCTATCGAACGGTATCAATCACGACCAAATTCGGAAAAACTGATTTTTTGACAATTTCCCCTCGGGGATGAGCACAAGCTAAGCCGAGCCTGCGCTGACGACGACGTCACAGAAAACCAATATTTTCAAATTTCGCCATGTTGGGAACCATTCGATAGAGCTTTTAATATCTAATTGAACGGTTTCATTTGTAGTAGCGAGAAGTGTAATCTGAGCGAGTAAGGGCGCGGAGAATTTCGACCGCTGATGTGCCAAATTACACGCGCGGGCGTGTTTGGAGCACAACAACTCCGTAAAGCTTGAATCTTTTTGGCTACAGCTTGTGGGTTTTGTTGTCAGTAAAATGTTCTACGAGAGCGCTAAAGCACAGCGACGTAGCTTGAGAACGGGCAAAGTTATAGCGGTGCGAATATGCAGGTTAGGCTTGAGTGACAGGATTTTTTCCGAATTCAGTCGACCCCTGCGGTGAGACCCGGAAAGCTATCATCCCGAAAATGCGAAGGTGAGCAGAGTTGTGAAATGTCTTCACACCGACATGATCACAACTCTCCACCTTCCTATATTGCCTTAACCCAAGCTGCCGTTTTAGGGCGACGGACTTAGCGGCTGAAGATTCTTCCGCCCTTTGCCTGCCCATATTTCAGTACTCGACGCTAGCAATGATACGATTTTGTGCAGCTTGAAAAGCTCTATCGAACGGTATCAATCACGACCAATTTCGGAAAAACTGATTTTTTGACAATTTCCCCTCGGGGATGAGCACAAGCTAAGCCGAGCCTGCGCTGACGACGACGTCACAGAAAACCAATATTTTCAAAGTTCGCCATGTTGGGAACCATTCGATAGAGCTTTTGATATCCAATTGAACGGTTTCATTTATAGTAGCGAGAAATGTAATCTGAGCGAGTAAGGGCGCGGAGAATTTCGACCGCTGATGTGCCAAATTACACGCGCGGGCGTGTTTGGAGCACAACAACTCCACAAAGCTTGAATCTTTTTGGCTACAGCTTGTGGGTTTTGTTGTCAGTAAAATGTTCTACGAGAGCGCTAAAGCACAGCGACGTAGCTTGAGAACGGGCAAAGTTATAGCGGTGCGAATATGCAGGTTAGGCTTGAGTGACAGGATTTTTTCCGAATTCAGTCGACCCCTGCGGTGAGACCCGGAAAGCTATCATCCCGAAAATGCGAAGGTGAGCAGAGTTGTGAAATGTCTTCACACCGACATGATCACAACTCTCCACCTTCCTATATTGCCTTAACCCAAGCTGCCGTTTTAGGGCGACGGACTTAGCGGCTGAAGATTCTTCCGCCCTTTGCCTGCCCATATTTCAGTACTCGACGCTAGCAATAACACGATTCTGTGCAGCTTGAAAAGCTCTATCGAACGGTATCAATCACGACCAATTTCGGAAAAACTGATTTTTTGACAATTTCCCCTCGGGGATGAGCACAAGCTAAGCCGAGCCTGCGCTGACGACGACGTCACAGAAAACCAATATTTTCAAATTTCGCCATGTTGGGAACCATTCGATAGAGCTTTTAATATCTAATTGAACGGTTTCATTTGTAGTAGCGAGAAGTGTAATCTGAGCGAGTAAGGGCGCGGAGAATATCGACCGTTGATGTGCCAAATTACACGCGCGGGCATGTTTGGAGCACAACAACTCCGTAAAGCTTGAATCCTTTTGGCTACTGCTTGTGGGTTTTGTTGTCAGTAAAATGTTCTACGAGAGCGCTAAAGCACAGCGACGTAGCTTGAGAACGGGCAAAGTTATAGCGGTGCGAATATGCAGGTTAGGCTTGAGTGACAGGATTTTTTCCGAATTCAGTCGACCACTGCGGTGAGACCCGGAAAGCTATCATCCCGAAAATGCGAAGGTGAGCAGAGTTGTGAAGGTTCTTCACACCGACATGATCACAACTCTCCACCTTCCTATATTGCCTTAACCCAAGCTGCCGTTTTAGGGCGACGGACTTAGCGGCTGAAGCTTCTTCCGCCCTTTGCTTGCCCATATTTCAGTACTCGACGCTAGCAATGATACGATTCTGTTCAGCTTGAAAAGCTCTATCGAACGGTATCAATCACGACCAAATTCGGAAAAACTGATTTTTTGACAATTTCCCCTCGGGGATGAGCACGAGCTAAGCCGAGCCTGCGCTGACGACGACGTCACAGAAAACCAATATTTTCAAATTTCGCCATGTTGGGAACCATTCGATAGAGCTTTTGATATCCAATTGAACGGTTTCATTTATAGTAGCGAGAAGTGTAATCTGAGCGAGTAAGGGCGCGGAGAATATCGACCGTTGATGTGCCAAATTACACGCGCGGGCATGTTTGGAGCACAACAACTCCGTAAAGCTTGAATCCTTTTGGCTACAGCTTGTGGGTGGGTTTTGTTGTCAGTAAAATGTTCTACGAGTGCGCTAGAGCACAGCGACGTAGCTTGAGAACGGGCAAAGTTATAGCGGTGCGAATATGCAGGTTAGGCTTGAGTGACAGGATTTTTTCCGAATTCAGTCGACCACTGCGGTGAGACCCGGAAAGCTATCATCCCGAAAATGCGAAGGTGAGCAGAGTTGTGAAGGTTCTTCACACCGACATGATCACAACTCTCCACCTTCCTATATTGCCTTAACCCAAGCTGCCGCTTTAGGGCGACGGACTTAGCGGCTGAAGCTTCTTCCGCCCTTTGCTTGCCCATATTTCAGTACTCGACGCTAGCAATGATACGATTCTGTTCAACTTGAAAAGCTCTATCGAACGGTATCAATCACGACCAAATTCGGAAAAACTGATTTTTTGACAATTTCCCCTCGGGGATGAGCACGAGCTAAGCCGAGCCTGCGCTGACGACGACGTCACAGAAAACCAATATTTTCAAATTTCGCCATGTTGGGAACCATTCGATAGAGCTTTTGATATCCAATTGAACGGTTTCATTTATAGTAGCGAGAAGTGTAATCTGAGCGAGTAAGGGCGCGGAGAATATCGACCGTTGATGTGCCAAATTACACGCGCGGGCATGTTTGGAGCACAACAACTCCGTAAAGCTTGAATCCTTTTGGCTACAGCTTGTGGGTTTTGTTGTCAGTAAAATGTTCTACGAGTGCGCTAGAGCACAGCGACGTAGCTTGAGAACGGGCAAAGTTATAGCGGTGCGAATATGCAGGTTAGGCTTGAGTGACAGGATTTTTTCCGAATTCAGTCGACCACTGCGGTGAGACCCGGAAAGCTATCATCCCGAAAATGCGAAGGTGAGCAGAGTTGTGAAGGTTCTTCACACCGACATGATCACAACTCTCCACCTTCCTATATTGCCTTAACCCAAGCTGCCGTTTTAGGGCGACGGACTTAGCGGCTGAAGCTTCTTCCGCCCTTTGCTTGCCCATATTTCAGTACTCGACGCTAGCAATGATACGATTCTGTTCAGCTTGAAAAGCTCTATCGAACGGTATCAATCACGACCAAATTCGGAAAAACTGATTTTTTGACAATTTCCCCTCGGGGATGAGCACGAGCTAAGCCGAGCCTGCGCTGACGACGACGTCACAGAAAACCAATATTTTCAAATTTCGCCATGTTGGGAACCATTCGATAGAGCTTTTGATATCCAATTGAACGGTTTCATTTATAGTAGCGAGAAGTGTAATCTGAGCGAGTAAGGGCGCGGAGAATATCGACCGTTGATGTGCCAAATTACACGCGCGGGCATGTTTGGAGCACAACAACTCCGTAAAGCTTGAATCCTTTTGGCTACTGCTTGTGGGTTTTGTTGTCAGTAAAATGTTCTACGAGAGCGCTGAAGCACAGCGACGTAGCTTGAGAACGGGCAAAGTTATAGCGGTGCGAATATGCAGGTTAGGCTTGAGTGACAGGATTTTTTCCGAATTCAGTCGACCACTGCGGTGAGACCCGGAAAGCTATCATCCCGAAAATGCGAAGGTGAGCAGAGTTGTGAAGGTTCTTCACACCGACATGATCACAACTCTCCACCTTCCTATATTGCCTTAACCCAAGCTGCCGCTTTAGGGCGACGGACTTAGCGGCTGAAGCTTCTTCCGCCCTTTGCTTGCCCATATTTCAGTACTCGACGCTAGCAATGATACGATTCTGTTCAGCTTGAAAAGCTCTATCGAACGGTATCAATCACGACCAAATTCGGAAAAACTGATTTTTTGACAATTTCCCCTCGGGGATGAGCACGAGCTAAGCCGAGCCTGCGCTGACGACGACGTCACAGAAAACCAATATTTTCAAATTTCGCTATGTTGGGAACCATTCGATAGAGCTTTTGATATCCAATTGAACGGTTTCATTTATAGTAGCGAGAAGTGTAATCTGAGCGAGTAAGGGCGCGGAGAATATCGACCGTTGATGTGCCAAATTACACGCGCGGGCATGTTTGGAGCACAACAACTCCGTAAAGCTTGAATCCTTTTGGCTACAGCTTGTGGGTTTTGTTGTCAGTAAAATGTTCTACGAGAGCGCTAAAGCACAGCGACGTAGCTTGAGAACGGGCAAAGTTATAGCGGTGCGAATATGCAGGTTAGGCTTGAGTGACAGGATTTTTTCCGAATTCAGTCGACCACTGCGGTGAGAGCCGGAAAGCTATCAGCCCAAAAATGCGTTGTTGTGCAGAGTTGTGAAGGTTCTTCACACCGACATGATCACAACTCTCCACCTTCCTATATTGCCTTAACCCAAGCTGCCGTTTTAGGGCGACGGACTTAGCGGCTGAAGGTTCTTCCGCCCTTTGCTTGCCCATATTTCAGTACTCGACGCTAGCTGTGATACGATTCTGTTCAGCTTGAAAAGTTCTATCGAACGGTATCAATCACGATCAATTTCGGAAAACCTGATTTTTTGACAATTTCCCCTCGGGGATGAGCACAAGCTAAGCCGAGCCTGCGCTGACGACGACGTCACAGAAAACCAATATTTTCAAATTTCACCATGTTGGGAACCATTCGATAGAGCTTTTGATATCCAATTGAACGGTTTTATCTATAGCAGCGAGAAGTGTAATCTGAGAGAATAAGGGCGCGGAGAATATCGACCGTTGATGTGCCAAATTACACGAGCGGGCAGGTTTGGAGCACAACAACTCCGTAAAGCTTGAATCCTTTTGGCTACAGCTTGTGGGTTTTGTTGTCAGTAAAATGTTCTACGAGAGCGCTAAAGCACAGCGACGTAGCTTGAGAACGGGCAAAGTTATAGCGGTGCGAATATGCAGGTTAGGCTTGAGTGACAGGATTTTTTCCGAATTCAGTCGACCACTGCGGTGAGACCCGGAAAGCTATCATACCGAAAATGCAAAGGTGAGCAGAGTTGTGAAGGTTCTTCACACCGACATGATCACAACTCTCCACCTTCCTATATTGCCTTAACCCAAGCTGCCGTTTTAGGGCGACGGACTTAGCGGCTGAAGCTTCTTCCGCCCTTTGCTTGCCCATATTTCAGTACTCGACGCTAGCAATGATACGATTCTATTCAGCTTGAAAAGCTCTATCGAACGGTATCAATCACGACCAAATTCGGAAAAACTGATTTTTTGACAATTTCCCCTCGGGGATGAGCACGAGCTAAGCCGAGCCTGCGCTGACGACGACGTCACAGAAAACCAATATTTTCAAATTTCGCCATGTTGGGAACCATTCGATAGAGCTTTTGATATCCAATTGAACGGTTTCATTTATAGTAGCGAGAAGTGTAATCTGAGCGAGTAAGGGCGCGGAGAATATCGACCGTTGATGTGCCAAATTACACGCGCGGGCATGTTTGGAGCACAACAACTCCGTAAAGCTTGAATCCTTTTGGCTACTGCTTGTGGGTTTTGTTGTCAGTAAAATGTTCTACGAGAGCGCTAAAGCACAGCGACGTAGCTTGAGAACGGGCAAAGTTATAGCGGTGCGAATATGCAGGTTAGGCTTGAGTGACAGGATTTTTTCCGAATTCAGTCGACCACTGCGGTGAGAGCCGGAAAGCTATCAGCCCAAAAATGCGTTGTTGTGCAGAGTTGTGAAGGTTCTTCACACCGACATGATCACAACTCTCCACCTTCCTATATTGCCTTAACCCAAGCTGCCGTTTTAGGGCGACGGACTTAGCGGCTGAAGGTTCTTCCGCCCTTTGCTTGCCCATATTTCAGTACTCGACGCTAGCTGTGATACGATTCTGTTCAGCTTGAAAAGTTCTATCGAACGGTATCAATCACGATCAATTTCGGAAAACCTGATTTTTTGACAATTTCCCCTCGGGGATGAGCACAAGCTAAGCCGAGCCTGCGCTGACGACGACGTCACAGAAAACCAATATTTTCAAATTTCACCATGTTGGGAACCATTCGATAGAGCTTTTGATATCCAATTGAACGGTTTTATCTATAGCAGCGAGAAGTGTAATCTGAGAGAATAAGGGCGCGGAGAATATCGACCGTTGATGTGCCAAATTACACGAGCGGGCATGTTTGGAGCACAACAACTCCGTAAAGCTTGAATCCTTTTGGCTACAGCTTGTGGGTTTTGTTGTCAGTAAAATGTTCTACGAGAGCGCTAAAGCACAGCGACGTAGCTTGAGAACGGGCAAAGTTATAGCGGTGCGAATATGCAGGTTAGGCTTGAGTGACAGGATTTTTTCCGAATTCAGTCGACCACTGCGGTGAGACCCGGAAAGCTATCATACCGAAAATGCAAAGATGAGCAGAGTTGTGAAGGTTCTTCACACCGACATGATCACAACTCTCCACCTTCCTATATTGCCTTAACCCAAGCTGCCGTTTTAGGGCGACGGACTTAGCGGCTGAAGCTTCTTCCGCCCTTTGCTTGCCCATATTTCAGTACTCGACGCTAGCAATGATACGATTCTATTCAGCTTGAAAAGCTCTATCGAACGGTATCAATCACGACCAAATTCGGAAAAACTGATTTTTTGACAATTTCCCCTCGGGGATGAGCACGAGCTAATCCGAGCCTGCGCTGACGACGACGTCACAGAAAACCAATATTTTCAAATTTCGCCATGTTGGGAACCATTCGATAGAGCTTTTGATATCCAATTGAACGGTTTCATTTATAGTAGCGAGAAGTGTAATCTGAGCGAGTAAGGGCGCGGAGAATATCGACCGTTGATGTGCCAAATTACACGCGCGGGCATGTTTGGAGCACAACAACTCCGTAAAGCTTGAATCCTTTTGGCTACTGCTTGTGGGTTTTGTTGTCAGTAAAATGTTCTACGAGAGCGCTAAAGCACAGCGACGTAGCTTGAGAACGGGCAAAGTTATAGCGGTGCGAATATGCAGGTTAGGCTTGAGTGACAGGATTTTTTCCGAATTCAGTCGACCACTGCGGTGAGAGCCGGAAAGCTATCAGCCCAAAAATGCGTTGTTGTGCAGAGTTGTGAAGGTTCTTCACACCGACATGATCACAACTCTCCACCTTCCTATATTGCCTTAACCCAAGCTGCCGTTTTAGGGCGACCGACTTAGCGGCTGAAGCTTCTTCCGCCCTTTGCTTGCCCATGTTTCAGTACTCGACGCTAGCAATGATACGATTCTGTTCAGCTTGAAAAGCTCTATCGAACGGTATCAATCACGACCAAATTCGGAAAAACTGATTTTTTGACAATTTCCCCTCGGGGATGAGCACAAGCTAAGCCGAGCCTGCGCTGACGACGACGTCACAGAAAACCAATATTTTCAAATTTCGCCATGTTGGGAACCATTCGATAGAGCTTTTAATATCTAATTGAACGGTTTCATTTGTAGTAGCGAGAAGTGTAATCTGAGCGAGTACGGGCGCGGAGAATTTCGACCGCTGATGTGCCAAATTACACGCGCGGGCGTGTTTGGAGCACAACAACTCCGTAAAGCTTGAATCTTTTTGGCTACAGCTTGTGGGTTTTGTTGTCAGTAAAATGTTCTACGAGAGCGCTAAAGCACAGCGACGTAGCTTGAGAACGGGCAAAGTTATAGCGGTGCGAATATGCAGGTTAGGCTTGAGTGACAGGATTTTTTCCGAATTCAGTCGACCCCTGCGGTGAGACCCGGAAAGCTATCATCCCGAAAATGCGAAGGTGAGCAGAGTTGTGAAATGTCTTCACACCGACATGATCACAACTCTCCACCTTCCTATATTGCCTTAACCCAAGCTGCCGTTTTAGGGCGACGGACTTAGCGGCTGAAGATTCTTCCGCCCTTTGCCTGCCCATATTTCAGTACTCGACGCTAGCAATGATACGATTTTGTGCAGCTTGAAAAGCTCTATCGAACGGTATCAATCACGACCAATTTCGGAAAAACTGATTTTTTGACAATTTCCCCTCGGGGATGAGCACAAGCTAAGCCGAGCCTGCGCTGACGACGACGTCACAGAAAACCAATATTTTCAAAGTTCGCCATGTTGGGAACCATTCGATAGAGCTTTTGATATCCAATTGAACGGTTTCATTTATAGTAGCGAGAAATGTAATCTGAGCGAGTAAGGGCGCGGAGAATTTCGACCGCTGATGTGCCAAATTACACGCGCGGGCGTGTTTGGAGCACAACAACTCCACAAAGCTTGAATCTTTTTGGCTACAGCTTGTGGGTTTTGTTGTCAGTAAAATGTTCTACGAGAGCGCTAAAGCACAGCGACGTAGCTTGAGAACGGGCAAAGTTATAGCGGTGCGAATATGCAGGTTAGGCTTGAGTGACAGGATTTTTTCCGAATTCAGTCGACCCCTGCGGTGAGACCCGGAAAGCTATCATCCCGAAAATGCGAAGGTGAGCAGAGTTGTGAAATGTCTTCACACCGACATGATCACAACTCTCCACCTTCCTATATTGCCTTAACCCAAGCTGCCGTTTTAGGGCGACGGACTTAGCGGCTGAAGATTCTTCCGCCCTTTGCCTGCCCATATTTCAGTACTCGACGCTAGCAATAACACGATTCTGTGCAGCTTGAAAAGCTCTATCGAACGGTATCAATCACGACCAATTTCGGAAAAACTGATTTTTTGACAATTTCCCCTCGGGGATGAGCACAAGCTAAGCCGAGCCTGCGCTGACGACGACGTCACAGAAAACCAATATTTTCAAATTTCGCCATGTTGGGAACCATTCGATAGAGCTTTTAATATCTAATTGAACGGTTTCATTTGTAGTAGCGAGAAGTGTAATCTGAGCGAGTAAGGGCGCGGAGAATATCGACCGTTGATGTGCCAAATTACACGCGCGGGCATGTTTGGAGCACAACAACTCCGTAAAGCTTGAATCCTTTTGGCTACTGCTTGTGGGTTTTGTTGTCAGTAAAATGTTCTACGAGAGCGCTAAAGCACAGCGACGTAGCTTGAGAACGGGCAAAGTTATAGCGGTGCGAATATGCAGGTTAGGCTTGAGTGACAGGATTTTTTCCGAATTCAGTCGACCACTGCGGTGAGACCCGGAAAGCTATCATCCCGAAAATGCGAAGGTGAGCAGAGTTGTGAAGGTTCTTCACACCGACATGATCACAACTCTCCACCTTCCTATATTGCCTTAACCCAAGCTGCCGTTTTAGGGCGACGGACTTAGCGGCTGAAGATTCTTCCGCCCTTTGCCTGCCCATATTTCAGTACTCGACGCTAGCAATAACACGATTCTGTGCAGCTTGAAAAGCTCTATCGAACGGTATCAATCACGACCAATTTCCGAAAAACTGATTTTTTGACAATTTCCCCTCGGGGATGAGCACAAGCTAAGCCGAGCCTGCGCTGACGACGACGTCACAGAAAACCAATATTTTCAAATTTCGCTATGTTGGGAACCATTCGATAGAGCTTTTGATATCCAATTGAACGGTTTCATTTATAGTAGCGAGAAGTGTAATCTGAGCGAGTAAGGGCGCGGAGAATATCGACCGTTGATGTGCCAAATTACACGCGCGGGCATGTTTGGAGCACAACAACTCCGTAAAGCTTGAATCCTTTTGGCTACAGCTTGTGGGTTTTGTTGTCAGTAAAATGTTCTACGAGAGCGCTAAAGCACAGCGACGTAGCTTGAGAACGGGCAAAGTTATAGCGGTGCGAATATGCAGGTTAGGCTTGAGTGACAGGATTTTTTCCGAATTCAGTCGACCACTGCGGTGAGAGCCGGAAAGCTATCAGCCCAAAAATGCGTTGTTGTGCAGAGTTGTGAAGGTTCTTCACACCGACATGATCACAACTCTCCACCTTCCTATATTGCCTTAACCCAAGCTGCCGTTTTAGGGCGACGGACTTAGCGGCTGAAGGTTCTTCCGCCCTTTGCTTGCCCATATTTCAGTACTCGACGCTAGCTGTGATACGATTCTGTTCAGCTTGAAAAGTTCTATCGAACGGTATCAATCACGATCAATTTCGGAAAACCTGATTTTTTGACAATTTCCCCTCGGGGATGAGCACAAGCTAAGCCGAGCCTGCGCTGACGACGACGTCACAGAAAACCAATATTTTCAAATTTCGCCATGTTGGGAACCATTCAATAGAGCTTTTGATATCCAATTGAACGGTTTCATTTATAGTAGCGAGAAGTGTAATCTGAGCGAGTAAGGGCGCGGAGAATATCGACCGTTGATGTGCCAAATTACACGCGCGGGCATGTTTGGAGCACAACAACTCCGTAAAGCTTGAATCCTTTTGGCTACTGCTTGTGGGTTTTGTTGTCAGTAAAATGTTCTACAAGAGCGCTAAAGCACAGCGACGTAGCTTGAGAACGGGCAAAGTTATAGCGGTGCGAATATGCAGGTTAGGCTTGAGTGACAGGATTTTTTCCGAATTCAGTCGACCACTGCGGTGAGAGCCGGAAAGCTATCAGCCCAAAAATGCGTTGTTGTGCAGAGTTGTGAAGGTTCTTCACACCGACATGATCACAACTCTCCACCTTCCTATATTGCCTTAACCCAAGCTGCCGTTTTAGGGCGACCGACTTAGCGGCTGAAGCTTCTTCCGCCCTTTGCTTGCCCATGTTTCAGTACTCGACGCTAGCAATGATACGATTCTGTTCAGCTTGAAAAGCTCTATCGAACGGTATCAATCACGACCAAATTCGGAAAAACTGATTTTTTGACAATTTCCCCTCGGGGATGAGCACAAGCTAAGCCGAGCCTGCGCTGACGACGACGTCACAGAAAACCAATATTTTCAAATTTCGCCATGTTGGGAACCATTCGATAGAGCTTTTAATATCTAATTGAACGGTTTCATTTGTAGTAGCGAGAAGTGTAATCTGAGCGAGTAAGGGCGCGGAGAATTTCGACCGCTGATGTGCCAAATTACACGCGCGGGCGTGTTTGGAGCACAACAACTCCGTAAAGCTTGAATCTTTTTGGCTACAGCTTGTGGGTTTTGTTGTCAGTAAAATGTTCTACGAGAGCGCTAAAGCACAGCGACGTAGCTTGAGAACGGGCAAAGTTATAGCGGTGCGAATATGCAGGTTAGGCTTGAGTGACAGGATTTTTTCCGAATTCAGTCGACCACTGCGGTGAGACCCGGAAAGCTATCATACCGAAAATGCAAAGGTGAGCAGAGTTGTGAAGGTTCTTCACACCGACATGATCACAACTCTCCACCTTCCTATATTGCCTTAACCCAAGCTGCCGTTTTAGGGCGACGGACTTAGCGGCTGAAGCTTCTTCCGCCCTTTGCTTGCCCATATTTCAGTACTCGACGCTAGCAATGATACGATTCTATTCAGCTTGAAAAGCTCTATCGAACGGTATCAATCACGACCAAATTCGGAAAAAACTGATTTTTTGACAATTTCCCCTCGGGGATGAGCACGAGCTAAGCCGAGCCTGCGCTGACGACGACGTCACAGAAAACCAATATTTTCAAATTTCGCCATGTTGGGAACCATTCGATAGAGCTTTTGATATCCAATTGAACGGTTTCATTTATAGTAGCGAGAAGTGTAATCTGAGCGAGTAAGGGCGCGGAGAATATCGACCGTTGATGTGCCAAATTACACGCGCGGGCATGTTTGGAGCACAACAACTCCGTAAAGCTTGAATCCTTTTGGCTACTGCTTGTGGGTTTTGTTGTCAGTAAAATGTTCTACGAGAGCGCTAAAGCACAGCGACGTAGCTTGAGAACGGGCAAAGTTATAGCGGTGCGAATATGCAGGTTAGGCTTGAGTGACAGGATTTTTTCCGAATTCAGTCGACCACTGCGGTGAGAGCCGGAAAGCTATCAGCCCAAAAATGCGTTGTTGTGCAGAGTTGTGAAGGTTCTTCACACCGACATGATCACAACTCTCCACCTTCCTATATTGCCTTAACCCAAGCTGCCGTTTTAGGGCGACGGACTTAGCGGCTGAAGCTTCTTCCGCCCTTTGCTTGCCCATGTTTCAGTACTCGACGCTAGCAATGATACGATTCTGTTCAGCTTGAAAAGCTCTATCGAACGGTATCAATCACGACCAAATTCGGAAAAACTGATTTTTTGACAATTTCCCCTCGGGGATGAGCACAAGCTAAGCCGAGCCTGCGCTGACGACGACGTCACAGAAAACCAATATTTTCAAATTTCGCCATGTTGGGAACCATTCGATAGAGCTTTTAATATCTAATTAAACGGTTTCATTTGTAGTAGCGAGAAGTGTAATCTGAGCGAGTAAGGGCGCGGAGAATTTCGACCGCTGATGTGCCAAATTACACGCGCGGGCATGTTTGGAGCACAACAACTCCGTAAAGCTTGAATCCTTTTGGCTACTGCTTGTGGGTTTTGTTGTCAGTAAAATGTTCTACGAGAGCGCTAAAGCACAGCGACGTAGCTTGAGAACGGGCAAAGTTATAGCGGTGCGAATATGCAGGTTAGGCTTGAGTGACAGGATTTTTTCCGAATTCAGTCGACCACTGCGGTGAGAGCCGGAAAGCTATCAGCCCAAAAATGCGTTGTTGTGCAGAGTTGTGAAGGTTCTTCACACCGACATGATCACAACTCTCCACCTTCCTATATTGCCTTAACCCAAGCTGCCGTTTTAGGGCGACCGACTTAGCGGCTGAAGCTTCTTCCGCCCTTTGCTTGCCCATGTTTCAGTACTCGACGCTAGCAATGATACGATTCTGTTCAGCTTGAAAAGCTCTATCGAACGGTATCAATCACGACCAAATTCGGAAAAACTGATTTTTTGACAATTTCCCCTCGGGGATGAGCACAAGCTAAGCCGAGCCTGCGCTGACGACGACGTCACAGAAAACCAATATTTTCAAATTTCGCCATGTTGGGAACCATTCGATAGAGCTTTTAATATCTAATTGAACGGTTTCATTTGTAGTAGCGAGAAGTGTAATCTGAGCGAGTAAGGGCGCGGAGAATTTCGACCGCTGATGTGCCAAATTACACGCGCGGGCATGTTTGGAGCACAACAACTCCGTAAAGCTTGAATCCTTTTGGCTACTGCTTGTGGGTTTTGTTGTCAGTAAAATGTTCTACGAGAGCGCTAAAGCACAGCGACGTAGCTTGAGAACGGGCAAAGTTATAGCGGTGCGAATATGCAGGTTAGGCTTGAGTGACAGGATTTTTTCCGAATTCAGTCAACCCCTGCGGTGAGACCCGGAAAGCTATCATCCCGAAAATGCGAAGGTGAGCAGAGTTGTGAAATGTCTTCACACCGACATGATCACAACTCTCCACCTTCCTATATTGCCTTAACCCAAGCTGCCGTTTTAGGGCGACGGACTTAGCGGCTGAAGATTCTTCCGCCCTTTGCCTGCCCATATTTCAGTACTCGACGCTAGCAATGATACGATTCTGTGCAGCTTGAAAAGCTCTATCGAACGGTATCAATCACGACCAAATTCGGAAAAACTGATTTTTTGACAATTTCCCCTCGGGGATGAGCACGAGCTAAGCCGAGCCTGCGCTGACGACGACGTCACAGAAAACCAATATTTTCAAATTTCGCCATGTTGGGAACCATTCGATAGAGCTTTTAATATCTAATTGAACGGTTTCATTTGTAGTAGCGAGAAGTGTAATCTGAGCGAGTAAGGGCGCGGAGAATTTCGACCGCTGATGTGCCAAATTACACGCGCGGGCGTGTTTGGAGCACAACAACTCCGTAAAGCTTGAATCTTTTTGGCTACAGCTTGTGGGTTTTGTTGTCAGTAAAATGTTCTACGAGAGCGCTAAAGCACAGCGACGTAGCTTGAGAACGGGCAAAGTTATAGCGGTGCGAATATGCAGGTTAGGCTTGAGTGACAGGATTTTTTCCGAATTCAGTCGACCACTGCGGTGAGACCCGGAAAGCTATCAGCCCAAAAATGCGAAGGTGAGCAGAGTTGTGAAGGTTCTTCACACCGACATGATCACAACTCTCCACCTTCCTATATTGCCTTAACCCAAGCTGCCGTTTTAGGGCGACGGACTTAGCGGCTGAAGCTTCTTCCGCCCTTTGCTTGCCCATATTTCAGTACTCGACGCTAGCTGTGATACGATTCTGTTCAGCTTGAAAAGTTCTATCGAACGGTATCAATCACGACCAATTTCGGAAAAACTGATTTTTTGACAATTTCCCCTCGGGGATGAGCACAAGCTATGCCGAGCCTGCGCTGACGACGACGTCACAGAAAACCAATATTTTCAAATTTCGCCATGTTGGGAACTATTCAATAGAGCTTTTGATATCCAATTGAACGGTTTTATCTATAGCAGCGAGAAGTGTAATCTGAGAGAATAAGGGCGCGGAGAATATCGACCGTTGATGTGCCAAATTACACGCGCGGGCATGTTTGGAGCACAACAACTCCGTAAAGCTTGAATCCTTTTGGCTACAGCTTGTGGGTTTTGTTGTCAGTAAAATGTTCTACGAGAGCGCTAAAGCACAGCGACGTAGCTTGAGAACGGGCAAAGTTATAGCGGTGCGAATATGCAGGTTAGGCTTGAGTGACAGGATTTTTTCCGAATTCAGTCGACCACTGCGGTGAGACGCGGAAAGCTAGCGGCCCAAAAATGCGTTGTTGTGCAGAGTTGTGAAGGCTCTTCACACCGACATGATCACAACTGTCCACCTTACTATATTGCCTTAACCCAAGCTGCCGTTTTAGGGCGACGGACTTAGCGGCTGAAGCTTCTTCCGCCCTTTGCCTGCCCATATTTCATTACTCGACGCTAGCAATGATACGATTCTGTTCAGCTTGAAAAGCTCTATCGAACGGTATCAATCACGAACAATTTCGGAAAAACTGATTTTTTGACAATTTCCCCTGTAGAAAGTAAGAAGGTCTGGTAGCGCTCCAAAGCGCAGCGACGTAGCTTGAGAACGGGCAAAGTTATAGCGGTGCGAATATGCAGGTTAGGCTTGAGTGACAGGATTTTTTCCGAATTCAGTCGACCACTGCGGTGAGACCCGGAAAGCTATCAGCCCGAAAATGCGAAGGTGAGCAGAGTTGTGAAGGTTCTTCACACCGACATGATCACAACTCTCCACCTTCCTATATTGCCTTAACCCAAGCTGCCGTTTTAGGGCGACGGACTTAGCGGCTGAAGCTTCTTCCGCCCTTTGCTTGCCCATATTTCAGTACTCGACGCTAGCTGTGATACGATTCTGTTCAGCTTGAAAAGTTCTATCGAACGGTATCAATCACGACCAATTTCGGAAAAACTGATTTTTTGACAATTTCCCCTCGGGGATGAGCACAAGCTAAGCCGAGCCTGCGCTGACGACGACGTCACAGAAAACCAATATTTTCAAATTTCGCCATGTTGGGTACCGTTCGGTAGAGTTTTTGACAGCGAATTGAACGGTTTTATCTATAGCAGCGAGAAGCGTAATCTGGACGAGTAAGGGCGCGGAGAATATCGACCGCTGATGTGCCAAATTACACGCGCGGGCGTGTTTGGAGCACAACAACTCCGTAAAACTTGAATCCTTTTGGCTACAGCTTGTGGGTTTTGTAGACAGTAGGAAGTTCTAGTAGCGCTGCAAAGCACAGCGACGTAGCTTGAGAACGGGCAAAGTTATAGCGGCGCGAATATGCAGGTTAGGCTTGAGTGACAGGATTTTTTCCGAATTCAGTCGACCACTGCGGTGAGACGCGGAAAGCTATCAGACCGAAAATGCGAAGATGAGCAGAGTTGTGAAGGTTCTTCACACCGACATGATCACAACTCTCCACCTTCCTATATTGCCTTAACCCAAGCTGCCGTTTTAGGGCGACGGACTTAGCGGCTGAAGCTTCTTCCGCCCTTTGCCTGCCCATATTTCAGTACTCGACGCTAGCAACAATACGATTTTGTTCAGCTCGGAAAGCTCTATCGAAGTGTATCAATCCCGACCAATTTCGGAAATCTGATTTTTTGACAATTTCCCCTCGGGGACGAGCACCAGCTAAGCCGAGCCTGCGCTGACGACGACGTCACAGAAAACCAATATTTTCAAATTTCGCCAAGTTGGATACCGTTCGGTAGAGTTTTTGATAGCGAATTGAACGGTTTCATTTATATTAGCGAGAAGTGTAACCTGGGCGAGTAAGGGCGCGGAGAACATCGACCGTTGATGTGCTCTAAACACGCACGGGCGTGTTTGGAGCACAACAACTCCGTCAAGATTGAATCCTTTTGGCTAAGCTTGTGGGTTTTGTAGTCAGTAAAATGTTCTACAAGTGCGCTAAAGCACAGCGACGTAGCTTGAGAACGGGCAAAGTTATAGCGGCGCGAATATGCAGGTTAGGCTTGAGTGACAGGATTTTTTCCGAATTCAGTCGACCACTGCGGTGAGACGCGGAAAGCTATCAGCCCGAAAATGCGAAGATGAGCAGAGTTGTGAAGGTTCTTCACACCGACATGATCACAACTCTCGACCTTCCTATATTGCCTTAACCCAAGCTGCCGTTTTAGGGCGACGGACTTAGCGGCTGAAGCTTCTTCCGCCCTTGCGCGCCCATATTTCAGTACTCGACACTTGCAATAATACGGTTTTATTTAGCTCAAAAAGCTCTATCGAACGGTGTCAATCTTGACCAATTTCGGAGAAACTGATTTTTTGAGAATTTCTCATCGAGGACGAGCAGGAGCTAAGCCGAACCTGCGCTGACGACGTCGTCACCGAAAACCAATATTTTCAAATTTCGCCAACGGTTTGACTTACCAGGGAACTACCTAAAGTGTAAGTCTGAACCAGCGATCCGATGCATACGGGCTGAAGCGCCTCCCTCTCAGAAATAACAATGTGCAAGTATCTCGACCCGAGTTCTACTTTGAGCAGAATTACGTTCCGTAGAAGCTGCCCCATTCAAATGGACTAGTGAAGCAAGCGAGAAGGTTGGTATGCTATCACCCTTGAATTCATTGTTCTCTTGAATCCGTGCCTCGACGGGGGTAGTTGGCAGACTTACGAGCGGAAGGTTGGGGTTTGGGTCCTGCGTGGTACTTGTCTTTTGCATTTTCACAAACTTCATATTCATCGTAGGCGTCCATACGCTGATTGAGGAGAAGGTAAACAACAGGTTCACATGTTGTTAACCCTTATGATGGAGAAAGGTTGGTGTCTCCATAACCCGGTCTGGGATGCGCCGTGTATTCTACTCTTATGGGACATCGTTAAAGCAGGATCAATGCGAACATAGCCTTTACAGTCGCTTGCGGTGGCCAACCGATTGACGTTCAAGAGTTTATCCTTCCGAGACAAGTCTGATGCAAAATCTGGGTGGAAAATCTGTATTTAGTCCTGGTGAGACCAGTACCAAAACCATGAGTTCTGGGTACTCTACATGTGGAATTGGACTGGTACGTTTCATGTTTCATGCTTACATAGGTGTAACGGAGATGGAGTTTTTCGGGGGCATCCCGAATTCAGGGTCACAGTGTCGGGTCCTGCCAAACCATAAAGATCTGGGTCTACCAAACCAGAAAGGTCAGGAGAAGTCCAATCTTTAGTCAAGAGAAGTGAATGCTGGCCGACTTCCTGTATGTGAGAGTGTTAGATAGAGTCCAGTGCCACCAGAGCGTCGAAGAACTCGTGGAGACGACAAAGGACGTCCGCTTCCATGCCCTCCCATTCGACTTCACTGCTCTTCCTGCGCTAACGTACCATACAACAGCAGGATGATCAAATGGTCATCATCCCGCAGCGAGCAATCAAAAGGACGATGCTTGGAGTCAAGTCAAATCCTCTCATGAGAGATTGCATGCTCTGACAGCAGAGCAGGTAAGCAACAGGTTTACGTGTCATTCAATCTTGGCCTATACCACCTATCGTCTGTTGATCATCGGTTGCTCCAACGGCGCCGACAACGTCGTATTTCGTTCCTGTCGTGTGCCAGAACGCTCCAATGGGTCAACCTCGCTGTAGGAAAACGACCGTTCATTTAAGGCTTTTACGCAGAAGTCCGAGCGTACTGGTGTTTCTTTGAAAAATCCCTCTCCCCTCCCCCCCCCCCCCCCCCGGGATCCAGTCTGTGATCATCCTCGTCCAGCGGGTGTCTCCGAAACGCAATTCGTAGCCGGCCCACGTAATTTTCGACGGCTAGCTCATTCAACAGCGTCTCTAGTGCTCAAACGTTAACAGTGCTCCGGAGGCCCATTTGCTTGAATCGTTTGACTCCAAGCATCGTCCTTTTGATTGCTCGCTGCGGGATGATGATCATTTGATCATCCTGCTGTTGTATGGTACGTTAGCGCAAAAAGAGCAGTGGAGTGGAATGGGAGGGCATGGAGGGAGGCGGACGTCCTTTGTCTTCTCCACGAGTTCCTCGACGCTCTTAATGGCACTGGACTGTATCTAACGCTCTCACATACAGGAAGGGGAGATTGCGCCGTTTCTGGAACAGTTTACAGGATCACCTGTCACAGATGCGGTGAGAATTATATCGGCGAAACTTCTCGTCCACTCCTTGTGCGCGCCAAGGAACACTTGGAGGGCAAACAAAGGTCGCGGGTTTCCACTGCACTGGGTCGCCACTGGGTCAACGCCCACCACGGAGAGGACTTCGGGGTCACATTCAAAATTCTAGCGCGTGAACACCAAACGTCGGCGCGGAAGGCCCTTGAGGCATTTTGGGTACAGGCTACTGACCCAAAAATCAACCGGAAGGGGGAGTGCCTATATATAACCCGGGAGCTCAGGCCATACCTCCGGCTAGCATTCTAGTCAGGGTACGGTCTTCGCTGGTACCATCACCCCTGGCGATCCTTGATTAGGTGAGGTCGATTGCTGTCTCCTTCTCATCTTGTGGACGTCTAATTGGTCTCAAAATCCAGTAGAGTTGAGGAGACCCTTGGTCGAGTGATCACACTTAGGTTTGTTTCCTTTCAGGCTCTGAAGAAGGCGATCTAGCCGAAACGTAAGCCAAATAAACGCTTTTAGCAACCTCGCCACAGTTCAAACAAGAACTACTACGAATACGTCTTCATAAATAGTAACGACCGAGTGTTCGAAATTCATTTCTGATTGCCATGTGACTACTTGCTGATACGGTCAAACCCAATGCCCTATACCTTATGCCACTATATATCCAAGATGATAGGCCGACGATAACCTGTTTGCCGTTGTAAGCCATATTTAGATCATTTAGTGCTTTTCAGTCTAAATGATTAATGTGAGCTCCCCCCCCCCCTCCCGAACAAAATTGTAGGTTCTGTTCCTATCGTCAAGCCGTGTCGGACTGTTCGCAATTCCTCGTGGCGGGAGTTTTTCGAGTGCAACGGGAATACCGACGTCACAAGATTCCGAATGGGCAGGCTCTTAGAGTGTGTCGCTCTTAAATGCCAACTTTCGGAGTCATGAGTGATCGGTTTTGGCACCCCATGTCCGCAGTACGGAATGGGTGGCACTCGCAAAACGATGTTTTTCTTGCATTTATCAGTACTAGACCTCACTGTTCTAGCGCAGTCCTAGTGAGTTGGGGAAGGGGTAGGCCATCGCTAGGAAAGCGAAATATTCTGTCCTGCCGCAGGCTGTCTGTCGGAAATATATGCAAGCACAGGATGGACTGCCCCCCCCCCCCCTCCGTCTCAATCTTGTTGCGCCCACACCGGCGAGATGAGGCTCGGGTGAATTAAAATTTTTACGCAGTACTGGTTTGTT
This sequence comes from Heligmosomoides polygyrus polygyrus, assembly GCA_947396885.1. NCBI lineage: Eukaryota > Metazoa > Nematoda > Chromadorea > Rhabditida > Heligmosomidae > Heligmosomoides > Heligmosomoides polygyrus. Next base: position 451,816 of record OX377204.1, read on the forward strand.
CCACCCCAGTAGTGGACTGTCCCTGGCCACTTCAGGTGTAACTCGGCATTCATGTGCCTTCTTATGAAGGCGGAAGTATAAACTGACTGTATTGTGCCGGCGTTTATCACGTCAAATTAGACATTTCAAAGACAGACATGGACACTACTGAGCAAGCTCGACGCTTTTGAAGGCAAATTTAAAACCTTCCAAATACGAGCTTTTTCGTATTAAAATAGAGACCACGGAGACGGTTAAAATAAATTTTGTTTATTCAAGAAAAAACGACTATGACTATCTTTGAATTTTTCATTAAATTTACCTGGCGCAATTAGTATACACACTGTATGAAATTTTGTAATAATTAAGTTATGTTTCAAAGCGAGTGTGCGTCGCAATCTCTTAGTAAATGGAAATAGGAGATCGCCTGGATAGTCGCGATCAAAAATTCTGTTTGCATGGAGTAACACAGATATAGATTACAACAAAAATAGATATATTAGGTTGGCAACTAAATTCGTGGACTCACTCGAAGCCACTTCTTCTATCAGAGGTTATTGGGTTGTTTGTGCAAGAATTCTCTTGCTCTTTTCACTATTTGAAACCAATTGGTCTGCGCTTCTCGACACTACTTTGTTTGTCCTGACATTCCGATTTAGTGGGAAGCTTTTCAGTCTGAAATGAAGGGACACAAAGACACTATTCGCGAACGCCTTCTTCATGAGTACCAGCTCAGCCACTCTGCAGCTGAGCCCGACAGAACATTAGGGCAGCAGTAGGAGATGAAGTTTTCCAACGAATGACTGTGTTCAGATGGTCCAAGAGGTTTCGTGAGGGCAACGTTGGCACTGAAGACAAGCGACGCACCGGACGTCGCTCTCGATCGTCGAGCTGTAATAAGCGCCATCGAAGGAAATCCGAGCTTGACAGCGTTGGCACTCGTCTTTAGGAGCCACATACCTTTAGTTAGAAGATTCGGCACAGCGCTGGCTTTTCCGCAAAGCTCGGTAAATGGGTGCCTCACGACTTGACGCTATCGCAGAGGAACAAACGTCTGAATGCCGCGAAAGAATTGTTGGATCATCACAAGGAGGAACCATTTCTCCACCGATTGCTAGCATGTGATGAAAATTGGATTTCACTGGATAATCGCCAGCGCTCTAATCAGTAGCTTAGAGCGAAACAGAAGCCGCTGCCAACGCCTAAGCCTGACCACATCAGAGCAAGTTGATGCTCTCCGTTTGGTAGTATCGGGGAGGTGTTATCTTCTGGGAACTCATCGAGAGCAGTTCCAGCATTGATGTCGATGTATAATACTCTTCTCAACTTGACTGCGTGCAGGCCGAACCCCTCCAGAATCGGTTCCGACAGCTCTTCAGTAGTGGCATTACCCTTCAGCATGATAACGCCAGACCACACGTCGCGAACCGGACTCTTCAAAAAATCTAAGACCTTGGCTGGCAGCGTCGAACTCATTCCACCTTACAGCCCAGACTGTGCGCCGAGTGACACCTTTTTCGTTCGCTGCAGCACTCCTTGGCTGGAAGACGATTTACCAATGTGGACCAGGTCAAAATTCACCTCCACCGATTTTGCGCCTCAAACCCACAAGAATTCTACAGTCGTGGGATCGACCAGCCACCTGATAAAGCCACCTGGAAAGCGGTTCTGCGTTCCAACGGATCTTACTTCGATTAAATTTTTTGTTATTAGTTATTTGTTAATAAACACTTTTGTTGAAGATGCTTGAGAGTCCATGAAATTAGTTGCCAACCTAATAAATTGTTAGCTGCAGTTTGAGCACCTTTGTCTCGTTTAAAACATTTACTAAAGTATTAAACAGGTAGAGCTTCTATCCAAATAAAAGATTTAGAAGATAAAACCTTAGAAGAAATCGTTGTTCTCACAACTCCGAGTAAACAGCATTTACACCATTAATCAAATCAGCCTGTCAACGCACTGGATGGGTGCATTGCGCAATCCGTTGCATAACACCTTCGCTTAAGATTTTCAATTTCAGCGCTTTAAAATAAGCTTAGAAACCTATCGGTAGGTAAATGATGAAAATTTTTTACCATTCAGGCGAAGCAAACTTTTGGAGTACCCTGCATAGCGGTAATGAATCACAGCATATCTTATGGGTGAGAATGTCCTTGAAAAGCCTAAACCGTCCTAGTCGCCAATTTGGGCACCATTTGAAGGTGTGGATGCGCAAGCCAGTCAGGTCGCATCGAGTGGGCCTGCCAGTCAGAGATGATGCACGATCGATGCCCTGATTGGCCAGTGCGTATTCGGTCAGCGCTCTGTTTGGTCAATACACGCATGGGCGTGTGATAGCGCAGTAGGAGAAAACGCCAATTGTCATGTGTATTCCGATTCAAGGTTTATGGTTCGGGTTTCCCGCCAACGCCAAGCAAGCCTTCCATTTCTCCGTGGTCGATAAATCGGTGCCAAACTTGTATGGGAAAGATAAATCATGGCTTTATTCATCGGCTGGTCACCGTAAGTCATTGTATGGGGCACATGCTCATTTAAATTGCCTCCACAATATCCCATAAAGTAAATAGAACGCATGGCGCATCCTAAGGAGTGATTGATTAACGCCGTCAGTTACACGACTTCTCTTCTGACTTTGAGCTAGACAACTTTTTAAGTCCGCGCTTTACAATGCAGCTGGTCCTCGGAAGGACGACTTTCTTTCCTCCTGTAGCGCGTGAATCCTGGCCAAACTACTGCTAAAACTCTCTAACTATTCAGAATGACGTTGGTCGAGCATTCAAACGATTAAGGTGCCTCCACTTACTTCAGTTGAATACACGCATGGGCGTGTGATAGCGCAGTAGGAGAAAACGCCAATTGTATTAGCAAACAAGGTCTAGTGGACACAACATCCTCGAAAATTTCTATAAAGCTGAGGTTTTTTTGCCAGCCTAGCAGTGCTATCTATATATGGCTTTTAGTAGGTTTTACTTACTCGTAGTACGATAGAAAGCTCTTTGATAACAATTACAGGGTGGCCCGTGAGCTTTGCAACAAAATTAGGCAACTTTTTTAGAAGACTTTCTCCAATTTTGCAGCACAACATATTAACAGCTATGTTGCGTATCCTCCGTGCTATACTCCTTCCAATTATCACGGTTGTAGCTAATCATAGTACAATAGAAAGTAATGATCTAAGACTAAAGGCTTTTTGCTCATGATCCGCAACGGGACACTCCCATTCCGAAGTGGCTAAATTTCCGAAGATTGGTGGTTGAACATTCTGTGTTATGTTAGGGTATAGGCCATTTCAGGATCATTCAAGAGCGAACATTAGATGAATGAATCTAAGCTACGGTTGAAGAACGCTATTAGTTTGCCCATCATACGCAACAAAGCAACGAAGTGAAACAAATTGTATATTTAGTCGTGGGCGTAACGTATTATTATGCAATGTTCAGTAGTTTTTTAAAGAACTGCAAGAACGGCTCTACAAGATCGCAAGCGTAGCAAGGATTCAACTGTGAGAAGGAGAGAATAGGAGAGAAGGAAAAAATTTAGCGTAGCTACTGTGCGTCGCACAAACTAGTTATTCAGCCGTCGCTTCCTTTGATGAAAAATTTAAAATGGAAATTTTGGAAATGTGCCTCTTTAACAATCAGTACTAGTACACATTTCGCTAATACGATTCAGTGTTCTCGTTGAAAAAAACTGAAAAAGCTGTATGCCTCAAGGGTGGCCCACTGCGGTACTGTTTTCTATGATGAAACGCCTTTTCTAGCTGAAAGGATTTCCAGCGATCAAATTCATGGTAAACATTGGTGATCAGGGGCCAGATTCATCAACCACTTACCGGCCGGCAACGGTAAAAGGTACCGCCAAAACCCCATGATAAGGCATTCATTAATATGCGGTGTGGTAACTTTGGGGTCAAACTCTCTGTGTTGGTTACTACGTAGGCCGGTATGGTGAATCCGGCGGTATCGTTGATGAATCTGACCCCAGTCAAAACTCATCAACAAGACAAAATGTGGAAGCGATCTTAATGTGGTGGTGGAGACAAGCTTGTATTTTTATATAAAACAAGTTAAATTCAGCACCGAGGAACTCGATGGTGCCAGTGCCATCGCAACAGTTCCACTTTTTGTCCAACCTGTTCGCTTTTTTCTATACATTTGCTCAAGCGTGGAGCGGTTGGTACAGGGATAATTTGCCGTTACCGAATGTTTTGTTGCCATCAAAACTCTTGCGCAAGGCGAATTCGCTTTTTTACTTGGTGCAGAACCGATTTCTATGTTGAATGTGGCATTCGGGTGCTCCACTTGACTCTACTAGAGCTACGAACGAGCTCTTCTTTGTTCTTCCTACTAAATGGAAAAACACCTGATACATATAACGCAGTTATGTATGAAGCAAGTCATGATCTAAAAAACGGCACGCTATACTCTGCATTGAAGGGCCGGCTTCAAAGTGCACGGGACGAGACAAAGGCCTTTGCTTAATACAGTACAGGGACAGCTAGAGAACTACAACTTGAACTATTATACTTAGTGTGAAACGCTACGAGATCGACGAAGTCCCGCCATAAAATTGTTGCTCAGTTTTGGCTTCAAGGCCCTTTTCAATTAACGCCAACTGCACGTGGTTTTAGGACTGCCTCTAAGTCTTCATCATAAGGATTAAAAAATAATAAAAGATGGCCTTAATCCACTCCTTATCGGAATGTGACATGCATTCTAATTCTATGAGATGTCGTCGAGGCAATTTGAATGAGTATTTGTCCCATACAATGACTTGCGAAGGTCAGACGATGATTTATTCTTCCCAGACTAGCCTAATACCAATACACCGACCGCGGAATGAGGCAAGGGTTCGTTGGCCTGGTCGGATAAGTGTACATCTTTGGCGGTTAACGAATTGACGATGTTTTCCGTTAAAATTTGGCCTAACGACTTAACGGAATAACGGATTTTTCAGAAATTGCCATGGATTGAAGATCTATCGACACATTTGCTGATCTGCGGATGTTTTTCGAACTTCTCTACCCGTCATCAGACCCCTTTTTCATATTTTTCGCCTTCACGCCGAGGAGGCATACCGTTTCGCTTCTGCGTCCAGTTTGAAACTGAGTAGGGTCTCGCACTTTATACTCAAGATGGTGACTCGGCGCTTCTTTGCCATAAGGACTTTCGTTACGGAAGTAATCGGCAGAGGTTTGAGGTCGTCAGTTATTTTGATGCAGTTTTTTGTGACTCAACAAGCATAGTTCCACTACTCTATTTCTAGCGGCGTTTCTTCGCGACCGCCCTCGAGGTCTCGGGCTTCTGCAGCTTCCGACCGGAATGACGGATGAGCGTTCAGCTCCATTCCTTCCAAACCTACATATACATGGTGGGAGACTAGGTAAGGTAACACTACACCTCCAGGGCATTGCTCCATCTTCGCGACGACAGCACACTGGGGAGGAAGTCTCCGTTGAGTTGGTGCAATATCTGTCCTACCCCCTATTCCTAGAGCCTGCCTTCTTAGCGATATAACTCCATTGGCACATTAATGATGGTCTTATTATAAGGAATAAGAGAATGGTCTATGAAGTGGGAGCTTTTCATTGCGGCTGAGAAGACCTTTGTTTTGTCTAAGGGAATCTTTCCTCTGCTTCTTTCAACTGCACATTGGGTTTAAATAAAGTCGATGAAGTGCGGGACCTAGGGTTTCTGATCAACTCCAAACTTGATTTTTCTTCCCATATCAGGTTTCTTGTCAATAAGGCTACGACTCGAACGTTTAACCTTTTCAAAACTCTTAGGTCTACAAACCCAAATATTTGGATCAAAGCCTACAAAATCTAAATTCGCTCCATCCTTGAACACGGCACTACAGTTTTCAATCCGTCAAAACTAAAGGACATCACTTTATTAAAAAGCGTGCAGAACAATTTCACCCGCAAAATTTTTATCAGGTGCTTTGGTCTTGACTACGCCGCAATTCCTAATGGAGCATCTAGGGCTAATCAGTTAGGTTTGTCCTCCCTCAAGTACAGAAGAATCAAAGATGACATGGTCATGATGTTCAAGATCCTTAAGGGTATTGTCAATGTTCCGTTGCACCAGTTCTTCGTTTTCACGTCCAGTCGGACTAGAAATGGTGGCCTTAGACTAGCGGGGCCGGTTGCAAAAAGTAAGGCTAGGATCAGCTTCTTTTCTAACAGAACTATTCGACTCTTCCTCCCCCTTCTAAAAGAGAACGCTCTTCAAATGTCGCTCAAAGGTTTCAAAAGCTTTCTTGACCGTCGACTCAAAGGAGATCAATCACTTTTTCCATGAAATTCATCATTTTGTTCTGTTTGCTCACACTTTTTACTTTTTTTAAGTGGTACGGTTTCAAGGTTGTACTGTGTTTTGTTGGTCTTTTAATATAAGGTTTACGTGTCATTATCACGTCTCCAATAAATAAATAAATAAATAAATAAATAAATTATTTTTAGACTGGCGAAAAACCAGCGTCAGTTCCGGACGTTCTCTTCCAGGACAAATGGCTGTATGCAGTGGAAGGTGAGAGGGTCCCATGTCACGGCCTTTTTCACTCTTCTGAATGGCTTTCAGGTCCGCATTCAACCCTTTCACTCACGCCGTTGCAGCGACGTTCAATGAGGATCTTTCGGATTCGTGGGGCTCAGGATTCGCCGTGAATGTAAGCACAAGCCACCAAGAACTTCAGCACATCTAAAGCAGCCTTCTGAGCCGAGAACTGACGCAGCTCTTTTACAGGGTGTGAACAACTTCAATCTTCAAGTACGACGCAACTTCGATCAGTACGCGGACGCACCTCTCGACCGTAACGACGGGATGTATCAGCCGTTTTTGACGACAGGCACCGTCGGCGGGGATTACGACCTGAGCAAAATCCGAGAAGTGGCTGGTAGATTCCCGATTTTTAGACTGATGCGACGAAGTATCTTCCACTAGTCTTGAGTTTCTAGGTCACCTTGACCTGCCAATAGTCGGAGTGAATGAGCTGTTCGACTTCGACGGTAGAATCATGCTCAAAGGTGCGATATTTTTTTAAAAATTTTCTCCGTTGAGTTGGTGCAATGTCTGTTCATCATTAATTTTTTAAGCCGTAATCGTTACCTTTTCTGAATGATGGATTATCTTTTGTTCTCATATAAAATGTAAAAAAGGTAAAAAAGGGTATATGGATGCACTTCTTGGGATCTTAAGATATTTTCGATCTACCTCTCCTTGTCCGGAGGACCACCTTGAAGATGCACTTGCGTCCTTACTCTCATGCCATACGACTGCATTGCCTAAGCTGTCCAACATCATGTTGCAGCTAATAGGGCCTTCGGTGAAACTTAGAGAGGACGAGAATAAAAGATGGCCATAATATAATAAAAGATGGCCTTAATCCACTCCTTATCGGAATGTGACATGCATTCTAATTCTATGAGATGTCGTCGAGGCAATTTGAATGAGTATTTGTCCCATACAATGACTTGCGAAGGTCAGACGATGATTTATTCTTCCCAGACTAGCCTAATACCAATACACCGACCGCGGAATGAGGCAAGGGTTCGTTGGCCTGGTCGGATAAGTGTACATCTTTGGCGGTTAACGAATTGACGATGTTTTCCGTTAAAATTTGGCCTAACGACTTAACGGAATAACGGATTTTTCAGAAATTGCCATGGATTGAAGATCTATCGACACATTTGCTGATCTGCGGATGTTTTTCGAACTTCTCTACCCGTCATCAGACCCCTTTTTCATATTTTTCGCCTTCACGCCGAGGAGGCATACCGTTTCGCTTCTGCGTCCAGTTTGAAACTGAGTAGGGTCTCGCACTTTATACTCAAGATGGTGACTCGGCGCTTCTTTGCCATAAGGACTTTCGTTACGGAAGTAATCGGCAGAGGTTTGAGGTCGTCAGTTATTTTGATGCAGTTTTTTGTGACTCAACAAGCATAGTTCCACTACTCTATTTCTAGCGGCGTTTCTTCGCGACCGCCCTCGAGGTCTCGGGCTTCTGCAGCTTCCGACCGGAATGACGGATGAGCGTTCAGCTCCATTCCTTCCAAACCTACATATACATGGTGGGAGACTAGGTAAGGTAACACTACACCTCCAGGGCATTGCTCCATCTTCGCGACGACAGCACACTGGGGAGGAAGTCTCCGTTGAGTTGGTGCAATATCTGTCCTACCCCCTATTCCTAGAGCCTGCCTTCTTAGCGATATAACTCCATTGGCACATTAATGATGGTCTTATTATAAGGAATAAGAGAATGGTCTATGAAGTGGGAGCTTTTCATTGCGGCTGAGAAGACCTTTGTTTTGTCTAAGGGAATCTTTCCTCTGCTTCTTTCAACTGCACATTGGGTTTAAATAAAGTCGATGAAGTGCGGGACCTAGGGTTTCTGATCAACTCCAAACTTGATTTTTCTTCCCATATCAGGTTTCTTGTCAATAAGGCTACGACTCGAACGTTTAACCTTTTCAAAACTCTTAGGTCTACAAACCCAAATATTTGGATCAAAGCCTACAAAATCTAAATTCGCTCCATCCTTGAACACGGCACTACAGTTTTCAATCCGTCAAAACTAAAGGACATCACTTTATTAAAAAGCGTGCAGAACAATTTCACCCGCAAAATTTTTATCAGGTGCTTTGGTCTTGACTACGCCGCAATTCCTAATGGAGCATCTAGGGCTAATCAGTTAGGTTTGTCCTCCCTCAAGTACAGAAGAATCAAAGACGACATGGTCATGATGTTCAAGATCCTTAAGGGTATTGTCAATGTTCCGTTGCACCAGTTCTTCGTTTTCACGTCCAGTCGGACTAGAAATGGTGGCCTTAGACTAGCGGGGCCGGTTGCAAAAAGTAAGGCTAGGATCAGCTTCTTTTCTAACAGAACTATTCGACTCTTCCTCCCCCTTCTAAAAGAGAACGCTCTTCAAATGTCGCTCAAAGGTTTCAAAAGCTTTCTTGACCGTCGACTCAAAGGAGATCAATCACTTTTTCCATGAAATTCATCATTTTGTTCTGTTTGCTCACACTTTTTACTTTTTTTAAGTGGTACGGTTTCAAGGTTGTACTGTGTTTTGTTGGTCTTTTAATATAAGGTTTACGTGTCATTATCACGTCTCCAATAAATAAATAAATAAATAAATAAATAAATTATTTTTAGACTGGCGAAAAACCAGCGTCAGTTCCGGACGTTCTCTTCCAGGACAAATGGCTGTATGCAGTGGAAGGTGAGAGGGTCCCATGTCACGGCCTTTTTCACTCTTCTGAATGGCTTTCAGGTTCGCATTCAACCCTTTCACTCACGCCGTTGCAGCGACGTTCAATGAGGATCTTTCGGATTCGTGGGGCTCAGGATTCGCCGTGAATGTAAGCACAAGCCACCAAGAACTTCAGCACATCTAAAGCAGCCTTCTGAGCCGAGAACTGACGCAGCTCTTTTACAGGGTGTGAACAACTTCAATCTTCAAGTACGACGCAACTTCGATCAGTACGCGGACGCACCTCTCGACCGTAACGACGGGATGTATCAGCCGTTTTTGACGACAGGCACCGTCGGCGGGGATTACGACCTGAGCAAAATCCGAGAAGTGGCTGGTAGATTCCCGATTTTTAGACTGATGCGACGAAGTATCTTCCACTAGTCTTGAGTTTCTAGGTCACCTTGACCTGCCAATAGTCGGAGTGAATGAGCTGTTCGACTTCGACGGTAGAATCATGCTCAAAGGTGCGATATTTTTTTAAAAATTTTCTCCGTTGAGTTGGTGCAATGTCTGTTCATCATTAATTTTTTAAGCCGTAATCGTTACCTTTTCTGAATGATGGATTATCTTTTGTTCTCATATAAAATGTAAAAAAGGTAAAAAAGGGTATATGGATGCACTTCTTGGGATCTTAAGATATTTTCGATCTACCTCTCCTTGTCCGGAGGACCACCTTGAAGATGCACTTGCGTCCTTACTCTCATGCCATACGACTGCATTGCCTAAGCTGTCCAACATCATGTTGCAGCTAATACGGCCTTCGGTGAAACTTAGAGAGGACGACTGTTGGACAAAACTACCTGTACCCACTCCCTTTTGGGATAGATCCGAAATTTCTTCTTTTAGCCAAATGTCTGCAATTCCTAAGTGTAGCTGGAAGAATACGTGAATGATGGTGATATTCTCCTTCAGGAGGCGGCAACGGTATTCTGAACAGTGCGATGGAGTTCCCGCTGACGCTGTCCGACCCGAACAAGCGTGCGCCGTACACCTTCAAATACCTCCACTTCATGGCGGATCGACACATGCAGTATGGCCATGTGGTGCCGAACATGAATCTGTTCACCGTCGGAAAGGACAAGATCATGAGTCGACTGTCTCAGAACACCCTCAACCCCACTATGGTTGGGTAGATCACTTGTGCTTTCAGAAGTGTTGCTTGTTCGAATTACTGTTCTCAATATCCTCCTCAGAATCGCTGAAAATTGGGCACAGAATTCTGCTGCACTCTTGAAAATTTAAATGCCGAGTACATGTCTTGAATGTGTACAGCATTGTAAGGAGTGGAACGTCGGCTGATCATAGCCAATCGAAAGACCGACCGAACGCGCGCTGGCCGATCAAGTCACCTATCTCTCTGACTGGCACGAGCATGTGTTGCCGCCCGATTGGCTGGTTGTTCCACATTCTCACCTCTCAATACTTCCCACATTCGCCACTAGTACCGTGGCAGTTAACGGCATGTTACTTGTCAAGATTGCGCCGCGCTCTTGTCCGATACGTCGCGAGGCCTATTTGACTAATACTGTAAACTCTGTTCACTTGCTTTCTTGAGCTGATCTTCTTTAGACCTTCTGTTTAATCAATAGCTTAGTTTTATTGATTGATTAGGCTGTCAGAGCACGCAAATAGCATTTACACTATTAACCAAATCAGCTTTGCGGCATGCTGGCTGGGTGCATGGCGCGGTCCTTGTGTACTACACCTATAAGATTTTCGCCTTTCAGCACTTTAAAAAGAGCATAGAAACCTGTCTGTAGCTAAATAGTGAGAAATTGATTGCCATTTAGCTAAACGGTCAGAATTTTATGGAAATTCGAACAGTGCAAACATTTTTGGGGAGTATATCTTCTGGGTGATACCGTCCTTGAAAATTGTCAACGGTCCTTCTCGCGAATGTGGTCAGCACTGCAAGGTGGGAATGCGCAAGCCGATCAGGCTGCATCGAATGGGCGTGCCATTTAGAGACGGTGTTCGATTGGTGCCCTGATTTGTCAGCGCTCGTTCACTAACTGTTGTGTCGGAAGAGGCGCCGGTTCTCGTGTGCACCCCAAATGGGCGCACAGTATTACCAAGCGTTCCATCCTTATAGGGGTCGTAAAGTTGGCACCAGAGATGTAAACCCTTCGAAATAGCCGGCGCTTTCATTGGCTGACCACCGAAAGTGTTTATATCGACCTAGTGTGCATTGGAATCGCCTCTGTGAAATGTTGCATGGAAGCAGAGTGTGTGGCGCATTCCACAGTGATTGATTAACACCTATCCTTGTCCCCATTTCCCGTTATTATCTCTTAGCTACAGTCATGCATTTACTCAATACATCGCGATGTTTTATTGATTGTTAGCGTGAAAACCATGCACCTAGAGTTTTCAAATCTAGAAAAGTGCGATTTTTTGCGCATCTGCCATAATTTTATTTAAGCAGCAATTTGCCTTATTCAGCCAGTGTTGCTTCTAAAATTTGAACCCAACCCCTTGTTTCGAAGTGAACACAAAACTGATTATCCGAATTTTTCTGTTTTGTAATGGCAAAGAATTATGAATTAACCATGATTTGGTAGGAAATCCGCCCACACAAAGTCAGTCCCCCTCACGGTATCGAAAAAACGATCATGTTATTGACGATGCGACCAGTGGTGGTAGAATCAGTGGCAGATAGATGACCGATCGTGGCTTAACCCATAATTCATCCCTTATATCTTTGAGACCGTTTGCGCCAGGAAACTTGTTCCTTGGTGAAAAAAGTTATTCAGCTATTGAC